>BTHS01000005.1:10572500-10945000 GCA_036184385.1 Tokudaia muenninki
AAACTAATGCTAAATGCTTTATGGATTTTTATTTTGTTAAATAATTGCTACATGTCTTTCTAATAATTAAAAATAATGTTCTTAGGATCAACTTATGACCACATCCCTGCTCACTGCTAACCTAAAAACAAACGTGTGACAGTCTTAATTCCCTCTCCAGTTTTCTGGAGGAAACATATTATTCACCACAAATGGTCAGCCACTTCAAAACAAGCTAGCTTGGTTTTCAAACCCTAGGATTAGTTCTTCGATAGATCAAATGGAATTAGGCAATCAGTTCCCAAAAGTAAAGCCCAGGGGTAGGACATGGAGCTGAATCAGTACAGCGCCTGCCAGACCCTAAGTCCAACCCTCAACACTGCTTAAACCAACGTGACCATTCACAACCCCAGCACTCAGGAGGTAGAGGCAGGAGGATCAGAAGTTCAAGGTCATTTTCGACTATACAAAACAAAAATAAACCTAGCCAGGACCTAACTCACCACTGCCACCACCACCATCACCAAAACTACCACACCACCACCACCACCACATTGCAGAATGACCGGAGTACTGAGTAGGATGAATGGGAGCAGCAATCAGCAGCTCTACTGACAGATGACTTGTTAGTAGAAAGGCTCCAGGAAGGTTATATGACCAAGGTACATAATATGTCTATGTAATGCATTCAACTGCTACAAAGGAGCCCATTATCTTGAACAACAAATGCAATCAAAAAAAAGTAAGGCCAGGGATTGATTGTGACTGCACCTTAATCCCAGCATGGGAGAGGCAGAGGCAGGTGGATCTCTTTAAATTCAAGGCTGCCCTGATCTATACGTAGTGAGTTCCAGAAAAGTCGAGGCTACGGAGTGAGACCCTGCCTCAATAAAAGCAAAAAAAGAAGAAAGGGGTATTGTCTTAGTCAGGGTTTCTATTCCTGCACAAACATCATGACCAAGAAGCAAGTTGGGGAGGAAAGGGTTTATTCAGCTTACACTTCCACATTGCTGTTCATCACCAAAGGAAGTCAGGACTGGAACTCAAGCAGGTCAGGAAGCAGGAGCTGATGCAGAGGCCATGCAGGGATGTTTCTTACTGGATTGCTTAGCCTGCTCTCTTAGAGAACCCAGGATTACCAGCCCAGAGGTGGTACCACTCACAAGGGGCCCTCCCCACTTGATCACTAATTGAGAAAATGCCCCACAGCTGGATCTCATGGAGGCACTTCCCCAACTGAAGCTCCTTTCTCTGTGATAACTCCAGCCTGTGTCAAGTTGACACACAAAACCAGCTGGTACAGGTATGAAAGAAAGAAAGTATATCTAAAAAATACTCCTGGAAAAAAAGCTCCTTAAAACAGACCACCTTAAATAAGGCGTAAACGCATTCACATTTGAAAGTCACGTTTAATAGTATCAAAAGATAACCAACGAGTGAGGCCATAGAGGAGGACCTGCAGAGCCTCCAGGACACACAATGACTTCACAGTCTGGAAACCTTCTGCCAGAACAGTAACAAAGAGCATACTGTGAGAGTGATACAGATTGGATGTGAAGATCGTGTTCCAGGCTTCCGCAAGGCCCGTGAACATGCCTTCGGAAAACACCAGCTTCCTCCATGGGTAGTTCAGTGTGCTCCAGCTGCCCGGGGCTTGGCCAGTTTGATCACTGTGTTATGGTTAGGCTCCTGTGGGCATATCTGCTTTTTCAGTGATAGCAGAGATTGGCAACGTCTGTTTTGAGCGGCTACAGAAACCTTGTTTGGTTGAAATAGGAGTTAGCACCAAGAGTGTTGGTCGGCCATTAGACTTTTTTGCGTGTGACACAGCAATATGTTGATGAAACTATGCCTAGTAATTTGTGATTAACTTTGTGATGGCCCTAGTCATCACTGACTGTCAACTTAACCCAGTCTAGCCTCACCAGAAAAAAAAAGGCAAAGTCTCTATTGAGTAAGTGTCTTTATCAGATTTACCTGTGGACCAGAGTTTTGGGACTTCGACCCTGATGCTTCTTGCTGATCAATTGTGACATTCAGGACTCCGCCTCACCTATGCTCCAGGCTCCCTCAGCTCCACACCCTAGCACAAGAAAACTCAGAGACCCGAAGGACAGCAGCAGTCACACCTGGAACCACGACCACGAAGTTCGTGGACTGAAAAGCCATGGAGTAGGTTACACGAGATGAATTGTTTTTACAACAAGAAGAGCCAAGCTCTTCAGAGATAAGGTGTAAAGGGGGGTTTTTTAAACAGCATACCTTAGGGTAGAGATGTAGCTCAGTCGACAGTGTTTGCCTGCCCTGCAAAGTCCTCAACACTTCAGAAGAAGTCAAAGAGATACCGCTGCAGTACCAGCATTCCGGGGACGGGCAGAAGTTCAAAGATATCCTTAGCTGCATAGATAATGCTAGCCAGCCTGAACTAGAGACCTTGCCTTGTCTTGAAGAAAACACAACACAAAACAAAAAAAACCTACATTCAATATGGCTTGGGTAGTTTCAAAAGTTAACTACCCTATTTATACAAGTTAAAAGCATTCTCTTCTCAACTCTGAAAAATGTTGAAATCTCTATCACACAGAGACACTTACCAACCCAGGCTAGGATTTCTCTTTCAGACATGGCTATTTTTATCTTCACTAAAGATGCAAAGCAAGGCTGTAGACAGCACGAATCACTTGTACACTCACCACCAAACAAAGTGGAGAACAGCACCGGGCTGTGCTAGATTTCTATGAATCAATAAACTAGCTAGCTTCCCACCAGGTCACATGGTTTACGTTAACTGTAATTGACACTAAGGGCAGAGTTACAAATACTCATGAGTGCATCCAACCACCCCACTGATGCCAGCCATCCTTTCGAGGGACTGCTTGTCATGAGTCAGTTACAGACTGTTAAGCGTCTAAACCAGATTGCCTCTCTGGCCACACCAACTTGTAGCAGCCTGGTAAAGGGAGAGTCAAACCTCCTACCAAGAGCAGGTGGGTGAATCTCTGACCCCTTAACAGACAGACACCCCAAGTACCCATATTCGGAGACAATGACCTGTCCCATCAATCAGAAGGCTACTATGAGGGTACATTCCCCCTCCATAATGAGTGCTCCTCACCTAGACATGAGACATGTCCCTCTTCCTCTCTCCCCCCACATCTTATAGTTGGACATTTCTTACTAGCTGGCAATGCAACAGCCCTTACCCTTCTCCTCCTACAGACCACATGAAACCACTCCCTCCCTTTTGAGTGATGAGAAGGGATAGTCACTCTTGTCTGCTGACCAGAAGTCTCCTCAAAGCCCCTGCCACGATGCTGTAATGTTCAGGGTGGTAATAACTCTTTTAATAAATCTTACCCAAAACGACAATCTGCCAGTGTCCCTGACTTGGACCCAAATCCGAAACCTTTTGCCGATTCCTGTCTAAAAGGCAGGATCTGAAGAGATAGATGGCATATCCTCTGGGAATGATTACAAATGGGATGTTAGCCTTCTGGGCAGTCTTGTGCACCCACTAGGAGACCATGCTTAGGTAGCACCTACGTGATGAGTCACAAGCACTTGCAGAAGGGAGATTACTGCTCAGCTGTAATGCCAAAGACCGCCAAATGTAACTCTCCTATATGATGTGTAAGGGTCCATTGTTTGCCGAAGAAAGATACTCCAGACTCAGATAGAACGCAAAAGCAGGGAACGTTTTATTGTGCAGAAGTCCAACATGCGGGGGTCTCTCATTCCAAGATGGAGCGACAACCAAGTGGGCTTGGGGAATCCTAGGGTAGGTGGGCTTTGTCTTACTCTGTCTCTCTAGACATTCCAGAACCATTACAGGGCATGGGGACTGAAAAGTGTTGCTGAGGAATCCTAGGGTAAGTGGGCTTTGTCTTACTCTGCCCCTTGGGCTCCAAGACCTTATTTCCACCTACCTAGCCACTGACCAACTCTTCTCCTGGATATTCCAAGGACAACCAATCCCCAAATCCTAAAGCCAAAATTGCTACTTCAACCCAAGACCCGGACATCATCTGTGACTGGTCACCTGGGGCTAAGTTGGAGCACCTTAAGGAAACTTCCCCCTTGTTCCCCCCCTGCTCTGTCGCTCCTGTCTAACCTGAATCTAATCTCCAGTGCAGAACCACTTGGATAGCTTCTCACCTGCTCTCCCCAGTCTCTGCCCTACATTTCCCATCCTTCATGCTAGGCTTACTCCAAAACAAAGGGCTGTCTCATTTCCCTTTGTCTCATCTCCCGCTGAGTTCAGCTACTCACAGAACAAAAAATAGCAAGAAACAGCTAGAGAGGCCCAGAGGCAAAGTGTGACCAATATCCAATCAGAAGAACCCCAGGAAAAGGTCCCAGAGAACAGGGAACTTGAAGAGGGGAAAACAAAGGTCCTTTGCAAAACAAAGCAGGTACCTGAGGCTAGGAGGCTAAAGAGCTCACAGTAAGGTGCAAGGCAAGAAGCTACCTGCGGACATAGCCCTGAGGGAACTACAGTCAGACCCCAGGCTAGACTTCCAAGTAAAAATCCGAGCTGACTCCTACAAACACATTTGTCTTGTATTCCCGACAAGGCCCACTCCACCATTTCAGCAGGCCCCAAGCAAATCCCCTGGAGGCCCAAGTATCCAAGAGGCTCACACGAGTTCAGACGAAACGGCCAAAACCAGATTCCTCCCCCAAAGTCCAAGAAAGCCTCCCCAGGAAAAGGTCAGGGACTTTGGAGTCAAAAGGACAGCAAACTCCCCACTCCCAAGGAAGTTATGCAGTCTCCCTCAGATCCTGCCCTACCAGTGGCAGGCACTACGATTTCTTCCTTATCATCATTTAGATAAAGCTGTGACGGCCAGACCAGCTCACTCTGTGAACGCTAGTAACCTCAAGAACTCCACCTGGGCTGCATGTGGCGCTCTAAAGTCCTTTTGAAACCTGCCTCTCCACACCCTAAGGAGTAGCCATATAGAAGCAGAGTACCAACATTTTCTGTGCTTTTTCTATGCTCAATATACACCAATCCTATGCTACCCATCCTAGGAATCTATAAGCAAACATACATATATGTGTATGTGTGTGTGTATATATATATGTATATACATACATATATATATATGATTTCTATTGTGTACAATGGAGCTTCTTCCTGGGGCCAACCTCCACAGATGACTTGTATTACTATCTTTGAAGTCTTCCAAACCTCAAGGTCCAGCTTCTCTTGGGTGCTCCCCTGATATGACAGAATATGACTGTGTTACACAGGAAGTTATATTGGAAAGGCCATCTTACTAAATGGAACTCTATTCTCAACACAACCAGCTCAAGGCCTTGGGTGGAAACAGCACTCACCTTGGCAGCCACGCACAAGGGCAGGTGCAAAACAAGATGCCCGACGCTAAGGTTCCTAACTGAAAGATCATATCTTGTGTTTCCCCGAAAGAAGTATCAGGGAAAACGTCTCCATTTACTCTTAAAATACTGAAATTTTGAGTTCTATTGAACACACTATAGACTGGGACCCAAAAAGCCCAGAGAACACAGAGCAGCACCAAGAAAAAAAAGAGAAAATTAACCAGACTGGCGGTCTACAGTGTCTGACCCGTCAGCTCAGAAGAGAGACAGTAAGAGTACACCAAATGATGGAAGGCAGGCCTGTGTGTAGGAACACACATGACCAACCCTGTCTACACCCAAAAGGTAGTGAAACACCTAGCAAACAAGTTCATGTGATGTGGCTCGTAAGGACTTAATAGAGTAGATCTGAAACATTTTTTTAAAATCAATGAAAGGAATCTCCAGGACTCGGGAGACTGAAGCAGGTGGATCTCTGAATCTGAGGCCATCCTGGTCTACAGAGTGAGTTTCAGGAGAGCCAGAAGGACTATACAGAGAAACCTTGTGTCGGGGGGCGAGGGGCAGGCAGGCTGGCTAGAGATGGCTCAGCAGTTAAAAGCACTGCTTTCCAGAACGCTGGGGGGGTTCAATTCCCAGCGCCCATGTGACAGCTAATAGCCAACAACAATTTCTGCTTCGTGAAACCCAACAATCCCTTTTGGCTTCTGTGCGCATACGGTACACAGACATACATGCAGACAAATACTCATACACATAAGAAAGAAATGTAAATAAATAAATAGAACTTCTAGGTAGCCTAATCCAGTCAAGAGGAAATTTTGTTCCAAGACTTATAACTAGTGTGAGAATACTGAGCACTGAGAAAAGCATCCGTTTATCCAATGGAGAACTATAAAGGAGTGTATGAGGGGCCTGGGAGAACACGCCACACCAAGGCACCTGTGGCTTCAAGGAGCATTGGCCGAGGCACTGGGAGCTCAGCTGACCACATTTTCCACATCATTTTCACTTCAGAAACAGCTGACAGACTGCGTGGTATCTGACCTGCATTTAAGAAAGTGACCTGACATACCAAAAAAAAAATTAAAATAGACAGCCCTTGTCACCGAACACAAAATTTAAATTTCCTAGAGAAACTCTTGAATTAGAAAAACGGTCTTCCCAAATTTAAAGATGAGAAACCCCACCCCCACCCCAAATAGCACAAAGGTATAGAGGGGGTGGGGTAGGAAGCAGACACTGATTTAACGAATCCATAGCATATTATGATTGGTTAACTTACTTTTCTTCCTGGCTTCATTGTTACCATTTTTAATTATAAGGTCCTCAAAATAGAGTAATTTAAGTTATGCTGACCTACTTGCTTGCAAGAGAACTGCCAATTTTTTTAGGACATTAATCACTGGCTGTTCTATGGCAACATCACACACACTTAAATAAGAAAAAGTGTACCAGGCTTTCGTGTCCCCTGAACTGTAGCAATCTACAGATAGTATATGAGCACTAGAAAGCTGAGATTTGGACTTCCTTTGCTTGACTTTTTAGCATGTCACCCAATACACGAAGAAACGGGAGCAAGGAGTTAGCTCAGTTCTACAGGTCTTTCTTCGCACACACAAGGCTCCTGAGTACCACCCATCCCCAGCTTCACAAAAGAAAACAAAAAACAAAGCAAAAAGGGAACTTCAAAGGAAATAGAAAATTGTAAATTAAAAAAGTTCTTGTTGTGGTATGAGATTAAAATGCCTTAATCTCAGCACTCTTATCTGCATAGAGAGTTCCAGGCCAGCCAGGGCTACATAAAGCGATCCAGTCTAAAAAAAGAAATCTTGTCAGGGACTAGCAGGATGGCTACACAGGAGGGAAGGCTGCATGTTGCCAGGCCTGGCCACATGCACTTCATCCCCAGAACCCACACGGTGGAAGGAGAGATGACCACAGCTGCACTCTGACCGTCACACACATACACTCACACATGCACAGACCCTATAAAGATACTTTACATTATTCTCGTGCAGAATCTCTCACAGTTCAATATCTGGTAAAATAATATTCTCCAAAGAAGTCCAACTTTTAAGGAGTTACATAAAAAAGTAAAAAGTTTTTATAGAAAAAAAAAGTTTTTATAGAATCAAATGGCATTCTTGATGTCTAAAATGGCAAGAAAGAAAAAAAATTGTTTAAAACCTTTTCCTAAATGTCCTAAGTAATATTCAACCTTCTAAATGATAAATAAGATATTAAAATACATCTGACATCTACAGGCTAGCTGGTGTGGCAGAATTAATAAAGATTTCCTAATAACAGAGATTCAAAACACCTAACTTAGGGTCAATAAAAACCATTCTTACATAGTCTATGTACCATCTCTATGAAAATTTTGCCCAATTCATAATTCAGGCTAAACCGTGAACTGCTGTCATAAGCATCAAAAGTTTCAAGAGAATTTTTTTTTGGTTTGCCTAAAGAAAACCCACATTGAAGGACCAAATCCATACTCCACACTCCTTCAAAAAAGTTCGCTAAACTTCTAGTTGGCGATGACACATGAAGGTCTTTCCAAGAATCATCATCTGTATACTTAATTAAATCCAATAAAGAAAAAGATCACATAGTAATTTTTTTTTCATGAGAAATCAAACAGTCTGGATAAGGCTACAGTCTCTCCCTTGTAATTCATTACCATTACACACACACACACACACACACACACACACACACACACGACACCTCTCTGCAAGAACAAGAATTTCACCTCAAAATTCTGCAGGTGTTTTTCCTCTCTGAAAGGAATGACATTTTTGGATAACTCCGGGGAGAAACACTGACTCAAAAGAAGACAACCGAATGTCTAATGAAGAAATGACAGAGTATGCACTGTTACCAAGTCACTCAGCATTAAATACCCAACGACAAGAAGACTCAGCCGAGCTTAGTGAATAGGATGTGTTCTAACAGCCAAACAAATCCATAGACGTTTTCATTCACTAAAACAAGGCCATATGGACCCCTTGTTCACAGCAGGAAAAAAAATAAGGAATTGGAATATTTCAATCAAGAAGCCAAGATCAAAAGTGTATTTGGAACCGAACAGTCAAAAGTAACTCACAGAAAGTTAACAATTTAAACCCACAAATTGCCTTGCATAATTGTTTTTAATCAGTCTTTTTTCTGAGCAGGCATCCTCGCCGCTTAGACTGACTTTTAACAAGACTCAAGTTGATTAACAGAGCGGGTTTTCAACAGCTACATTGTCTCAAGTAAGCGGCAAATGTCTGTTGACCTGCAATACCAGCAGGCACACTCTTGACCTTCCTCGCAGCTGCTACTGACTCATATTATCGCGACCTGTTATTTTATAAGAAATAAAAGGTGTCTAGGTAAAACTACAGCTAAACACAACCCCAGTCGATAAAGTAGTCATGTATACTCAAGAAAGCGACAAGAGGCACTCCACCCCACCCCCACTCCCCAGCCACCAGGCCTTCATTTCCCTACATCCCCTGAGTGCGACCTTTTAAGTTCATCTAAACGGTTTTTAACCAAGCTAACATACCCAAGCAGTTTCTTCAACAGTTTTGAAATAAATACACCAAATCAGATGCGTTGGTTCAGCTTCCAAACCCCTCAACACCCCAGTTACCTTCCTTCCGACCATAGGAGCTGAGGGTGTGTCTGGGTGCTTACCGATGCCTGGAGCCACATAGATGAAGTAGAGACAGGACGAGGAGAGGGAGAAGAAGAAGATGAAGGCGATCAGGGAGCGATTGGAGACCCGCATCATCCGCTTGAGCGCAGACATCTTCCTCTGCCCTGCCAGCAGCGCGGGCTGCGCTCTCAGGCCAGACTCCGGGCCACGGTCCAGGCCCTAAACTTCCATGAATGTACGGAGAACCCCAAGAGGGTAGCTGGGTTCGGCCGGGGAGGCTGTGGGGCGGAAGAACCGAGCCGGGAAGGAGAAACGGATGCAATGAATGGGAGGCGGTGGAGCAGCGGGAAGGGTGTAGGAAGGATGCGGAGAAACGTGGGGGGTGGCCGGGCGACCGGGCTCCGTGGAGGCCAAAGCCACGGGCCAGGCTGAAGGAGCTCTGCGATGCGGAGCGCGGCCCGCGCGCTGCAGCGTGCCGGGGTCCCCGCACTCGGGGCGGCGTCCAAGAGGCGAGTCTCCGCGATCCGGATCCGGACCCGGGCCGGTGCCTCGACGAACGCTGCTAGTGCGGGGCTCTAACGTGGGCGCCGGGGCACGCGAGGCACGGGCGGCCGCGGGGAACCTGGGGGCCGCGGAGCGGGGCGCTCGCCGGTGCGCGGCCTGCACCTCATTCCGCGCCGGGCCCCGGAGCGCAGCGGCGGCCTCGGGAGCCGAGCGCAGGCCAGGGCGGCGTCCCGGCCAGCGGCAAGTGCGCCCGGGTTCCGCTTGCTGCCGCCGCCCGCTGCCCGGTCGGCCACAGCAGCCGCATTCCCGCCGCGGGGCCCGAGGGAGAGGCGGCGCCGCCCCCGCACAGACCCCGGACTACCCGGCGGATGCGCGCGGCCGGGGCCCGGAGGGCGAAGGAAAGATGACAGACGCGCCGGCGATCTCCGACCGCGGACACCCACGAGGACAATCCCGACAGCCCTGTGCGCCCCGAGACCCCTGCAGGCTCCGCCCGCCGGTGCACAACTCGCCAGGCGGCGCTGCGCCCGGAGAAGAGGAACCGAGAGCCCCAGCCCCTGGAGCGCCGCGGGTCCTGATTGGTCCTGGTACTCCGCGCCAGCATCCCCGCCTCGCCCCGCCCTCCCGGTCACCATCCCTGGTGGACCTGGCACCAAGGACCGCGTCCCCAGCATGGGATGCGCTCTGTACCAGGGACAATGTTCGTAGGAAATTAGGACCTTTTGGAGGGAGACGAAGGGGACACATTTCCCTCCTGGATTTATGGACTGTTGGATGCTATGTGGCCAAGGTGTATCCGTTACCCCTTGACCAGCTTTCTCATGGTGAATACAACCAATAGGCCCATGAGCACCGCAATTCCAATCCCTAGCTAACCCACAAGCTGACCACTGAATTGACTCATCTTCTAGGCGCAAGGCTACCCTTTGTTCGACCTCTTCTTGCTGCTAGCTACATTACTGGGCTCCTTACCTATCGCACATGCTCCCAGCATATTGTGTGCAGGTGTTTCTTTTCAGCTGATCATGACTGCATAAATGGTTCCTTTTAATAGTTTTAATCAAACTATTAAAAACAATGGTCTTCAAAAAATTTATCTGCTGGGGAAGGAAGGAACCCTCCCCTCTGACCAGAACTGTATAGTTAGGCATATCTCTTGCTCTGCATTAAAAATTAAACCTCATGTCAGGACTCTGAAGCTAACTTGGGGTGGGGTCACTGGATCTCTTTGAATAAATGTCCTGTTGAGGACAGGGGCTTAGGCAGTCAGGGCTCAGCCTCTGATCTTAAAAACTCGAGCAACAGTTGTGCGTGCTTTTAGCATTGTTTGCTTTAATCCCATCCCTGGGCCAGTCAGACACAGGTGGATCCCAGGAGCTCCCTGGCCAGACATGTATTAGGCAATTAGTGAGCTTTGGATTCAGTGAGAGACTTCCCAACTCCACATCTCAAACACCAAGGCAGAGTAAGGAAGACATCCACTGCCAACCTCCGCCCTCCACCTGCTCAGACACATACAATGTATGAAGCTGTATGCATATACAAACATGCACATACACCCATTACACAGAACTTCTGGTTTAAAAAAAAAAAAGACTGATCTGGACTAAAGTACACCTCCACAACTCCATCAGAACACAAGTGTAGAGGCTGGAGAGATGGCTCAGTGGTTAAGAGCACTGAATGCTCTTCCAGAGAACCTGGGTTCAACTCCCAGCACCCACATGGCAGCTCACAACTGTAACTCCAAGATCTGACATCCTTGCACAGACATGAAGACACACTAAAGAGAAATAAAAGAAAACAAGTGTATGCGGTGACTATTAAATGAGTTGATGCCTTTGAAAGGCACTCGGGGAGCCTGGCACATGTTGAGCCTTAGTGGAATCTTTAATTTACTCCTTAATAGTTTCCTTTTAGCCAGAGGTAGCGACAGACGCCTTTGTTCTCAGCACTCAGGCAGAGGCAGATGGATCCCTGAGTTGAAGGCCAGCCTGGTCTATGAGTGAGTTTCAGAACAGCTAGGTCTACACAGAGTAAACCTTGTCTCAAAAAGCCGAGGAGGAGGAGGAGGAGGAGGAGGAAGGTGAGAATGTGAAGTATGCGGAAGGATGGAGAAATTGTTGTTTCTGGAGATAACGTACGAATGAACAGTATCCAAGTTTATGAGCTTGGTAAAAAGTATTTTATGCGATAGAAGAGGGAGAGGAAATAAAATAGCATATAGTCTCTCTTCGGCCAGGCGTGGTGGAACACACCTGTAATGCCAGGACGTTGATGGCTGAGACAGGAAATGCGGCAATGCAGGTTTGAGACATAGCAAATATCCGGCCCGACAAACCTAGCAAGATCCTATCTCTTCAAACAAAGAGATAGCACCCCATTTTTATGGGGCTAGGGCTACGGTTGAGCTGTCAAAGTGTTTAGTCAAGCATGAGGACCTGGGTTCCAATCCCCAGCACCCAGGTAAAAAGCTGCACATGGTGAAACTAATCCAGAATCTTACCTTCTGGGAAGTTGAGGACAGGAGTTGCTTACGGGACAGCTAGCTGAATCAGGGAGCTTGGAGTTCAGAGAGAGAGAGAGAGACCCGGCCTCAAAAAAGAAAGCCAAGAGGTAGACAGACACTTTGCCTCCACACACAAGTGCTCACATGTGCACACACACACCAATACACATCACTACACACATGCATATACCATACACAAAAAAATCAAATTTAACTTGATAAGCATGTTAATATATAGTATTATATCTTTTTAAACACATGGTCTGAGACTCGAAATACTATTGGGTTAATTAATAAGTTGTGCTTTAAGAACTGAATATTTCACAAAATGTTTATATAATTAAATGTAAATCATATGAAAGTTAGACACTAGCATGAGTCAAAAATTTTTATACATATGTTGTAGTTCAGAACCTTCTCTTAAAATGTTCCCTTATAAATATGGTCAGAATTCTGCTAGGTAAAAAAGATATCGATTTCAATATTTAAGTTATATTCAAAAAAATTTAAAATGTCATATTGACATGCAAACTTAATCACCTGCCAGGCAGTGGTCACGCCTTTAATCCCAGCACATGGGAGGCAGAGGCAGGCAGACATCTGAGTTCGAGGCCAGCAACTGGTCTACAGAGTGAGTTCCAAGACAGCCAGGGTTACACAGAGAAGTCCTATCTTGAAAAACCAAAAAAAAAGAAAAAAAGCCATACCTTAATACCTTCATATATAGTATTTACAAAATAATGTCTAAAAAAAATTATAGAAAATCCCTAGTTCAACATTTGACCCAGATTTTGTGCTAATCTCCACAGACCTGTCTTTCATCTTCCATGAGGCCCTACTTTCATGTTGTTGGAATGCCCTGTTGGATTTTCAAGGATTCAGACCACTTGCGTGTCATTTTGCAACACCCCACTGGCAAGCATTATAGGACATTTGGGGATAAGGACACAGGAGCTAGCCAGGTGAACAAAAACAACAGGCCTCAGGTCAAGCATGAATAAGGCCCAGAGCCGGGAGCTCGGCCAGATGTTATCAGCCATGTCACGCCAATGCCACGCCAACCTCATGGCCTTCCTGCTGACCCCACCAGCACCATCTTCACGTGGCTCCTTCACTCGTCAAGGTAAAACTCTCTGGCTAGTATACATTTATTGCCTTCATGGGAGTCATAGAGACGATCTATGACTCCAGCTTTCTTTAGCAGTTCTGTCAAAAGCGTCTGTGTCAGGATTCTGTTTAAATGGCACCATATGGAATTGATGCTGGGAAGGAAGAGTAGTGCATGAAGTCCAGGCTCCTTGTCGGAGTTAGGTCGCTCCCACCTAGTTCATAAACCAAATGGGAAATTAATAGAGTGTGGTAGCTTTGTCCATTCTCCTCAAATTGACTTGTGCTAGGTTTATTCAGCAGTTTGCCTCACAGAGAATCTCAACGGCCAGATAGCCACCAACTGGTCCCAGCCCAGGGCCAGCAAATCCATGGCTGACTGGAGTAAAATGCCTACCCTGGAGGAAAACAACAGAGTCATTCAGAATGTCCTGGGGCTAGGCACTGAGCAGATGGAACGAGGAGTGAACGAGGGAATTTTTGTTTTCAGTTTTAGTTTTGACTTTGAGCATGATCTCGGATAGCCCAGACTGACCTCAAGCTCACTGTGTAACTGAAAGTGACCCTGAATCCTGATCTTCCAGTCTCTACCCTTTCTTCAGTGATTACAACCGTTCACTGACACACCCAGCTGAAGAATGAAGATAGAAGGATAAAAGTGCTGCCATATCAAATCCCATTGTCCTCCATAGGTGATCCTAGACACCCTACCTGTTGAATAGAAAAGGCTGCCTTTGCTCCTTTGAGGATATAGATACGTGGGACTTATACAACCCAGAAAAACTGAATGGAGTCACCATGCTGACACATATGTGACTAAAATAAGGACGTGACCTCTCCAAGACACGGTTGAAGGGTTTGTTATTTACTACAATGGAAGCACATGGTTGCTTCATGGTAATGACATCACTTGCCAAAACGGAGGCACATGGTTGCTATTTAAAAATGTGTTTTCCTAAACAAGAGTTGAATTCAAGCTGTATATATACTAAGCGATAGATTGTACCGGTAGAGCTGGTACAGAGTCGAACAGTCTGAGGGAGGAGAATGAATATAGGAAAGATGAAAAAGGATGCAAGAGACAGATACGGGAGGCTGCCGGTCATTACCATGCCAGCCCCGAGTGTGTTTCTCATAGCCTTCTTATACTATAGTACCATGGGAGGCAAAACCACGAGCTAACAAACAATTTTGCTGAAATAAACACAAGACCCAAAAATTCCCTGTTCCTTCCACCAAGATCAATAGAGTCTTTAGACCCTTGCCTTGAGCGTCAAGCATACCTCTTCTTATGGTTCCCCATGACTCAGCAAGTCGGGAAGTCTGCAGACAGACCCTGACCTGCCTTGACTCTGCCTGGCAAGCAGTGTCTGTCTGTCTGTCTCTTTCTCACTAACCCCCTTCTCCACTTCAGAGATGTGTCAACAACTCCTGGCTATAGGTTATTTCTCTGCCAGTAAAATGAGCCAATTCAAGCCAGATTAGAATATATTAAAGGCAGATTTATTGGGAAGCTGCTCTCCAGAGAGTTCACTGACCCCAAGGACCAAAGTCAGGGAAGTCACCGTGGTGGTGGTGGAGGGAGGAGGGAAGAGGGGAGAGATAAAACCCAAAATGTCTGCATTATATAGGGAAGAGCCTCTTCCTATAAGGACAGGCCAGCCCCTGGTCTAGAACATCAAGAGTTGAGGGCAGGTAATACCAGGTAGGGACAGAGGGATGCTGGGAGAACCTGGATAACAGGTCTGCTTTGATATGTAAAATATGGACCACAGTCCCTTGTCCCTGGTTGAAAACCAAACAATAAGTATTTTTTAAATGAGTTTAATCCCATATAATTGTTATGATCATAAAAAGAGAAGGAGGTTTTAGAGAATATGGTATACGATGGTGTGGGGGAAGGTGGCTCCCCAGCGGGCCCATGCCAAGGCATCCCTTCCCCCAAGGGACCAGACACACACAGACATAGTATAGAGTTCATTCAGGGCAGAGGATGGGAGTTAATAGGGTAGTGGAGGCAGAGAAAGGCAGAGAGTAGAGAAGCAGAGGCTGGCCATGACCACGTGGAGCGAGGGGGGAGGGGAGGAGAGCCCAAGAGGGACAAGAGAGAGATAAGAGGAGAATAAGAGAGCAGGAGCAAGAGAGGAGGGGCAAGCAGCCCCTTTTATAGTGGACTAGGCCTACCTAGCTGTTGCCAGGTAACTGTGGGAAGGGGCCTACCTGGCTATTGCCAGGTAATTGTGGGGTGGAGCTTAGACAGAATCCTAACAATAATTAAGATTTAATTTTTTTTTGTTACAAGTTTTAAACTGTTACAGATTCTTTAACCATACTCAGTGAATTTAGAAATCCTGAGATAAAGACTGCTTACATTACAGTCTTGGAAAGTTTCCTGAGAGTGGAGCACAGAGGAATTGTAGTGATAAGAGACCTTTGGGAGCATAGAGAAGAGAAAGTTTAGATAGAAGAGATTCAGGGATCATTTGTTTGTGCAGTGGCAGAAATTTTTACCCAATGAAAGAATTTGAAAATGGAGTGTGCCAATCTTTGGCCTTTGATTGGGATGTATTGAGAGCAAGTTGGCTGTGTAAGACAGCGAGGCTTTAATAAAGCCTGAGTCCAAGGAGGAGGAGGAGAGAAGGGGTCAGATCAGGCCCAGGAGGGTGTGAGGAAGCTAGAGGCTCAGACGGAAGCCATGGGGACTCAGCTCCCAGGAGGAGAAAGGAGTAGGCCTTGGAGGGTGTAAAGAGAGAGCAGGTAGCTTCATGGGGAGGAGGTGAGGAAAGGGTCAAAGGGTCAGGAGGGCTATGGAAGCTTTGGAACTTCCAGCAGAGAGCTGACACAGAAGGGACAGGGTTGCGGAGGTCAAGGAGGACTCAAGGAAGCTGGGGGCTGCAGCTCCTGAGGGGAGATGGAGAAGCTCCAGGAAGGAGCTGAGAGCAAAGGGAGCAGAGAGGGGCATCTCTCTACTAAAGACACCCCCCTGCCTCTGTGGGAACCCTCTCCTTTCCCAAAAGCCTCTAACCACCTTTCCAGCAGTTTTCTCTTTCTCTCATCTCCTGGGGAAGTGTCACACCCGAGTTGCCATCTTTGTCCACTATTACTACAAAAGCCATACCAACGTACCAGACTGCTTCTGCCTCCCTACGGGGCCCTTGTCACGTGGAAATAGATGCCTCTTCTCTATGATTTAGGACATTTGTCTCTGACAAGCCTCTCAGTCTGCTTGGGCATGCCCTGGATTCTTTGTCACCATGTGCTGGTGACAAGACCCCAGCCATAACATTATTGTCATTGCTACTTCATAACTGTGATTTGGCTGTTATGAACTGTAATGTAAATATCTATGTTTTCTGATGGTCAGAGACAAGCCCTGTGAAGGGTCAAGACCCACAAGGTTGAGAACCACTGATTTAGACGAAAGGTAATGTATCTTGAAAGTGACCTTTTACTGCAAGAAGAATCACAAAGCTCATGGGATTTTGCCAGGCTATTCTTTTAGTGACTTAAAGAAAAACACTTTTGGAGCTTTAATGTATTCATAATTTGTTAGTTTACTAATTTTCTTTACGAATTTCTTGGGGAATTCCGTACACGTACACAAGGAAACATGCTCGTTCTAACTTGGTTCTTCCCCCTCACGTCCTTCCAAATCCTGCCCTACAGGTTGCAAGGCTTCCCAGTAGCTGCACGGCTTTTTTGATAGCCTACTAAGTCCCATCAGCACTTTGCAGGTGTACACGGGTGTGGGGCCATTCACTGGAGCGTGAGAATGGTAGGCACAAGGGACTACGACTTGCACAGATCCTTGACCAGAATTACAAACAGATAATAAAGACGGCAAACACCTGGCTCTTTCCTCACCCTCCTGACCTGAGACAACAGCCTGGCAGCTTAAATCAAAGGTCAGGTGGGCCTTTTCTCCCGCCAGTAGGCATTCTGCTGGTGGGCCTGTCCAACATGTTCAAGGTCAGATCAGGACTTGTTTACCCCATGGTTGTGAGCCTCTAACCCTACCCATCTCTGTTTAGCTCATGAGCCCTCAGAAGATCCTGCAAAGACCCTTAAAACTCCAGCCCTTAAAGAGAAGCTGGACTCTGGCTCCTGGGTCTCCCTCTGCTCTGCAGGGTCTCCTGAAGTGTAGCTTGCTGCGTGCATACTGGGATGTGGGACAGTTCATATCCCTAATAAAAGCCTTTTTTTTCCCTCCAGCTAGTCCTCTCTGGGGCTGAACTGATCTTGTGCAGATCTCCTGCAGGTAACTCGTCTGGGTTCCTGAGCGACAGTCATGCTAAAGGTACTAAGGCTAAGTGAGAAATGGGATTCAGATCCAGTCCAGACACGGGACTTACGTGCTTCTGCAGCTGAAGGAGAATCCCAAAACACTGGGGTTCCGGGAATGTAAAACCCACAAGTGCACAGTCACAGTTACTGTAAAAGGCGCGAACATTAGATATGCCACAGGTACCTCAAAGAAAGAAGCAAAGCCCTTGTATCTGCAAAGAAAGAATAAAACCAGGTAACCATGGCCGGTCCGCCTCGGCTAGATATATGCATGCAGCCTGCAACACTAGGTAAATGACTAGGTAATATAACTTAGCAAGTCGAAAGTACAATAATTTTTCCTTGTTCCATTTTTTCTTGTATTGTGGGGTTTGTACATTTGCATGTGGATGCTTGTTCGGGTGTTTGGATGTATATGTATGGAGACCAGAGCTGGATATTAAGGCATGTATGGAGATATCAAGAATCATCCTCAAGCTAGATTCATTTATAAAGAGCACTGCCTGTTCTTCCAGAGGACCAGGGTTTGACTCCCTGCACCCACATGGCAGCTCACAACTGCAGTTCCAGAGGACCCAGCACCGTCTTCTGGCCTCTGTGGGCATCAGGCACGCAAGTGAGTACACAGACACATACAGGCAAAACATCCAGGCTCATAAAAATGGGGGAAGGAGAAGGCGTGGCCTGGACAAGCAGACTTCCTCCCCAGCGTTCGTGGACCCAGATGTGCTGTGAAAATGCTCTAAAAGCAAAAGCATCACTAGGGACAAGATCCACAGTCCATCCAGATGAATGCGACCAAGGCTGACCAGGTCACAGGCAGTTTTAATGAACAATGGGTCAGTAGGTCAGATGATTCTATTCTCGGCTTGGCTAAGGCTGACACTGTTGTCTCAAAGAGGAGGTAGGGGAATATTTGTCATAAAGAAAGCAAAAAGGAGAAAAGGAGGAAAAAACCATCCACCATCACTTTACCTTATTCACTGAGCAGAGTCTCCCAGTAGAAGACAGAGCTTTTGGGAATGCTAGTCTTGACAAAGCTTGCTCAAGAGACCGTGCCCCACCCCCATGCCCTGTCCTGCCTTCGGAGGTTGGGATTACCTCTCACAGCCAACCCTATGCAACATTCATATGCCTTCTAGAGATCCAGACTTGGGGCCTCACCACTGCACAAGTCCTCCAACTGCTGAGCAACCCCAATATCTTCACGCCACCCTAACATTTTTTGGTTTTTCCAGACAGGGTTTCTCTGTGTAGCCCTGGCTGTCCTGGAACTCACTCTGTAGACCAGGCTGGCTTCAAACACAGAAATCTGCCTACCTCTGCCTCCCAAGTGCTGGGATTAAAGATGTGCACCAACACAGCCTGGCACCACCCTAACATTTTAACATCTCAAAAAAAGATAAGTAGTTACACAAACCACTTCTGTTGTCATCAAAGGCTGAAATGGAAAGCCACAACAGGGTTTCTATTCACATGGATACTTGAAGAAAAAGCCAATTTTTAACAAATTAGTAGCCTACATTGTCATCTTGACAGAAACAATCCTCAACTTACTTTGATAAACATTTTTCCTACTTTTCATATCTATGATAAAAAGCAACCAAGGAAAGGTATACAGCTCAGTAGTAGAGGGTTACCCCGGCCCACACAAGACCCTCGGTTCAGTCCTCAACACTCTAGTATAGATATCTTCACACATAGTATATATGCAAACACACACCACAAAATCTTGTCTTACTAAAATTTCACTTGACCAATATTAAATGTCAAAATGACATGTGTAACTATAAAATCAGAAGCACAAACAATACATTTTAATCCAGCAAAGCCTAGAGCACATACCAGGATAATTTTAACAGTGTGTGTCACATAGTAAGGAACAGACCTGTAAATTCCAAGATTGTTTGGGTGTTGTTTGGTTTGACAGGGTCTTACTATGTAGCCCAACCTAGGCAAGTCTGGAACTCAGAGCCCAAGCTAGCCTCCAAATTACAGCTAACCCTCTTGCCTGCTTACAAACAAGATCCACTATACCCAGCTTCCTGACCCCTGCTAGTAAAACGACTTGGTCTTCTAGGAGTCTTTATCAAGAACCACAATGCTTTTTGGTTTGGGCTTGGGTTTTAGACAGGGTTACTCCTCTGTGTAACTCCCTGGCTGACCCTGAACTCGGAGATCTGCCTGCCTCTGCCTCTCTAGTGCTGGGACTAAAGGTGTGCGCCACCACACCAGTCTGTTTTTAAGAGAGGGTCTCACTACATAGCTCTGTCTATCCTGGAACTCATATAGACCAGGCTGGCCTTGAATTCATAGAGACCCTCCTGGCTCTGTGTCCTGAGTGTCTGGACTAAGGCAAACACCACCAGGCCTTAATTCTTAAACCACGCTATGATGTAGAGAAAGACTACTAACGCTCTAAAGTATGTCATTAAAATAAGGTTGGACAATCAGACACCCCAGAGCTCCCAGGAACTAAGCCACCAACCATCAAGTACCCATGGCTCTGGCTGCATATGTAGTAGAGGACGGCCTTGTCAGGCATCAACGGGAGGGGAGGTCCTTGGTCCTATGAAGGCTGGATGCCCCACTGTAGGGGAATCAAGGGCGGGGAGACAGGAGTGGGTGAGTGCGTGGGTGGGGGAACACCCTCATAGAAGCAGGGGGAGGAAGGGTGGGATAGGGGATTTCTGGGGGGGGGGGAACTGGGGTAAGGGGATAACATTTGAAATGTAATTTAAAAAATAAATCTAAAAAGAAAATAAGGTTGGGATATTGGTTCTGCCAGTCTTTCTCCAGTGCCATTGAAAAGGGGATCAAACAAGTATCATTCGTGCAGTAAGAAGAAAGCTTGCTAAAAGGCCTAGACTGGCTGAATGTGTTTTTCTGGTTTTCATTTGTGAAATAAAACAGCTCTTGTCAACTATCCTTCAAAAATGAGCAGCGCCATCCAACAGTCCCGAGACCACTGAAGTAGTAGGATCCAGCAGATCGGCGAGCTCAGTTTTCATACAGCAATGAG
The DNA here is from genome assembly GCA_036184385.1 of Tokudaia muenninki. Lineage (NCBI taxonomy): Eukaryota > Metazoa > Chordata > Mammalia > Rodentia > Muridae > Tokudaia > Tokudaia muenninki. The sequence goes on from BTHS01000005.1 coordinate 10,592,904, forward strand.
GCCATTGATTTCATCTGTAGATTTCAGCCTTTTAACTCAGATTCCTATCAGCCACTCAGGGGGACCCCAGGTCCTCAGCAAGCATCTGGGACTGTGCCTGTGGTGATTTAAATGATAATGGCCCCCATAGACTCATATTTGAATACTTGCTTCCAGTTGGTGGAAGTGTTTGAGAAGGGTCAAGTCATGGGGTTTCAACCCTGCCTTTGGTTATTGGGTTCCCAGAAGAAATACACACACAGCTTTATATTTTTAACTAGACTTAGGCAGCACAATAGCCAGGCAGTTGACTATGCTCCATGCTGAATCTATTTCCCTATCAATAACCCTTAGGTGTCACTATTTACTGTGGCGGCTCTCCTTCTCCCTCCTGCATGTTCCTTTTTTACATGGCTTTGTCTCCCCTTCCCTCATGGTCTTCTCTCACCAAGCCAAGAAACCTCAACCCCACCTATGTCTTTTCTGCCCAACTATTAACTGTTGGCATATTTACCAAACAATTAACTGGGGAGCAGGGCCACTCAGTGTCTTACATGAAGACTCTCTTCCTTTTGGGGCAACCAGTCTTTTGGGGGCCCCCAAATTACCATTAATTAGAATCCAAGAAGCATTTATGCCAACCTACCACAATTTTCTTTCTATAAGTTGCCTTGGTTGTGGTATTTTGTCTTAAAAAAAAAAAAACTAAAACACTGACTTTTTGAGGCTTCTGGCTTGGATTAAGCAGCCGCTGGGTTTTGTTTGGCTCTCCAGCAGGTAAAAGCAAGCATCATGGGACTACTTAGCCTTAGGCTGCATAAAACAATATAGAAAAGCCCTTTTATAACGATATATTCCATAGGATTTATTCCTCTAGAGAACACCATTGTAAATTCCTTAAAAGATATGGAAAGCTTGGACCTAAGGCAAAGTGAACTCAGGGTGTGCCTTTGGTGACACACTGGGTCATTATTTAACTTTGCTCACTCACATATCACTAAACTTGAATCAGGGCACAATTCCTTTGACTTTTGTACAGAGTTTTTTGTATGACTCACACAGGAACTAAGAGCTTAGACTTAGTGGAATTACATATTAACTTGCAGGTAGACCAATAAATCTAATTTCAGTAGGATTGAAAAAATGTGCTCAGAGTTATATTGTCTTATGGTTACAAAGTACAAGCTAGTCAACACTTTTCTTAAATGCCCACACATTTGTTTCTTCAAGATACTCTTCTAACAGCTTTATCATCTTGCTGATCCAGTCATTTGAGAGTTAGATGATGCATTCATTCCATATCAGCGTGAGAATTATGTTTGGGGGGTTTTTATGAAGTATATTCAGAATATAGTATATAAAGTATATCCAAACAATGTACTTAGAGCATAGTAAATACTCGGTAAACATTAAGTTTTATTAAATTTCATGACATAATACCTTCAACGTTAGAGTTTTAAAGTGCAGTGCAATTCACAGAGGGAACAAATGCATGTGAGTGTTCCTAGATCCACCGCATGGTTAGGAGACCACAGTATGTTTGTTATGTTAGACTCCCTGATTGAAGAGCTTATACAACACACAGCCTGCAATCACAGATACTCACCCAGAAAGCTATGCTTCTTGCCAGGAAGCTGCCCAGCCTTGTTTAGTTTGAGGGGGTTATTTGTTAGTTTGTTTTGCACAAAGTTATAACCCTGCCCCCCTAAAGAGTTTTTACCAAAATGATGCATCATCAATAATATTCTTGATGGATATATGACTAACAGATCCTGTGGTCTCATCCCTCCTGAGGACTTGTTATTTATCTACAGATAAAGCCTCTATAGAAAGCATCTCTTAATCTGCTCCAGTAGCAATTTAAAACCTGGCTGTAGTTATATATACCTAAAATTCCAGTACTCAGAAGCAGAAGATAATCATATCTTCCAGGCCAGCTTGGACTATATAATTAGGCTCTGACATACGTGCTTGCACTACACACATACAAACAAATTAGTGATGTGTTTTAAAATATGAGCATAATCAATAAAATGTTAGAAATAGAATGTAGAGAATAGCGAAGAAGAAATAGTGATAAAAAAAAACTTGGTTAGTCAAGATTTGATAAGAAAAGAACCAGCAAAGTCTACACTAAATAGAGGTCCTTGTTCTTTTTAAGCTCGATTATATTTTTGAACATTTACCATTAAGTTCATTTTGTTTCTTTTTCAGAAATATCAAATGTGTATCTGTTTTATTGTGTCATGTCTCCGTGTTAATGCTTATTCTTTTACCTCCACATACTGAGTTCCAAGTTAGTCTGGGTGACAAATAAGCAAATTAAATAAAATTAATAATTTTTAAATTGCATTTTTATAATACCTTAACAATTCTGTACCCCAAGATCTGGTTTCCCCAGACAAGCAAATTCCTGTGTAAATCTTGCTCCCAACTTTAAAACTACTGACTAAAAATGGCTACAATGAATTACTGGGGAGAATAATGAGAGGTGGAGTTTGAATTACTGGACTAGGGTCTAAGGTAGGGACCACAAGAGAGAAGGAGAGAGGAGAGAGGAAAAAAGAGCAGAGGAGGAGAAGATGGAGAGAATAGGAGATCTCCCTAAAACATGATGGTCCAGCAGCATGTGCTCAAATGAGCTACACCAGACTGCTCGAGCAGAAATAACCCAGAAAGATTCAAACAGCAAGTATTTGGGTCCACATCTGGGGATGTAGTCAGTCCAGCAGTTAAATAGCTTAGGGGTTACCCCCCGGTAATTGCCAAAGCCAAATAAATGAACCATAGTCTCATGCCTTTGTAAACCAGAGGGGGATAGGAATAATTCCAATTCTTTTACAAAAAGCAGAGTCCTATTTATTCCCGCTGCTCTGCATTTAAAGCTTACTGAAATGTTTTTTATATAAACAAACATCTTAAAAGGATTGTAATTACAAAGTTTAAGCTGCTGTTTTACAAAAATTAATTACGTTAAAAATCCGAGAGTTCTGCTTATCCACTTCTAACGACTTAGAAACAGGGTGTAATAAAAGGTCTTATTTACGTTGGATTTCAGCAACAAGTTTGTGTTACCACTGGACGCTCATCTTTAGCTTTCCTATTATAGTATTCTTTCCAAAGTTCACTTCCATGTCTTTCACCACAATTCTTTTTAGCGTGCTCATATTAATATTCACGGGTCTATTTTAAACAATTTTTAAATGATGCCACGCCCCATCTAAATTTGATTTTTTAAAATTTGATTCCTTTCCAGTCCTAGATTAAGAATGCCACAAAGCTCAGCCCCTCGATCTCTTATCTCTTGCCCCTCTTGGGCTCCCCTCCCCCTCTCTCCACGTGGTCATGGCCGGCCTCTGCTTCTCTTTCCCTCTCTCTGCCTTTCTCTGCCTCCACTACCACTTTAACCTCCCATTCCATGCCCTGAATAAACACTATTCTATACTGTCTGTGTGTGTGGTCCCTCAGGGGAAGGGATGCCTTGGCATGGGTCCGCCGGGGCACCCCCTTCCCCCACACCGCCGAACATATTCTCTAAACCTCTTTCTCTTTTTATGATCACAACATTGGTGCCTTGCGACTCAGATCCAGAAACTCTGCAGGTTTGCATGCCATTTCAGCCACAACCACACACTCACTAGCCCTGGACTGGTAAAAAGCTCCTTACCCCCCAACTGGTCAGAGCAACTATCTGCATGGTCCTAGGTATTTCTTCAGCTTGGAGCTAACCCTGTGTTGTTCTTAACGATGGGAGACGTTGTTGGGTCAGTCTGTTATTTTTTCTTCTTTCCCCCTCATTTGCGACCTGCTAGTTTGGCTAGTTTACCTGAAATGGAGGTTTGGCTCCTGGAGTCACCATGCCTGGGGCTCTGCCTCCCTCCTCCCCCCTCCTCATTCTCCGATCCTCCTGGACAAGCAGTTTGTGCTCCTGCAGCATGTGCTGCCATTGCTAGGAATGAAACAAGCTACATTAGGTCCTTCCTTTTCCCGCCAACCACAGGTTGCAACTTCTGCTGCTGGCAGGAAGTTCCGCCCTACAGCCGCGCAGACCTAACCCCCCCCCCCCACCACCACCACCACCACCGCAGGCGGCAATTTCTTCCGCTGACCAAAAGTTCTGCCCTACAGTCGCACGGCATGCTCGTGGACCTGGGTGCCGGCTCCTGTGGGCGCACAGACCTCCTGCAGGCACGTGGACCTGCGGTGCCAGCTGCTGCCTCCTGCAGCCGTGCCACTTCTGTTTACTACCAGACGACAAATTCCCATGCCTGGTAGAAAGTTCCGCCCTGCGGCCACATCATCTCACAGGCGGGCGTGTCGCCTCTGTCAGACAGGTTCACATTTCTGCTACCAGACTACAAATTCCTACAAACACACAGTCCATAGTAATTGGTAAAGTTTCTCCTGTTGGTTCGAGGGAACCTTAGACCCAGATAAGGCCTGGCCCAGCCTCTTTTGGGATAAGGGTTGGCTTCCAGTATCCAGTCCATAGGACTGGTCTCCTGTCAGACATTCGTGTTAGGACATAGGGCCCTTTAGGTGTTTCCTGACATTCCTGGGGAATGTCACAGGGCCTCTTCTAGACCTTCTCATGATGACCTGAATTTCTAGCTTGTCCATAACCATTGCTAATAGTCCTCCAGGATGGTGGTTCGGATTTAGCAGCTATCCCTTTGACCCGATGGGCACTAAATTGTCAACAACCGTATATATTTTAAAGGATCAGCAGTCTGGTAAATGAAAAAAGGCCTAAGCCTTACCTATCTGTGCTCCCACAACCCTGGCTTGTTCCCATAACCTGCGTACTCAGTTCGTGTCTCAGACCTAAATCTGCCTGGACAAACTTATTTTCTGCCACATAAAACAATAGGCTTTCCTCTACCTACACAATCTGTCAAAGCTACTTACGATTCTTATTCCTATTGTATCTTGACTACTGCAATTCTCATGCTCAATCTTGTCAGAAGTTTGTAAATTATTAAATTTATGACAGAATTCCGCCAACAGACAGTTTCTCCCATGAGGTCTCAGAAGAAAGATGTGGTCACCACTACAAGATGCTGCCTAGATTGTGTGTGATATGATGATGATTAAGGACCAGATACCTTGAGTCAAATGACTTAAACAAAGGTAAGCCATTCCTCATGTCATGCGAATCCATTCCACAGAGAAAAAGCCCTGTGTCTCCTGTGCTTAAAAGCCAGGTTGACAGCCCTAGTCGCAGTGGAGACAGGAGACCACAGAGAACTGCTGGCTACTGGAATCTCTCATTTAACTGCTAAATTGTTTATTCCTCAGACTTCTGGCTACATTGACAGCTAAACAGTTATCTCCTTACCTAAAACTCTTTCCATTCAATGCTTATGTTTTCTCTGCTTGCTATGTCACTGTCCTAACATTATCTGAGTTCCTAACTCTAATAATATTCTACTATATGACCCAACTTTTTAATCTTGTTCCTTCTGCTCCACAAAAGGCTCATCTTAAAGACTGTTTATGTGGTTAACCCATGTTATCTCTTTAGTAAACTTGTTAGCTACAAGAAACCTCAGATCTACCTCTCATGGTCCAAATAGACTCCATGCAGATAAGTACACCTGCCCCAGGTTCCCACTTACTACCTATTCCAAAGGGTGGGATTTCTCTGGGTTTCAATTGTACATCTTAAAGTTTTTCCTTTCTCCCAAATTACTTTATCTTATTCCCTACCCGTACTAATGTGTTTCAACATCTTGTCAAGTTCAGGCCCTTGCTACATCTAGGTCAGCTCCAGAGAAGCAACCTTCAGATGCTCCAATCTCCTCTCAGCTTCTCTGGACACAGACAGCTTCTATTGGACCTGTTCTTCTGACCTATCCTCAGATGGTTCCGCAGACCCTGGACAAGGAAACAGCCAATTCTCCTGAGACTGAACATCCCCCATACCCATTTCTCTAGGTTCCCCCAGAGAGACATCACCCCCAATGTCAGCATGAAGCAACTAGATATCACAACGACCCTATTCCTGCTTTGCCGTCACCTCTTTTTATTTTCTTTTTTTAATTAAACCAAAATTAGGGGATGTTAGGGTTCTGTCTAAGCAATGTTGTGACCATAAAAAAAGAGGTTTAGAGAATATGGTATATGGCTGTGTAGGGGAAGGGGGTGCCCAACAGGCCCATGCTCAGGCATCCTTTCCCCCAGGGGACCAGACACACATTGACATAGTGTAGAATAGTGTTTATTCAGGGCATGGGATGAGAGTTAAGGCAGAGAAAGGCAGAGAGAGGGAGAGAGTAGAGAAGCAGAGGCCGGACATGACCACGTGGAGAGAGAAGGGAGGAGAGGAGAGCCCAAGAGGGGCGAGAGAGAAGCTGAGAGAGAGGTAAGAGAGAGATAAGAAGCAAGAGAAGTAAAAGAGATAAGAGATCAAGGAGGGGCTGAGCAGCCCCTTTTATAGTAGGACAGACCTATCTGCCTGTTGCCAGGTAACTGGGGAGGGGCATACCTGGCTGTTGCCAGGTAATTGTGGGGTGGAGCTTAGACAGAACCCTAACAGTAGGTGTTAGCAATTCCTCTAGGCTCTTCCAATAGTCACTTAGCAACAGCTTGCATCTCTGGCCTCCAGGTACAAGTCATGATCCAGGCTCTCTCCTCCTCTCCCTTCCCCCTCCTCCCTCTCAAGATATTAGCATGCGCGCGCACACGCGCGCACACACACACACACACACACACAGACACACACGTACGTACATACGTATGTCCCGGTCAGCCTCTTCTCTTCCTCTTTCTATCCCTCTGTCCCCCTCCTTTCTCTGCCTCTACTCACTTCTCCAGGTCCCCTTCCTTTCTCACCAATAGACCTTTACATTAGGCCTGTCAGATGATTGTTCAGGGGGACACCTTGGCCTGCCACTGAAGTGACCCTCCTACTGCATTACACTGCTGCCATTTTATAAAACTGAACAGAATTCCACAATTGAGAGATTTTAAACTTTTAAAAGTTTTGAAATTTTACCAAAAATTTAAATTAAAAACTGTTTTTATTAATATATAATCTTAATACATAGACTAAGGAGTTAGGAATACAGATATGAACACCAAACACTAATCAGGAACTGGGATATTCCTGTCTTACAATGACCTAGGTAGTCTGTCAAAGAGCCCATAGGGTCTCTTCTTTCTTAACGTCTACTCAGCCTAGCAGAGGCTGATTTAACAATATATGTCATTACTTTGTTAAGCTTTAGCTATTTTGATAAACTGAGCCGGGCAGTGGTGGCGCAAGCCTTTAATCCCAGCACCTGGGGAGGCAGAGGCAGGCAGGATGATTTGAGTTCGAGGCCAGCCTGGTCTACAGAGTGAGTTCCAGGACAGCCAGGGCTACAGAGACACCCCATCTCGAAAAAAAAAAAAAAAAAAAAGATAAACTGAGTCATACAGGAAACTGATATTCCATAATGGTGTACTATGAAAGGACCAGGAAACCAAAGTTGCCAGTCCCTCTGTGAGTTGTAATTATGATTTAAAATTTTATTTTCATACTTAAGAATTTCAGCTTTAAGAAAAAGTTATTTTAAGGCTAATGTAACTGGGATAAAAATGCAAATCCTAATCTTATAAAAGCTACTAACTTGTAAACTGTTAGAGATGATTAAGAGATGCAAGTTGTACCCATCCCCCAGCCTTGAGCAAGTTAAATAGACCTTAAGTGTTTGCCACAGTTGGTCTTCTGCAGGCCTAGGGTGGAGTTTTTCTGTTGCTGCACCTGCAATTTCCTATAGGAGCAGACTGCATGCTAAACTTGCTTTGCAACATAAGAAACAGAGCAACTTAATCCAGCTGAAACATAGGATGGGTCTGTGGGCTCTCCCTCTATAAATACGGTGCTGAATGTTAAACTTTGAGTCTTGATCAGAAACTTGTCTTGGCTTCATCCTTCTCTTGCCCCCCTCCCTCATCCTTTTTGATTTCTAGCCTTCCTTTCAGGTAACCCAGGTCATCCACTGATGGTGCCCATGCCACCACAGTAATGAGTATCCCGCGTAGGCCTGGGGGATTGACAGAAAACACAGACTTGGGTCATTCTGGTGAGGAGAATGCCAAAGCTTAACACTGAGGGACCAGCAATTTATACTAGGGGTCGGGTGAAAAACAGGAAAAAAACAATCATAGCCATAGGTCAGGCACCTGGGAAGTCCCTACCACACCAGGTGGGAAAACAAATCAGAGTCAGGGATGTTCTGCTCTCAGGAAACCTGTGGAAACAGCTCAGCTGGGGGCATTAAGCTAAGCTCACCAACAGGTCCCCCTTTATTTTTTAAGAAGGAATAGTGTGTCTTAGGTCACCTTCTGTCCAACTCCCATTATCCGTCTCTGGGAATCTCTGCCAATCCCAGAGTCCCTGTCTTAGGTTGGTGTGGACTGCAAAGGAGTTGCCAGTCATAGACTAACTATTCATGATATAGGCTGAGCCAAATTTGAGCAGATGGATTATCCTGTGTCAAAGACATAAGCACTTGTTCAGTTACTGCTCTGGACTGGTTTTGTTATTTGCACATACAGTTTAGAAGGAACAATCCCAATATACCAACCAACCTGTCCTGCAGGGCAGTAGCCTGCAACCAGACCCCGTTCTATGAGGGTCAAATAACAAAAGGAACCTGTAATTTAGGTTCCTGGAAAAATTCTACTAGCTGTTTAGTAGTCTTATCTACAAATTTTTGAAACAGTTTAAATGTAGCCTGTTTGATACCAAATAAATTCCCACTGATATCTTTTAAATCTTGGGGGTTAAATGGTGCTTCTACCAATGTATCCAATAAAGCTTGTGAAAGTGGCAACAGGCCTATACTGGCCACAGCTGTTTTTTAAATTTTATCACTCTTGAAATCATCTTAATTACAAAATATGTGTGAGTTAAGAATCGTGAGCCTTCAATCAAACTAAACTACAGTCAATGGTACACTGGTAGTTGTTAACCGTAATTCTTTCTCTTGCAATATTAGAGTAAAACTACAACTTTGGAAAGCAAAACCCAATTTTAAACAATCTATTCTCTTTAAAATCAATGGCAAATGCATTACTTTCACATTACAAAGTTTGTCTGCCAGTTCCTATGTTTGAATGCATGACAGTGCAACTTATACCACCTCATTAAAGAGACATTGTTTTAAATCTTATCCCTTATAAGTCTACTTTCTAGGATAAGAATTACATAAAATATTATGAAGTATAAATTTAGAAGTATCTTTAGAAGCCTGTTTTTCCTGGGTTGGGTAATGCCATGTGTTAAGATAACTCCAACCCTGAGTTACCAGTTTTAAACTTTTTGTTACCAATGTAATAAATTTTAATCATGCCCAATAACTTATAAGCCAATACTCTATAGTCAAGACATGCAAAACATATTCATACCTTTAAGACCAGTCAGAAACAAAAATGAAGCAACTACACAAATCTTATAAATTTAAACCAAACAATTTTTTTTCTAGCTGTAATTTCAAGAGAAAAAAGCACTTTGGACCCAATAATCACAATTGCAGAGATTTCTCTAGGAGAAATACCATCATCCTCCTTGCCCTAGAACTTAAGCTGCTGGCCCTTTTAAAAGCAGCTTTTTCTCCAGCTGTGCTGGACTCCTAGATGAATGCGGGCAGCTTAAATCAGCCTCCACTGTGTAAACTGAGACTGGATCAAGAGATGGACTGCCAGCAGATAAAGTTTTTACCATTTTTTCTTTTCAACACAAAACATGGAACAACCATTCAAACAACGAAACAAAGACACAAATTGACACGTGGACAAATTGGTGCACTAAAGACAAATGATACATAGAGAGGGAAGAGCATTTGTTGTAACCAGTACTAAGAATATGTCCAGTAGGGTCCTTAGAGAAAGCAGGATGTCTCTAGACTTCTCCTTGTCCCTAGGAGAGTGTTGAAATCCATTTTCCTTCTTTCTCATGTTTCTAAAATTTATTTGTGGTTTTTGTCTTTGTTTTTGTTTTTTACTCTTTTATTTTATGCCCTATTCTTCTCGCCTGATACAGTTCTAGACTATGGACAAGTTGCCTAATAAAATTCACCATCCCAATTCACTGTCACACCCTAGCTGATCTCAGAGTCAGGCCTATGCTGATTCAGTCTAGCCTGTATCCCTTTTGTACCCCTGCAACAACAGGCTTCAAAAGATGACATTTATAGTGCTAACATTAATGCTGTTTGTGGCTTACCATTCCAGATACATAACTTTTTTTTGTTCCTGTAGGAGCTCCATCCAAGACAGGGTCCCTCAGTTGGTCTCTCCATTTCCAAGCCCCAAGTTCAGGAGCCAATCTGTAACTGCCGTTTCACTTTGCTCCCGGTACCTTATTTTCCCCAATGCATTCTTCTCTCTTTGCCTGCCGGCCTTTTTTAGAACGATCCCATCAGGTGCTCCTCTCTTTCTGGATCTCAGTGGAACCTCCACTTGACAGCTCCCGCGGCACAGTACCAAGTATTGGGCATAGGCCTGAGGAATTGACAGAAAACACAGACTCAGGTCATTCAGTAAGGAGAATGACGAAGCTTTACTGAGGGACCAGCAATTTATACTTGAGGCCGGGTGAAAACAACAGGAAAAAAACAATCATAGCCATAGGTCAGGCACCTGGCAAGTCCCTACCACACCGGGCAGGAAGACAGAAATCAAGCTAAGCTGCAGGATGTTCTGCTCTCAGGAAACCTGTGCAAATAGCTCAGCTGGGGGCATTGAGCTAAGCTCACCTATGCCCAACAATCCATGACTACTGGACAGCAACAGCAAGTTAATAGTTACCTCGGAAATGATCAAATTCTTCAGCGTATTAAGAACTATACTAGTCGTCATGCTAAGTACTAATGTAAGTAATTATAAGGACAAGTTTTCTTTAGTCTCCTGTATATGTTTTCAAGGTTAAGCCTAAATCAAATAACTAAAATCAAGTGAATTTTGCTTCTAAAGTGGGTATACTTAATAGATTATGGTTCTCAAAATCTTCAGAGGTCTGATGAATGTGGCATTTAAAATGTTTAATGATAAAAAGCTTCCTGTGATAGACAGAAATGCCAGATGTTAATGGCAACCCTAAGGTCTCCCAAGAAGACAGTTGGGGCACATATGCTAACCACTGGAAAAAATGTCCCTTGCCTCGTCTGTCTGCTCCTAGGGCCTCCATAAAAATGGCGTCACTGTTGTCTACTCTACTCTTTGTAAGTCAGGGTTGGACAATTTTCTGAAGTTTTTTCCCACGGGAAAATCTCTCAGACATTCTGGGTCTGACAGCAGAAGCTCTATGCTGTTCTGTGCTGCAGCTGAAAGTATAACGCATGCTGTCCTACGTAACAGCTGGAGACATACAACCTCAGCCACAGCGATCACAGATCCCACTAGGGTAATCATCCAGGTAGCTGGAAAGTCTCTGTTATTTTGACCATTACAGAGGTCATTCTATTTATACTTCTTGTTATAATTTATCCTTCTCAGGTCCCTGAGGGTGTTGATGACTAACTGTAGCTTTATCAGTTTGGCAGCAGCAGGTGCCCAGCATCCTCCCAAAGTAGCTACCCTGTTAGTTCATTTTCATTTTGAAAGGGTTAGCTCAGGAACTTTGGAAAGGTCATGGAACACTTGCCCCTCCCAGAAGGGAGAGGCTAAATTACATTCTCCAGACCACAGGGAGGTCCCTGAGGCTAGGAAAGGCCCAGAGACCGTTGGCCACCTACCTCATCCCCTGACAAACAATTAGTTTAAAGGTAACACTGTTCTGCCAATCACATTGGGCCTAATGGCAGCTACCCTGAGGACTGTATAAAGGGCTGCTGTATGGGCTGTACTTGGTCATTCTCTCTCCATGTACAGGACAACCCCAGCATGCTGAATTAAATAAAATTCCTCTTGCTTTTTGCATCGATTCCCATCTCCAGGTTATTCACTCAGGGGGTCTCTGGTAAAGTTAAGGCTCCCTGAGTCTTACAATTTCATATGTAAAAATCAGGCCTTGCTTTCTCTAAAGCTTCTAGGTCTCCTGCTGAGAAAAGCAGACAGGTTTGGCTTGCTAACAGGCTTCATATTAAAGGATAAACAGTGTTCAGGTGTAACTTTTTACTATTCCTGTATTTAAAGGCACTCACTTTGCAATGGCTTCTTTCAATAACTAACCATTTGCATCTTGTGGAAAGTGATTAGATAGAAAAAAGTTTAAGGTTTATATATAAATTGTAAAGATCTAAAAAACTATTTAAGGTATATGAATGTAAGTTGTAAACATTTGAGGATGTGAAAGCTAAAAAAAATGATTTAAGGTATATAAATGCAAGCTATAAACTTATAAGAACATGATTTAGGTTAAGAAAAAAATGATTTGGATTGCTTTCCTCCTGTCCTGACTTTTGCGAAGACACACATCTCTGGGGGTGGGGGAAGACACACCTTTAATCTGGGCCATACCTTCTACTGAAAGTCTATATAAGAGCATGAAAAAGGGAAAATTTTGCTCTTTGCCTGCTCCCCTTTGCCTTGCTAGCAAGTCCATTTCTTCACTGGTGTTGGAACCTACTTTCTTCAGAATTCTAGCCCCTACTGAAGATCAACTCAGATGTCTAGACTGATCAACTTCTGGATTCTTGGGCCTTCTGTTAACAGGTAGTCATTATTGGCTTAGTTGGACCCTAGTCTGAAAGTCATTCTAAGAAAGAAAGAAAGAAAGAAAGAAAGAAAGAAAGAAAGAAAGAAAGAATATATGGGGATTTATTATATATAGTTATATCATTGTATTATCTATTATCATATGAATATAATATGTATGGAGATTTATTTTATATATGTACACACAGATATGGGGATTTATTAGAATGACAAGCTATGGTTTAACTAATCCAATAATGGAAGGTCCAGGAATATGTGTGGTGTGTGTGTGTGTGTGTGTGTGTATGAGAGATTCAATCTATAAGTTCTTCTACCCTTTATGGCGGGGGGGGGGGGGAGAGAGAGAGAGAGAGAACACACAGGGAGCAGGGGCTAGTGGGAATGGGAGGATGGGAGCCAAGCCCTGCCTTGGGATCACTGACTACAAGCTTTCCTATTTCCTAGGTCTGTGCCATTGTACTGTGTTCTCAGTGACAGCCAGGCTCAGCCTGGTTTGTTATTTGGGTATATGCTCCCTGTTTTAGAGGAAGTGAAATGTCAGGAAGAACCTGAGGGCAACAACAACTTCTACACTGTGGTGAGAGTTGGCAGACCTTCCTGAGGACAGCAAAGCAGCTCAGGTTCCCTTGATCTGGGAATTCCTCTGCTCAGTACTACCTGACAGAACTTTCTACTGTTAATTCCACTGGGACAGACAAAGACCACTACCACAATTCTGGAGTCAAATTTGAAGCCAGGACGATGGACACTGGTCAGGTCTATACCCCAGGATTCCCAGAGAATGACCATGAGTTCTGTTTATCAGGTGTTTCCAAAGGTAAACCCTACAAGACCACGTACTTCCCACCTTCATCCAATCAGAGGCAAGCATGCATCCTGACATACTTCCTACCTTCATACCTCCCACCTATGTGTAATCAAGCACACCCTGTACATCTGGGGCAACCAAGCTCCTTTACAGAAGCAAGAACATGTAGCTCGTTATCTTCCATGAACAACAGCCCCAGCATTCCAGGAAGTTCTGTCCTTGGGTAAGTGGGGCTTACAGGTTAGAAAAGTTTTTGTTACATAGATCTCTTAAGCATAATTATTTAAACATAAAACATAACTTTATCCCTGACATTCCCCTCTTGAGTGGCATTCCGTCAAATCCTTGACTCTGTGGTGAGTACCTGTTCATACTGGGATCTAATAACCATCATCTTAATGACTGCCAGGATGGGAATTATGTATCTAGTTAAGGCATCAATCATTCAAGGGCTAACAGTAATTAACAGAAACAGGACAAAGGCCCTGTGATAGCAACACCAGAGTTACTGTCCAGGAGGAACCCAAAAATAAGAATGGGAGCCAGTCATTTATTTTATCCCATTTTTTTTGCATTTTTAAAAATGAAATACAGCCAAATTATCTCTAATGATTCCCAAGTGGTTTACACTGAATCAACAATCTTTCCTTAAAGCTACATAATAACCTTGCTTTACATAGAACAAGATGAATGAATGTCCTATCATATTGTAGAACTGTTCTAGGTCTGTTTGGTTTGAACAGGTATTTTTCTGACCGTGAAAGAGTCTGGAGTCCATTATGAATCCCAATATGCCTGTAGGCACTAGGGGAGCCATTTTGTTCCCTTGCCAGGGAATTTCTTTGGATTTAACCTTCCAGCCTTTTGTTGAGTATTCAGGATGACATCTTTTTTTGTAACTACTCCCTGCTGAAATTTAGGATGCTGTTGTCAGGGCCCAGGAAGGCTGGAATGCCAGTCAAAGGACAGGAAGGGATTCAGGCAATGGGACATTCATCAGAAGCTTCTGGTTTATTGACCCAGCTGAAGAGTCAGAGAGCAGTATGGACCGGTTCACATCAACTTTCAACAAGCCCAGACATTTTGAAGCAGTTTCTAGTCCACAGCTGATTTCTGGATGGGGTCTGTCAGCTGAGAAGAAACCTGCTGGAATAGACATAGACTAGGGACAGGAATTTAAAGTTAAGAGACTTAAAGGAAAATCTTACATTTTGAACGTCCTCCTTAGGAATAAACATGGGTGAGGGAGCCCAGGCTGTGGACAAGAGTATTCCAGGAGTCCATTCGAAAGGTGACTGGCAGATTCAAGTTGCGACTACTGAATTCTTTAGTATCCAAAAAGAGATAAAAGCTTTAGATACATTAGCATTAGCACAGTTTATAATTGGTACTGAAATCCACATTGTAGAAAAAGCAGCTATCAGGTGTCTGTGAACAGCTGGAGTAGACGTATACCTTTGAATAGTAGCACAAGTTTTATTTTCGGTTTAAAAAGCATAAACGCTCTTTCCTCTGTCCAGAGGGCTGTATTTACTGATTTTTTTTTTTACTCACAATGATGTTTTTAACACAATAAGCTCTTTTAAGTCTGTATTTAGAAGAGAACCAAAGAAAATTTAAAATCTTTTGAACCATAAGAGTAGTCAGCGCTTTACCACTTTATCAGATCAATGTTAAGATTCTGAACTTTAAAGGTTATAGTTTAAAAGCTATAGTGACTAGCAGAACAGAGCAAGGAGGAAAGCACTTCAAACAAAGCAAAAAACCCATATACCCATATATATATATGTCATATATGTGTCATATACATACATATATATGACATACATATCATATGTATATATATCATGTGTGTGATATATGTGTCATATACATACATATATGACACATATCATATGTATATATATCATATGTGTGTGATATATATGTCATATACATACGTATATATGACATATATATCATATGTATATATATCATGTGTGTGTGTGTGTGTGTGTGTCTGTGTCTGTGTCTGTGTGTCTGAGTACGTGACAGGTCTGCCCTCCGTTTCTGGATTGCAGTTCATTCCAGATGTAGTCAAGTTGACAGAACAGCCATCATAGATACCACTTACGTGAAGTATCTATACTGTGAGTATTTGTATATACATAGACTGTGCATATACAGCATATGGAAATCTGAGAGTAAAATGTCAAGCTTAGAAGGGAGGAGGAAGCAGTGATTTTCACTCTCACAGGAAGAGCCCACAGAGGCCATCAGTTCGTTTCTCTGATTTTATGCTCAGGGGCTGTGTCAATAAGCTGCAAAAGCAGGTTGCTTAAGAAAATCAGCTGAGTAGGGTTGACAGGTGTAAAATCACGAGACGCCCAGCTAAGTTTGATCTTCAGATGAACAATTAATAGTATTTAATAGGTGACTTTCCATGCACCATGTGACAGAAATCTATACTCATGGCGCTCTTACACAAATGTGGCTTTGAGGGTTGGAGACATGACTCAGTAAACTGCCTACGTCGCAAGCTTGAAGACGTGAGTTCAGATCTCCCGAACCCACATAAAAGACAGACACGCCTAGCATTTCAGTGCCAGAGAAGTAGAGTCAGAGGGTCCCCGGGGCTTGCTAACCAGCTCACCTAGCCCAATCCCTGGACTTCAGATTCAGTGACAGACCCTGTCACAAAAAGTAAGAAGTAACCATGGTAACTTCAGTTCTGGGAGATCCAGTGCCCACTTCTGACTTCCTCAGGCACCAGGCACACGTGTAGCATGTATCCATACATGTGGGCAAAACACTCATACAAATACAGTACAGTAAACAAACCTTAAAACCAGGTTTAAAAACAGTGAAGAATAATCAAAGCAAAAATCTGACATGCACATCTGGTCTATACCCTCCTGTCTGACATGAACATCTGGTCTATACCCTCTCCTCCAAAACCACATACACATACCCCATGCTTACACATGTGAATGCACACACACACACACACACACACACACACACACTTTTGAGCTTGTTTATTTTTCCTCACACTAATTAATTCTAATACTTGTGAGCTCACTCAGGCTTATGAGCTCTGGTCATTTTTAATTTGCCTGTGTCTGGAATGTCTTTCATTTCTCAGGCAAACTTCCTCCTTTTTAAAAGTTGTCTGTTTTCTGGGTAATTGCAGACCCCTGGCTGCCACCTTCATTACACTATTTGATCACCACAGTAACTAATAAAAGCAGAGTTACTCCATTTGGTCAATGAGAAAACGGATGCTGTTAGTACGTGAGTAAGCCTGGTAAGTGAGGCTCTTCTGGCTCCAACTTCCACTCCTATATAAGTATTCATATTAGAAAAAGGCAGACAGAGACAGACTGAAAGAATGAATTAACATTTTCACTGGATCACACCTCTAACCTACCAGGCATTTATAAGACTGAAGGGAAAGGACTGAGGAAAATTGAAAGACCCAAGGTCATCTCCAGACATCTAGGGGTCCAAGACACAGTTCATATCGAGTAATAAAATCAAAAGAATGTACAAATCGGCCTCTGGACTGGTAGAAGCAGTGATGGCTAAGCATGCCTGAAAGAATGTTTTATGTTCGGAACTGTTTTTAAACACACTAATGAGATACTCAACCTCTCATTTACCTCAGTCACCTGGCTTAAACTCTGGAATTTCCTCACAGTCGGTAATGAGTAGCCCTGGGTCTGTTCTGCCCCAGGAGCTCCCTACAGTGAACAGGGTCAGAGAGAGGTTACCTATGTAAAGGGAGAGGAAGTAGGGAAAAGCCTTAAACCCAGGCACTCAGGGTTTCAGGTTCCAGGGGCGAGATGACTAACCTGCCTCAATTGCATGCCTGTAGGTGGTGGAAGGAGTTGAGGTGTTTACAATGTACAACGCCACAGCATTCGTGGGCTGAGCATAGATATAACACCAGGCTGCAGCCTGGCAGGTTCTCCTGAACCTCAACGATCTATATTACCCTGCAGCAAAGTGAATGAGCTATTACGAATATGGACATTTGACTCTATTAGAGCCTGCAAGTAGATTTATGTTAGACTTTATACTGGCTGGTTTTGCGTCAACTTGACACAAGCTAGAGTCCTCAGAGAGGAGGGAACCTCAGTGGAGGAAATGCCTCCATGAGATCCAACTGTGGAGGTATTTTATTTTTTCAATTAGTGATCAATGGGAAAGGGCCCAACCTATGGTGGGTGGTGCCACCCCTTCGCTGCTAGTCCAGGTTTCCATAAGAAAGCAGGCTGAGCAAGCCAGGGGAAGCAAGCCAGTAGGCTGGACCCCTCTGTGGCCTCTGCATCAGCTCCTGTCTCCAGATTTCTGTCCTGTTTTAGTTCCCGTTCTGACTTCCTTCAGTGATGAACACCAACACGGAAGTATAACCCAAATGAGCCCTTTTCTCCCCAGTGTGCTTTTTGATCATGGTGTTTCATCACAGCCATAGAAACCCCAACTAAGACAGACTTTATTAGCCTCTAAAATACTTGAACAGTACTATTGTGTTGCATAGCAAAATACCCCCAATACTTAGCTTCCTTCATTTCCTCTTTTTTTGCCAATACAATTGAAATTTATTTATTAATTTTTATTTTGTATTGAAGAGAGCTATTTAGAGATCATATATGTGTGCATCAGGATGTGTGTTGGCTACATGCAAATACTAGGATAAGTTGCATATGGGACTAAAGCATCTGAGGTTTGGGAACTGGCAGGGCGTTAGCTAAGAGGTTCAGGAACCATCCCCAGGTGACTGCAGAGGAGTGACCCTAAATAGATCCCCACCTTTCTGGAAAGGAAAGGTCTGGAGCTGGTAAACACGGCTTCCTGGGGGTAGGGGAGGTCTGGAGCAGGTAAACACATTCCACAGGACAAACTGCATAAAGACTGATCAAACAGGCTGAGGGGAGTCGCCATTTCTCCTTCGGGTGCAGGACGACCCCAAAGCACGTTGGAATAATAAATTCCTCTTGCTTTTTGCATCAATTCTCAGTTCTATCTTGTTTACTCAGGGGGTCCCAGGAAAGCCAAGGCTCTCTGGAGTCTTACAGTATGTGTGTGCATGTACATGTTATGGTACATGTATCAAGGTGTGGAGGTCAGAGGACTGTCAGGTTTGGGTGTGTTAGATGGCTCAGGAGGACTCAGAGATGGATTGCTGAGAACTAAGGGGCTGATTAATGCCATGGACAGACAGACAGAGACCATCAGATGGGTGCTCCCGGAAGAGCTTGGGGCCCCAGCAGAGACAGACAGAATGGTAGAGATCTCTAAAGTGAATCAGGGCCCATGTGGCAAATGTGGACATCTCTTCTAGCTAGCTCTCTGAAGATTGAAAGATTTCATGGGAGGAGCTTGTAGCTAAACTCTCTGTTCTCTAGACAGAAGATAATTGGGTAGGGACCAGGTTGTGGTACCCCTTTAATATAAACTTGATTCCCAGGTGAGATGTCATGGTCCCAGCAAGTCTGCTAACTGGACAGTCTTCCCAGCAGGGTGCTTGTCAGCATCTGTGAGAAGAGGTGGGGGCAGAGGTTAGATCCTAGCATTACACTTTTTTTTTTCAAGACAGGTTTTCTCTGTGTAGCCTTGACTGTCCTGGAACTCACTCTGTAGACCAGGCTGGCCTTGAACTCAGAAATCTGCCTACCTCTGCCCCCTCAAGTGTTGGGATTAAAGGTGTACGCCACCACTGCCTGGTTCTAGCATTACACTCTTACAGGGACAACTTCAGAGAACATGAGAGTGTGTTCTCTCCTTTGACCCTGCTGATGCAGTCTCTCTCTCTCTCTCTCTCTCTCTCTCTCTCTCTCTCTCTGTGTGTGTGTGTGTGTGTGTGTGTGTGTGTGTGTGTCACTGCTGCACTGCACACTGCAGGCTAACTGGCCCTCAAGCCTCTGGACAACTCTCCTTTATTTGCCTCCTATCTTGTAGGGATCAGTGGGATTACGGATGTGTTCTGTCTCAGATGGATTCTTATATGGGTTCCAGGGATCCAACTCAGGCTTCATGGCTTTCCCAGCAAAGCCATCTCCTGGCCATAACGGAAGAAATGTTCGATAGAGCAATAGTTTGAAGTATATAACGTTGGAATCATCATGTCCCATCTTAGACCAGGGAAAACTGTACATTTGGGGGGTAGTTCTGGGCTTCGAGTGTGCTGGGCAAGTGCCTGAAACTCCAGGCCAAGGAAAGCTCGTGAACGAGGCTGAAACATCTGTTGTTATCTTTACTCAGACAACAATCATTGGTGGAAACGATAGAGGAGAAATTGACGGTCTCTTTTTGGCGATTCTTTTTTTTTTTTTTTTTTTTTGGTTTTTCGAGACAGGGTTTCTCTGTATAGCCCTGGCTGACCTGGAACTCACTCTGTAGACCAGGTTGGCCTCGAACTCAGAAAGCCGCCTACCTCTGCCTCCCAAGTGCTGGGATTAAAGGCGTGAGCCACCACCGCCTGGCAAAGAATCCAATTACAGATGGTTGTAAGCTACCATGTGGTTGCTGGGAATTGAACTCATGACCTTTGGAAAAGCAGCCAGTGCTCTTAACTGGCTGAGTCATCTCTCCAGCTTGGCGATTCTTAAGTTTCACTGACCAAAAAAAATAAAAAATAAAAAAAAAATTAAGAATTGATGCAAACAGACAATCAAGGACAATTTTACTTGAGTTCAAAAGTTAATCATGCACAGCAGGTAAGCTGTGAGTCGAAGGAAGGAGAATATAGAACTAAGGGGGAACTAGGAGGAAAAAGCCGTGTGCTCAGACACATGGTGAACAAGCCAACGAGTACAAGGGAAGGACGCTTGAGAGAGAAGAAAACCCAAAGTATCAGGAGAAAGGCAGAGAAAAGGGAAAGTCATGTCTTCGACTGGAGCTCAAACTGAAGCCTCAGAACGATGGGAAGCTCCCAGCCACACCTCAGACCTCATGGTGGCTGCCCG
Source organism: Tokudaia muenninki (assembly GCA_036184385.1). Classification (NCBI taxonomy): domain Eukaryota; kingdom Metazoa; phylum Chordata; class Mammalia; order Rodentia; family Muridae; genus Tokudaia; species Tokudaia muenninki. Next base: position 10,613,286 of record BTHS01000005.1, read on the forward strand.
GGACCTCCGCTGGGGACAGGGTGTGATCGCTGGGGGGCAGGGTGTGATCGCTGGGAGGAAAAGTTTAGTATCTCATGAAAAGAAAACGTATTCTGCCTATCTCTTTGGCATGCCTGAAGGTGAACCCGCTTTCCCAGCCTAGAGACTCTATTCTCCTGACCACAAGAAGTGTTTCCTTAATGGTCTTTTGTAGTGAGAATTTGGGTTTATTTTAAAACCCAGTTATGTTCTGCGACAAATATGCTTTCGTTTTAATCCCAGGTGTGGGATATGCGGCTGCTTCAGACTGTCCCCAGCAGCTGACCGATTTGTCTCATGCTCTGGCCGGGGTGTGATTCTGTCAGCCGAAGATAGTTTATGTTTGGAATCCTGGGAGATTCTTCCTGAGAGGATTCAGAAATGGCAGAGCCCAGAGAGGCTGTGGCGGCGGCTGGGCCCTGCTGTGGCATTTGCTGTTTTGCTACTTTTGTTGCTTTCGCTGTATTTTCTGGCCCCTGGTTGGAGAGAGATCCTGACCGTGAAGATTGGACTTGACCCTAGATTGGACTTACCCCTAATCAGTAGGAAGTAGTCTAAAGAGACATAACGCCCCTTTTCTCACCTACCTAGTGTTGGGGGCTTGAGAGCGATCGGGGTGGAGAAGGGTGGTAGATATAAGAACCCAACAAAGTAGCCAAAAAGTGAGGTTAGAGTCTTTATTGTTACTTTAACAGAAACAGGGACCATGAGCTCACACACTTGCCAAAAATAGCCATCTTACATGGAAAGCAAAGAGCTGGTGACCAGGTGACCTCATGAGTTATTTCCAGACCAGTATTACAGTAGTGAGTAAGTACTTCTCAAAATAAAAACATTTAAATAAGTATCTGTTCTAACCCCTACGTCTGTAAAAACCTATCATCGAAAGAACTTTAAGTCTATTATCTCTTTAGAGGTAAAAAGTCTCTCAATCTATTTTCTATCATTTTGCCAAGAATAGCAAGAAAGCCTGGTCAGAGGGTCCCAGGCTTGGCAGAAGTTGCTAAGTAACAAATTGTGTGGTACAGTCAGTGAGTGAGAGGTCGGCACTCAGGACTGCAGGGGAATAGCCTGCCATATGAAGCAGGGTGTTAGGAACCAAGGAAAAGACATATTGAAGCTGTAGCTCCTGGCTGCATGTTTGTCTGGTAGGCACAAGGTCCTGTGCTAAGCCCCCCCCCCCCCCACACACGCACTGGACTGAGGCAGTAAGGAAAGGAGAGGAGGATTTTTAGAAACCCAAACTTGCCAGAGGAAAGCAATGTTCTTACGCTGGCACGGCCCAGACCTGCCATCTCTCTGAAGCTTCAGGATGCGCCCTGCCTATCTTCATGAGAATCGCTCCTGTGGCTGTCCTCGTGTGCAAGCCAAGGACAAGATACATGGTTAGTCTTCCGCTTTCTGAATCCCCTCTGCTGATAGAAGTGAGCATCTGGGTTCGGTCAGGTGGACAACCTCCCTTGACACTTCAAATTGGGGGTGAATTCTTTATCATTTGAAGAATGGCAGACAGATTTTTATCTCACACATAAATCTTTGTGAGGATCCAGGGCTGGGATGGGTAATCTGACACAGGTCAGGGAGGGGCAAGGGGAGAAATATAGCCCAGATATTCACTGTCACCGCTTTTTAAAATGAATAGGTTAGGAGTCTCAAGATGGCTCAGCAGATAAAGGCACCTCCCACCAACCGAGCCTGATGACCTGAGTTTCATCTCTAGGGATCATAAAGTGGAAGAAAAGAACTTTCTCCTGCACATCATTTTCTAACTTTTACACAGGTACCCTGGCATGTGCATGACCACACGCATATACACACATACACATAAAATGAATTAGTTAAGTAATAAACAAATTGTAATTAGAACATAAATGATATCTAATCTATACATAGATTAGACCTGGGGCTGGAGAGATGGCTCGGTGGTTAAGAGCACAGACTGCTCTTCCAGAGGTCCTGAGTTCAATTCCCAGCAACCAATGGTGGCTCACAACCATCTGCAATGGGATCTGATGGCTTCTTCTGGTGTGTCTGAAGAGAACAATGGTGTACTCATATACATAAAGTAAATAAGTAAATATTTAAAAAAATGATGTCAGAACTAAAGCTAATAAGACAGTTAGTACATAACAGTGGGATTTACTGGTGAAATCCTAGGGTATTCATTTCCTAATAAAAGTGTCATCGAACATAAGAACATCTTTCTTAAGATGAGGTGCTCCTTATAGGTTAAAGAAAATGAAACAAATTATCACCAACAATATTACATAATTTCTGAAAAGCTTTAGCCAAACAGTAAGAATGGAAAAGAAGTGTGTGCTATAGAAAATGAACCAGGCAATGGCAAGTCATCCTTGTTTCTGGAGGACATGATGGCTGTCCTGACTTGAGAGGGAATATTCCCCATATGCTCAGATATTTGAACACTTGGTTCCGAGTCGTTGGTGAGGTTTGGGGAGGTTTGGGAAGAGCGGTTTTGCTGGAGAAGGTGTATCACTGGGGGCTGGCTTTGAGTACTGGTAGTCTTGCCCACTTCCTGTTCATTATTATTGCCTGTTTCCTGGAAAGGATGTGAGCTCTCAGTTTCCTCCATCTACTTCTGTGCCTGCTGCTTGCAGCCACACTTCCCTGTCATGACAGACTCTGACCCTCTGGAAAAATAAGCCCAAATAACCCTTCCTTCTACGTGTTGCCTTGGTCATGGTGTTTCATCATAGCAACGGAAAAATATACTGTAACCCCATGGGATGGCTATCCTTGATCGTCAACTTGACTATATCTGGAAATGAACTACAATCAAGAAATGGAGGGCACACCCGTGAGAGATTTTTGCTTAATGTGAAGTAGAAAGATCCGCTTCGAATCTGGATCTTTGAGGTAGACAGATACACCTTTAATCTCGATCTTTTGAACTAGGAAAAACACATCTTTAATCCGTATCTCGTAACGGTAGGACATAACTTTAATCTGGGCCATGCCCTCTGCTGGAAGCCTATATAAGACATAGAAGGAAGCTGTCCTTCTTTGCCTGATTTCCCTCACCTGACTCGCATACTCATCACCGCCCTGGCACTGGAGCCTAGTTCTTTGGGATTCCAGAATGTGCAGAAGATCAGCTGAGACATCCAGCCTTGGGGAACTGAGCAACTACTAGATTCTTGGTCGTTCCGTTCACAGCTAGCTGTTGTTGGATTAGCTAGATTGCAGCCTGCAACTCACTTCATTTCAATAAAACCCATAGACATATTTATGTGTGTATATGTGGATGAGTATGCATGTGTATGTATATGACTATATGTGGTGGTTTGAATATGCTTGGCCCAAGGAGTGGCACTATTAGGAGATGTGGCCTTATTGGAGTAGGTGTGGCCTTGTTGGAGGAAGAGGGTCATTGTGGGGGTGAGCAATGAGACCCTCCTCTTAACCACGTGGAAGCCAGTCTTCTCCTAGTGGCCTTCAATGAAGAAATAAAACTCTCAGCTCCTCCTGCACCATGCCTGTCTGGATGCTGCCATGCTTCTGCCTTGATGATAATGGACTGAACCAGCCTCAATTAAATGTTGTCCTTATAAGAGTTGCTTTGGTCATGGTGTTTGTTCACAGCAGTAAAACCCTAAGAATGAATATATATATATTCTTATATAGTCTTATATATAGTCATATATATATATATACACATACACATACATGTACATATACAGTGACTCTAGAGAACTCTAGCTAATACACCCCAGAAGTAACAATGGATCTGTGGACACATGTTGCGAACCCGGGTGTGGAGCTAAGGGTGCCAGTCTTCAGGCGGCTCCATCCAGCTTTGTTTCTTTGTTTTACAGATTCTCTCATTTCCTTGGACCTTGCCAGTTGGGTGAGGCTAACTAGCCTGCAAGCTCCAGGATTCTGCCCATCTCCTCTTCCTCAGAGCTGGGATCATAAGCAGGAGCCGTCAGACTCAGTTTTTCTCCAGAGTCTCTGGCAGTCAAACCCAGGTCCTTGTTCTTGCAAGACAAGCTCTGAGCTGAGCCCCCAGCCCTATGGCTCCCCAAATTCTAAGAACTAACAACTGTTAGACTTTGTAGCAGATTATTCGTTTTAGCGCCAGGAGCTAAAATGTTAGAAATCAAGAGTTAGGACTTCCAGGACTGACCAAGCCAGCTCAGTCAGTCAACAGGGTCTCAAGGGCAGGAGGGAGGATTGAAAAGAAAAAGACAATTAGACGAACATTATAGCGTGACTGCAGCCAGTGCTGAGGCTGAGGCGACTTTAATTTTTCCCAGTCTGCTTTTATACCATCCTAGGTACTAGCGGAGAATAGGGTCAGTTCTTAGATCAAAGACAAAGTGATTAAACAAGGCAATGAACAAAGAGATCACACCAGGTAGTAATCAAACAAAGCAATAAAATCCCCAAGTCACTGGGTCTGGGGGCTTATCAGGATTGCCTAGACAAAAGCAAAGTCACACATTCCTCGGCTGTGTTCACCTTGATCCTTGCCCAAATTCGAATATTCTCATCTGAGCCTACTTCCTTGAGCCCAGTGACAAGTACTTGCCAAATTTCTATAAGAAGTATCAAAAACCTCTCCCCACAGGCCCAGCATGACTAAGTTGGGGCGTTCCCAACTTATGGAAATCAAAGAAAAGCAGAAGGGAAAATGAATTAAAGTCCACAAAGTATTTTTAGCAAAACTAGGAGACAGACATACAATGCCGACCTGAGACATGTACAATCTTCCCAGCAAAGCCTGGCCAGGACCCAGGTGGGGGAGGAGAAACTGGATGCCAGTGTGTACAGCAGGAATACATCCTCACTGCATCAACAGCTCAAGTCTCTGTAAGCAACAAGTGTAAGGAATGGATGCAGATGAATGAAAGGGGGCAAGGGTGACTGTACACTGCTGTACAGTCAGTAGGGCAGATGAGCCATCTTTCAAGGTACCAAAGTCACCCTTGGTGCCTCCCAGAACTAGCTCCAGGATCCCTACAGACTCCAAAATCTACACCTAGTCCCTTATGTAAAATAGCACATGTCGTAGTCAGAGTTTCTATTGCTGTCCGAAACACCACGACCAAAGAGCAAGTTGGGGAGGAAAGGGTTTGTTCAGCTTACGCTTTCGTATCACTCTTTAATAATAGAAGGAAGTCAGGACAGGAACCTGGAGACAGGTGCTAATTCTGAAGCCATGGAAGGGTGCTGCTCACCAGCTTGCTCATCACGGCTGGATCAGCCTGCTTTCTTATAGAACACACACCACAAGCCCAGGGAATGGCACCACCAAAATGAGCTGGGCCCCCCTCCATTGATCCCTAGTTGAGAAAATGCCTCACAGCCTTGAGTACAGCCTGATCTTACGGAAGCCTTTTCTTACCTGCAGTTCCCTCCTCTCAGGTGACTTTAGCTTGTGTCAAGTTGACATAAACCCATCCAGCACAGCATCGTATTTGCACCTCTCCTGTGTGCACGTTTCTGTAACCTTTAAGTCCCGTCCAGGTTACTTCTAACACCTAATGCGGTGTAAGTGCTATGTAAAGAGTGGGGTATACTCCATTTTTAAGAGAAAATATGAACAACAAGACTCAGAGGCTGCTAGATATTCAGATGCCATCAATACCAGTGGCAGTCAGCTGCCTACCATACCTTGCACAACTATCTGCCTATGTCTGTGAAGACGGTGTCTGAGCCAGCTCTTTAAGACCACCAAGGTCCAACCCTGACTCTGTGGTGACCGGGATGCCTGAAAAGGCAGGAGTCTTTTAAGAGGGCGATAGCTGTGACACTGCATCCCATTTTTCTTCTCATACCAGCCTCCTCCATCCATCCCACCAGCCTCCTCCATCCATCTCTGATGATCCTCACACGGTGCCCTTATGATTCTCCTGGCTGGCTCGCCAATGCTATGATCATAAAAAGAGAAGGAGGTTTAGAGAATATGGTATTTGGCGGTGTGGGGGAAGGGGGTGCCCCAGCGGGCCCATGCCAAGGCATTCCTTCCCCCAAGGGACCAGACACACACAGACATGGTATAGAGTAGAGTTTATTTAGAGTAGAGGATGGGAGTTAATGGGGTAGTGGAGGCAGAGAAAGGCAGAGAGAGTAGTGGGTAGAGAAGTAGAGGCCAGCCATGACCACGTGGAGAGGGGTGGGGGAGGGGAGGAGAGCCAGAGAGAGGCAGAGAGATAAGAGAGCAAGAGCAGGAGCAAGAGGAATAAGAGGGAGAGGAGGGGCAAACAGCCCCTTTTATAGTGGGCTATGGCTACCTGGTTGTTGCCAGGTAACTGTGGGGAGGGGCATACCTGGCTGTTGCCAGGTAATCGTGGGGTGGAGCTTAGACAGAACCCTAACAATCTCACCAGCCTCCTCCATCCATCTCACCAGCCTCCTCCATCCATCTCACCAGCCTCCTCCGTCCATCTCACCAGCCTCCTCCGTCCACCTCACCAGCCTCCTCCGTCCACCTCACCAGCCTCCTCCGTCCACCTCACCAGACTCCTCCGTCCATCTCACCAGCCTCCTCCGTCCATCTCTCCACCCTCCTCCGTCCATCTCTCCAGCCTCCTCCGTCCATCTCTCCAGCCTCCTCCGTCCATCTCTCCAGCCTCCTCCGTCCATCTCTCCAGCCTCCTCCGTCCATCTCACCAGCCTCCTCCGTCCATCTCACCAGCCTCCTCCGTCCATCTCACCAGCCTCCTCCGTCCATCTCACCAGCCTCCTCCGTCCATCTCACCAGCCTCCTCCGTCCATCTCTCCAGCCTCCTCCGTCCATCTCACCAGCCTCTTCCGTCCATCTCTCCAGCCTCCTCCAGCCTCCTCATGGGCTTTTATAGCCACTGATACCTAAAGTAAAAGTCAGTCTTTGGGCTTTTGATAACAAAAGGGGCTCTTTATGGATCTTGAGCACAATATCACCAAGATATATTTTGTTCTGTTGATTTCATTGTGCATTGCTGGAGAGAAATTATTTCCTATTCTTTGTGTGTGTAGTGCACCTGCTAAGCAGAGGTTTGACCAATGAACTAGGCCCTATATTTTTTAAAGCTCCAATTAAAGACGGAAAATGTGTCCCACAGGCTCGGGTATTTGAACACTGGTTGGTGGTACTGTTTGGGGAGGTTTAGGGGGAGCAGAATGTTCATGTGTCCAGACCTTGATGTGTGCCATCAGAAGGAGCAAAGAGGTACTAAGATGATCGCGTGAGACACAGAGTGAGCGAGCACAGATGGCAGGATTTCCTCGCAGCTGTGACATTCGGGTTGACCTGTTAGTAATACTTCAGAAGACAGGATTTGGGAAGTGAGTAGTGGCACCTGAGGTGATTGTCCACATGCACACGGACTGTCCAATCCCTTGGTTCTACGGCTCTGTGAAAACCTTCCCCAATATGAAGTGAATCCAAGAAGATGACGGAAGAAATTTTAAATTGGACCAGTTACCTGAATGAGATTGTGTGAACTAATAAGAATGTGTGTGTTCACGTGTGAGTGTGTGTGTGCACGCCCCTGTTTAAGTCACTCATGGAATACTTGGGAAGGCTGTGCTTGCTGGCACATCTGACCAATTCCCTACACAGGAACTTAGCCAGGGGGAGAAGTTTGTGTTTCTGCCCGAGCTCTATCAGGAGGAGCACTAGTCACAAGTCAGCAGACAGTGTTGAAGGCATACATGTCCTATAATTCATTTTATACAATTACAGACAGCATATGCACACACGTTTTGAAAGGACTTGTGGATAATTGGTCAAACTAATCACTATTGATTGATCCTGGAGACTACAACTATAACTTTGGAACGTTGTACCACATCTCAAAAAGAAAAATCAATCTGCAAGAGATATTTAAAAGCACAGTGCTTGGCCCGGAGTGGTAGCACTCTCCTTTTAATCACATCACTCTGGCGGCAGAGGCCGGCAGATCTCGAGTTCGAGTCCAGCCTGGTCTACAGAGTTTCAGGACAGCCAGAGCTTTGCAGAGAAACCCTGTCTTGAAAAACCAAGTAGCGGGCAGGGGGAGCGCAGTGCCTGACATGTTGAGAGTGTCTGTGGTATTGAAGGATATCACCTCAGGCTGAGGCAGGCGGTGCTCTGTCCTCTACAGGTTGCCTGAAGAAGCACATGAGGAGAGCAAGGCTCTCCTCATCCACCGGCCAGCACTCAGCTACCCCCGCCCCCGCCCCTGCCCCTGCCCCTCGAAAGGCCCACAGTGGTGCTGTTCCAGTCTGAACCCAGAAAACTGAACCCAGAAGTTTTTCAATCACGAATGAAACACCCATTCTTTGTTACTCAACTGTGGGGAAAAAAAAAACCCACAACGTTGGGGAGTGATTATTCATCCATACTTAAGAGTTGGCCCACCGTCGAATGACTAAGCGATAGTAATGACCGGCTGTAAACCCTGACGACGCACTGTGGACTGGGAAGGACTTTGGACTCTCGCGTTCTGTGTGCAGGCCACAGGTGAATAATGAAGGGGGTGAGAGTTAGCTATGTAACTTCTTGAAATGTAAGAAAATACTAGAATTTAACGACATGGCTATCACTTTCCCACCATCGCCGGTTCACGGTTAGCCTTTTCTGAACTTACTGACAACCAATCTCTTTTTTAAAAATCAGAATGCGCCACATGTCTTTGTGATGCTGTCTGAGAATAAATTTAATTGTAAAAATAAATCAAGGCTAACTGCCATTTTTAGAAGGAAAAAAGAAAACTGTTTTAGGTGTTCCTGGTTAACTAATTATGACATATTATTGACAATTCCAGAACTATGAAAATTTTAATAATGATGGCAAGGTTGGTTAAAAAAAAAAAAGATTCCAAAATTGGCTAAAACTATTTTTATTGACTTGCAATAAAAACTCTTAAGTCAATACCAGCATCTATAACTTTTAAGTCTTCCATAAGTTGATTTAACATTATTTTAGTTGATGCTGAATTCCTAGGATTCAGATACTTCACTATTAATCAAGTTAAAGGCAGATCCATTTCCTTGGATATAAACTCGGCATGTCTATGAGAACGTTCATTGTGTTCTCCAGGCTGCTTTCTCCTGCTTCCTGGATGCTGTACCTCTACAAGATCACATCTCAGAGTCCTTGCCTTGACCTGGCTGTGTATCCACCTGTATGCTGGTAACCTGATCTCACCCTCTAGCTGGCCAGACTGCAGGCTGGCTGGATCTTACCATGGGGATTGCTCCCGGGGTGCATCAAACTCGGAGTGTCTAAAAGTGAGCTCATCACTGAACCCCTGAAACTGTTTCTTTGCCAGAGTTCATTATCAGCTACTTAGTCGACCAGGAAGCAAGACAAATCCTGGGCTATTCTCTCTCCGCCGGAAACGGAAACGGAAGCAGTGTGAAAGTCTTCAGTTTCTATCAGGATCTAGACGGCTCTTTGCCACAGTGTTTCAATTACTTTTTAGTTATTCTGCTTATGCCCAGTCTTTCCTGCCTCTGCTCTCATTCATAGTGCAGTCAAGATGATAAACTGAACACTCAAGCCTAGAAGGAAATTAGCAATTCAGGTAGTGCTAAAATTTGAGCTATGGAAAAACATGAAGCCAAATGACACACTATGAAGTCTTCTGATGCTTTGAAGTGTGTGTGTGTGTGTGTGTGTGTGTGTGTGTGTACATACACATACATCACATACATATGCATATATGAAAAGGTTTACAATCTGTAAATAGACGTTTATAAGAATATCTTAGGCCGACAAATGCCCGACACATAAATTTCAGTTTGCCTGGGTGTCTCATTTAATATCAGCTCCCCCAACATCCTACTGAATATGGGACTCCCCATTTTATAACTCCTAAGATCCTCGGTTCAGTGGGAGCAGCCACTCCACAAAGGGAATAGCGCCCCTTACAGTTGGCAACAGGGTAATGCCGACCTTACGGCTATCTATGAGGAACTACCTCAGCCATTGATCTCGATTCCCATTTCCTGTCACACCAAGGACAGTTGGAATCTGCCCCCTCCTGACACTTAAAAGAACACTTGTATGATTTTCTCTGGCCGCTTGGGCCTCTGTAACTGTTTAGGGGTCCCCTTGATATCCCATGAACTCCACCGACCTCATTGCAGGGGCTGCTATCTCAGAGACCACGTGATCTCGCTTATCCGTGGGTTCTGAAGAGAGCCCTTGGGGACAAGGGCTTGGAATGAGGTCGTAAGTGAGGGTACAGCGAAGCCACCAACCTGGACTATTACTTGGGTAGAAAGAAAAGTTTGTTTTTAATCTGACACTGCCAGGCTGTCTCTGGGTGGGGGTGGGAGTTGGGCAGAGAACAGTGGCCATGGTGGGAGAAGTCTTGGCAGTTTTAGGGAAACAGGTAGAGGCAGGAGGAGCGGTCCAGGCCAGAACAGCCTATGATTTAGCATGGGGGCTTTGATCTGTAGCAAGTTGTTCGGAAACCAGGTAGTTGGCCACGCCGGGGGTTAGGGGGTAACGTAGTGGCTTTCCCTGTAAAACAAAACCCACCTTACAATATTCTGAGGAATTATTGATAAGGCTCTGTTTACCCAAGAACAATTTTTCAGTTTATCTGGTCAGAGTCCTTCTGTTTAGGACATTGTCACCAGCTCGGCTGAGTTGGGGACCCACTTTGGATCTAACAGGGGTCAAGTGCACAAAGCTTAAGTTAGGAGGAATTCTGGAGTTCTACTATTAGTATGATGACTATAGTTATGTGTTATATACTGAAAATTACCAAGGGGATAGAGAGTATTTTTTTTCCATCACAAAATAATAAGAAGGCAGGTTGTTTGTTGTTATGTTAATTAGCTTGATTTAATAATTTTGTTATGTGTATATATGAAAATATCCATAAATCCATCTAATTTTTATTTATCCACCAGTTTATAATATAGGGGAAGGATAAACAAAAAGCAAAGGCTATATATAAAGCATAACCACACCGCTTTTCCTTGGCTATACAGGTTAAGAAATTTTTTTCAAGTAGGGAATCAAATCAAGAGACAGTCAACATAATTAAAATACTAAATAAAAGAGAGAGAGAGAGAGAGAGAGAGAGAGAGAGAGAGACATTCAATAGAACAAAATAGAGGGTTTGATCTCAGAATATGAGAATAATCCAAGCACTACAGAAATATGATTTAATGTCTTTAGAAACTGAAGATAACAAAACCACAATCTTAATAATCTATTTCGGTCGGGAGAGGTGAAAGGAAAAAGGAGACTGTGAGAGGGGACAAAGAGAGGCTAAGGAAGGGTGAGAAGGAGAAGAAATGATACACGCAGCAGGAGAGCAGAGAGGGATTCTGGGAGAAGGATGGGAGCCGATGGGGGGCAGGAAGGGAGTCAAGTTAGATCAAAATGTAACGACATGTTTTTAAGAAAACGCAGTGTTGAAACACATCACCCGGGATGGCAAGATGGCTCGGAGGGTAAAGGGACTTGACCTAAAATGGATCCCTGGAATCCACGTGATGGAAGGAGAGAACAGATTCCTGCAAGTTACCCTCTGACCTCCACCCATGCACTGTGATAGACGCACGCACGTACAGACTCTAAATAAATGCAATACAAAATCTTAAATAAGTTCATTGCTTTAGTCTAACTAAAGTTAAATCTTTAAATCTTTAAAGTCTAACTTTAAAGATTTCTCTTGGCTATCTTTAATTATGTGTATATGGCCATGGGCGGAGGGGATTGTGCAGGAGAAGATAATGTCCTGACACTTGTTTCCTGCTAGAGCGAGACAGAGTTACCAGTGACTGTGAGCCACCTGACCTGTCTGCTGAGACCTCTTTTTAAAGGTTTATGTGAGTACACTGTTGCTGTCTTCAGACACACCAGAAGAGGGTGTCGGATCTCATTACAGATGGTTGTGAGCCACCAGGTGGTTGCTGGGATTTGAACTCAGGACCTCTAGAAGAGCAGGCAGTGCTCTTAACTGCTGAGCCATCTCTCCAGCCCGTGCATTCTAACTTTTAAAAAGCAATTTTTAAAAACAAGTTCCTTTAAAAAGATATACAAGCCCGATAGCTCAAGGTCAGATGTTCAGGGTCTGATTTCCCAAGATTTCCCTAGGCATATCTAACTTTCAATCCTTTAAGGAGAAGACGTGAAATCCCAGTCACATGCTTCCTCCCGGCAGGCAGGGTTGGTCCTGGAATCTCCACTGATGTGTTAGATCCTGATGGTTCCATTCAGCTAGCTTTGCTGGTTGGTAGACAGATGGTCAAAAGGAAGTCTCATCTCAAAGTGACATCCATTAGTCTAGCTTTAAGCCCTCAAATGGAATTTCTACAGTGGCCCACAGGGCACAGGGTAAGCTAATAATTCTGCTTCTTAGTCACAGGCCTGTTTAATCCAAGAATGTTTCCAATGCATTTCTGTAAGAAATTAGATTATTCATTATGATTGATTTGGCAGGAAAGACAGCCAGCTGCTCGAGAGAGCTCCCAAATTCCCTAACAAATTGAATAAACACTAATTTGTTTGTTTGTTAATACAATTATAGAATTAGCAAAATGGCCCGTGTTCAAGCATGAGAATTCAAGATCCGAATTATGTCATTACAGATTATTCTCTGTGACAAGAGGAGTCAAATGGAAAACAACTGTCCAGAAACTGAAACAAAACGCATTGTTGAAAATAAAAGGATAGCTGAAAACAGGACAGGACAAATCTTCTTAGAATGTTTTACTTAAGTTCGATAGTTCCATCCGTGCACAAAACATTGATCATGTCCATGCCCCACTCCCACATCACCTTCCCACACAACCCCTTCCCACTTCGTGTCTTCTTGTTAATTAATTAACTGCTTTTTTTCAGGACAAGGTTTCTCTGTGTAGCCCTGGCTGTCCCGGAACTCTCTATATAGAGACCAGGCTGGCCTCAAACTCAGCTCTACCTGCCTCTGCATCCCAAGTGCTGGGACAAAAGGTGTACACCACCATACCTAGCTTGTCTTCTTTTTAAAAAATAATCCACTATATCTAATTAGCGCCACTTGTGCGCACATAGATATGAAGCCTGATATCCACCTGAGATTGGGCAACCTACCAGCGGCCACACCCCTAAAAGAAGATTTCCCTTCTCTCAGAAGTCACCAACTGTCAGTGCCTTAGTAAGGGATGGGTCCTGGAGATTAAGGCCATTCTCAGCTACACTGCAAGTCTGAAGTCAGTCTGGGTTACATGAGACCCTGTCTAGAAGGAAGATAGGAAGGAAGGAAGGAAGGAAGGAAGGAAGGAAGGAAGGAAGGAAGCAAGGAAGCTGCAGTGTTTCAGGAACTCACAAGGTAATGGGAACAGAAAGCAAATATTTCTATGGATTATTATATCACAGCTACTCAATCAGAATTTTTAGTATGAAACCTGGGAATATGAGTTGTTTAAAAAAAAAAGAGTTTTTATTTGTATTTATGAATGCGTGGGTGTGCCTATAAGAGGTGCCTACGGGCGATAGAGGTGTCAGACTCTTGGAACTTGAGTTGCCAGCAGTTGTGTGTCACCCCGTGGGGTGCTGGGAACTCCATTTAGGTCCTCTACAAGAACAGTAAGCTCCTCTAACTGCTGAGCCATCTCTCTCTCCAGCCCCAAGAAAGTGAGCTGAAAGCAAAACAAGAGAAAACGAGAAGCAGAGGGAGTAGAAAGAGAAAAGGCTCAGAACACAGGCACACAAGCCCACGTCCTAACCGACCATTGTCCCAGAGTGTGTTAAGCTGCTTGCCCCTCCTCTCTCTCTCACTTTCTTGTCTCTCTCTCTTGCCTCTTGTCCTCTTGGGCTCTCCCTTCCCCTCCCCCCCCCCCACGTGGTCATGGCCGGCCTCTACTTCTCTACTCTCACCCTCTCTCTGCCTTTCTCTGCCTCTACTACCCCCTTAACTCCCATCCCCGTGCCCTAAATAAACTTATTCTATGCTATACCATTGTGTGTGTGTGGTCCTTCAGGGGGAAGGGATGCCTCGGCATGGGCCCGCTGAGACACCCCCTTCCCCGGCACGCTCATAGAACATATTCCTACACCGCTTTCTCTTTATGATCACAACACTGTGGAAGAAGTGGCTTTGTGAAACTCACTGTGTAGGACTTGCTCGAGTTTCTTCACTGGAAAGATCCCTGTGTTCTTCCTGTGGGTCTCACTCTTCTGCCCACCAAGAACAGTTCCAGCCCCACCCCACCAGGATGGCAGCCGCATCACCTCGAACACTCAGGCTGCCTACAGACCTGCTGGTTTGACTGCTAATCTCCTTTGCTTCTGGTCCATACGAGGTCCTTTAACTCTTAGTTTCCCTGAGCATCAGTCTTTGCTTTTGTTCATTTCTGTTACAGAGAACTTTCCAAACGGATACCAGCCCTCTGTTTTCCTTGCCCTTCTTCCGCCATCCGCAGAGCCTTCCGTTTGTCTTCCGAGGAACCCTACCAGATAAGCATCCTTCCTCCGTTCCTTCTTTGGCATCATCACTAGGTGGAAGAAGGAAACGGACAGCATCTAGCAGTCTTTCTCATAGTGGTTCAGACTGGAGGACTGATGTGCATGCTGTGAGTTGAACATAATAGGAGGAAGCCATCTGCTGACCCCAAGCTCATCCTGTTAGCCAGACCGAGGAGAGAGCCAGTGGCCTTTCGCTTAGAACTAAAATACACCACGGAGCATTTCATACAGCTCAGTGTTGCAAAGGCAGCGTAAGCTCTGTGCGCATAGGCAGGAAGAGAAGTGTATTTTTATACACAGTGAGTCAACACTACTTCCTAAGGCATTTTCAAGGGTTGTACACCTCCAAAATCATCAGCAAATGTGACAGCAGCACATCAATCACTCAGAAGTTTCGCCCAGGAGCTGGAGAGATGGTTCAGGGGTCAACAGTACCAGATGCTTTTGCAGAGGACTCTGGTTCCATTTTTTTTTTTTTTTTTGTAACTCTAGTCCCACGGGTCCTGATGCCCTCTTCTGGTGGTACACAGACATACAAGCAGTCAAAACACACACACACACACACCTACACAAAATAAAAATATAAAAAAATATATATTTTAATTCCACAACTAGTGAAGTTCATCACCAGCTCCCACAATCACTTCTGTAAGATGTACTATAGCTTAAGTGCCACAGGGTTTTCTGATTTCATTTCTGTCGCTGTGATAAAAGCACCCCCAACAAAAACAACTTTAGGATGAAAGCATTTATTTGGTTTGCATTTCTGTGATACAGTAGCATCAGTACACCATGTACACCCATGTACCCTATGGTACAGGTGTGCTGGTGTGAGTGAGAAGGTCACCCGTATGCTCAGGTATTTGAGCATGTGGTTTCCAGATGCGGCACTGTTTGGCTTAGGAGGCTTAGGAGATACAGCCTTGCTGGAGGAAGTGCCTCAGTGAGGGTGGGTTTTGAGAGTATAGAGCCTTGCCTTCTTCCTGACCACTGTCTCGGGTTCACACTTTCTCTCCTTTGTGCTCCCATCACCAAGTCTGCCATTTTAAGCCACCGCCCCTTGCCACGATGGACTCTTATCCCCCCGGAACTGTCAGACAATACAAACTCTTCTATAAGTTGCTTTTGGGTCACGGTGTTTTATCCCAGTAGCAGAAAACTAACGAATACAGCAGGGAAGTCAGAATGGCAAGCGCTTGAAGTGGCTGATAAATCACTTCCATGGACAAAAGCGTAAAGAAAACCACCATGTCTGGTGGGTCTCAGCTCAACTTCTCTACTCTTACACAGTTCTGGACCCGTTACCAAGGGTATGGCCCTGCCCACAGTGGGCTGGGTTTCCTTATACCAATTAATTAAGACAACCCCGACAGACACGCACACAGGCCAACCTAAAGTGGACAGCTCTTCACTGAGACTCTCTTCCCAGCTAATTCCAGGCTGTATCGAGTTGACAATTAAAGCTAACTGTCACAGGGGCCATAATAATACGGACTAGAATGTTTGTTGGACATCCCAGGCACACTGCCATAGATTTATTCCACAACACATAATGGTACAGTTGAAAATAGAAGTTATTTGAAAAATATAATGCTCCCTAGTAAAAATTCGTACAGCTCAGTAAACTCAAAGGGGAAAAAGTGAAACTATTTATTGCTGCTGCCTTAGTACTGGGCCCATCTACCGTTCTTAGTCCTCTCCATGTCTCCCCGATGGTGCCCTTTCTTCCCACTCTTCCCCACATCAAAAGGGAAAAGACTGATATAAAACATTTCCTTAGCAACGTAACCTGCCAGAAAAGATTAAATTTTGATTTAATACATACGTTAATTTGCTTGAGCTAAGCCTCGACAACGTGTAAACCATCGAGCCATCATGTTACACAGCACAAGTACATGTAACTTTTATTTGCCAATTAAAAGTAATCACACTAGGCATGATGGCGCATGCTCTAATGCCAGCCCTGGAGAGGTAGAGTCTGGAGAATGGAGTTCAAGGTTATCCTCGGCTGCGTAAGGAATTTTAGGCCAGCCTGGGCCACAGGAGACTCTGTCTCGAAGGAAAAAATAAAATAAAAATAAAGTAACATCTTTAAAAGCTAAATGTGGAGCTAGACAGATAACTCAATGATTAAGTGCTAAGTACTAAGTGCGCTTCCAGAGAACTAGACTTTAATTCCCAGAACCCACGTGGCAACTCAGAAACGTCTCTAACTCCAGTTCTAAAGGGTCTGACACCCTCTCCTGGTTTCTATAGGCACTAAGAACACCAACTGGTACACAGACATACATACAGGCGAGATACCCTCAGACACAAAATAAAATAAAATCCTGAGAGCAGTGAGCTGCAGACATCCTTGACTTTGCTGCCATTTTTTTTTTCTCCTGAGCTGACCTGAAACATCAGGCCACAGTCAGGACAGCAACAGATGATGGTAAATGAACCCACCAGCCATGCCTTGAAAGTGATCAGCTTCCTTACGTGGCATGAATGGGATGAGGAGCTCAGTGAGGAAGGTGTGATTTTCCTGACAGTCTCGGTTACTGAGGAGCTCCCCACAGAGCATCCAATGCAACCAAACATTTCTTCAGCTCTCCTGGTGTGGAGGAAGTAGCTAAGCCAAAACAGCTCACACCACAGCAGACGAGAAAACAGACAGAAGCAATATGTCCTCAAAGGCTGCCCCAGCGGCCTACTTCCTCTTCCACCTCCCAAAGGTTCCAGAACCTTCCAAAATAACCTCCACCAGCTGCAGAACATTCAAGACAGAAGCACATTATAAACATTCCAGCCGCAAAAAGCCTAGGGCATCTCAAAATGCAAAATACATTCAGCCCTTCCCATACATCTTGTTGGTTTGTTCAGTTAAGTCTTTCTCGTGTCACCTGGACTGGCCTTGAACTCACTTTGACAAGGCTGACCTCGAATTCCTGACTTTTTTTTTTTTTTTGCCTCTACCTCCCCAGTGCTGAATTACAGGCATTTCGCCACCACACTGACCTCAAGTCCCCATACTTTAACAATGTCCACATTGTCCAAAAGTCGTAAAAGTTTCTACTGAATCTCAAGGCAATTTTTTAGCTCTTCTTGTCAGGTATGTGACTTAAAGCGATGTAAACATGTACACACACACACATACACACACACACACACACACACACACACAGTAAACATTCCCACTTGGAAAAGGAGAGCACAGACAGGAGGGGTGGGACCAAGACCTAGACTAGAACCCAGCACTAAAACCTGTAGCTTCACATCCAGTAGCTGTGGTACGTGATAGCACGGTGTGAGCCCCAGCACGTTCAGGCAGACCTGCCATTTGAAGCCTACATGGCCTCTCTCTTTGCCTGAAGCTTTTGTTGGCGTTCCACATCGCTGGATACCCACCATCTGGTGGTCTCTTCATCCTCATAGCCTCTGATGGGCGGGGCCGGTGGGCGGGGCTGCCGCCTCCCGCTCGCCTTTGCCATGCCGGTGCCAGTCTCCAGGGAGCCATCGCTGTTGCCTACTGCATCCCAGTAGAAGCAGCTTCCAGCTGAAGCGGTAGCCAGGCAGGCCCTTGGACCACGGCGGTAGCAGTCGGACAGTCGAACAGCCGAACTCAGGAAATCGCTTTCGCGTGTGTCCTTGTATGAGCCGAGCACCCTGGAAACACTCTTTACAAAGGAAAACAATTCAAATGAATTTGTAAAGTTTTTCTTTAAAGCTTTCCTGCTAGTATCGTTCCTATCCTTCAAGCTTCCTGTGCTCCCCGTTCCCCAGCTCACCCTTTTTGCTGCTCCCCTTTGATCTCCTAAAACAGTTCGTTTCCTTTCATAGCATATAGACGTACGTGATTTTATGTATTCACAAAAACCTGGGAACCACAAAAGAGAATTATGTTGGGGGTTGGTCTGGCACTGCTGTGCTTCAAATACTAAATTCTGGCCCCCAAGATCTGGCTGCCTTTCACAAGTGGATCCTCCCGTATCCCAAGTGATGCTATGTAAACCTTGCGCCCCAATTTAAAGCTGATTGGTTAATAAAAGGCTAGAGCCAGTGACTGGGCAATACAGAGAGAAAGGTGGGACTGGAGGATCGAGTGAGGGGTCTCACTGAGACCAGAGAAGAAGCAGGAGGAGAACGGAGGTGAAGGGAGGAGCAGAGATAGACCAGGAGCAGAGATAGACCATAGCGTGTGGCCAGGAGAAGTGGACCAAGAGGATAAACGTGGTGTTGTGTGTAATTTTAAAAATAGACACTACACCGCCTTCCTAGGAGCTTCGCTGGCGCTCCGACCTTCCAAGATTGGCTGCCGCTAGCCTCACTCCCAATTTGCTCGTTCCTCAGGGGTAGCTTTGTCAAGCAGCCAACAATCACCCTCGCAACCCACCCCCAGCCGCCCCCCCCCTCCCGCAACCCCTGTCTTCTCTTTTTCTCCTGCCCACCTTAGCTTCATGGAAGAAAAATACAAAAGAGCTTTATTACTTTAAAACTAGCCAGATAACAAAATTGGTGGGTGAAGAATC
Source organism: Tokudaia muenninki (assembly GCA_036184385.1). NCBI lineage: Eukaryota > Metazoa > Chordata > Mammalia > Rodentia > Muridae > Tokudaia > Tokudaia muenninki. Next base: position 10,632,216 of record BTHS01000005.1, read on the forward strand.
TCCTGCCCTAACCTTATCAGTTATTTGCTGGTGGCGGAGGTCACTGGTTCTGGTGACCCCAAGACTTTACATTGTTGTGCGTCCTTCTCATTCCAAAGCCTGTCCCAAAGAGCTCCCTTCTCTCCCCACCAGGAAGAATTAAACAGCAAGTATCCAAGGGACATACGACTGGGATATAAGTTAGAATAGCTCAAAACCTGCCCAATCTAGGCTTACGGCGTGTAAAGAAAATGTCAGGATTTTGTATCTTTTATATGGGCTAGCTAGAATATATCATTTATTTTATAGAGATAAATATACAATATTTGTCTCTCTGAGATAGACTCACTTAATGTGATTATCTCCTGTTATAGCCATTCACCTTTGAAAGACATGTTCCTCTAAAAATTCCCATTATGTGCATAAACCACATTTTCCTTGTCTGTTCCTCTGTTGTTGGACACCTTGGTTATGTAATTTAGCTATTCTCAGTAGTTCTGCAGTAAGCTCTGGTGTGAAATGTACTTGGAGTCTTATGGGTGGATACCAGGAGTTGTACAGTTGGGTCATCTCTATACATGTGACAAAGGATTAATACCTAGAATATACAAATCATTAAAAACTAAGTGAGAAATCAAACAACCCCATCAATAAGGAGAGTGAAATGAGCAGAGAGGTTTCAAAGGGAGAGATGCAAAAGGCCAGCACCCATATGAAACATGTTCAACTTAACGAGACATGAGAAATATACAAACTAAAACGACATTGAGATCCTATCTTTCCCCAAAGCAGAGTGGCAGTCATGAAGGAAAAAAAAAGAACTAGAAATATTGGTGAGGGTATATGTCTCCATAAATATTATTTGGGTTTTTCTATCCCACCTTTGATATTTTAGTTCCTAAATAAAAGACAAAAATTTTATATTTATAATAAGTCTTAAAGCATTAGAGCAGGGCAGATATTAACCCTCTATGTTATTTTGTCTACTTCCCTGTCAACAACCCTGAGAAATAACTTGTCATGTTCTGCCTGGGCCTCTCTTACTCCAGCTGGCTACCCCTCGTGACCATGCACTCACAATCCACCTACCCCATGGTACCTTCTTCCTTCCTCCTCCTGTCTCTCCTCACGGTTTTGCCTCAGATCCTAAGACCAGGAACTGAAGCCCCACCTACCTCTCTTCTGCCCAGCTACAGTCTGCAGGCATCTTTACTCGACCAATAGTTTTAAATTAAGAGACAAGATTTCAACAACAAAAACTGGTATATGTGAGAATTCACTTGACTTGAGGCAACTAGACCTTGGGATACAGAATTTAACCTTACAATACATAGCCACAGACCAAACCTCTACAGCTATGGACAAAAGACAGCTGTAATAAACTGCTGGTGGGAAGGCAAATTGGTCCAGCAAATTTGTGCAGTCACTATGAAACATCTCAAAAAAACAAAAAATTGAATTTCTTATTCTTTTGAGCCTACCAGGAGTGGAGTCTGGCCTATTCCTAGAGGGCTATGGAGGTCACTTCTGTTGCCCCAGTACAAAGTGTGCAGGTCTTTCACAGGCGTGGTTTTTTTGTTTGCAAATATAAGTGTACTCCTTTTCTTGCTGAGCTGATTTTTTTCACATCTTCTGCTTCACTGTTTGTTCTTGATTCTCGCTGTAAATCTGGCTAAAAGAAGCCAGCAATAACCATGCTACAGCTTGGAAAGGGCAACATAAACCCCATTTGCCTCCATTAAAGGACCCCATTTGTCTCCATTTAAGGACCAGCTTGATTTCAAAAACGGCTGGAAGGCACCAGCTTCAGGAATAGTCCGTAAGTCCCAGAAACTAAGTCGTAAGACAGCAACTCTAGGAACAGACCATAAAATCCTGAACAAGGTCATAAAACCTGTTCTCAAAGAACAGCCTGGGGATAACCGCAAAAATGGGGAAATGTCTTATCTCAGAATGGGCCATCTGTGCTGGACAGCCCTATCTCATCACATGGTTAAATGTTCATGCCATAGGACTGCAGACCACTAACCACCTGTGACTGCCTAGTGCCCACCACTAAAATTTTAGATTGCCTAATCCTTCTAGAGAACTCCCCCGGTTCCCTATAACAAGGCCTGCATGCCTTTGTCTACGGTAGCCATTTTTAGAGAATGGATGGCCCCCACATGCTGGTCGTTTCTGTAGAATAAACATTCTTTGTTTTTGCATACATCTGAGTCTGGGGTCTTCCTTCAGCGATTTTCAGACACTTACAGTTTGAGTGATGTACTGTGAGAGCTCCAGTTAGATTGGGTCATTGTTCCTAAATTCGGCCTCACTCAAAATTACAGATAAAACAGAGGCAAGTTTTTTTGTCAGACTGTAACATGGACGGCCTCTAGTCCGCATCCCATTGAAATCACTTTCATGCTCAGAACCTTAAGAGGCCAGTCGTTACTGTTTTCCTGTTGGCATTTTGAACATTCAATAGAATGCCCACTAAACTCTATCTACACAGTAGGGCTTCTCTAGTTTACATCTAGTTAAACACTTCCCTCAGATTGTTTATGGAGGTTGAAGAACCATATGGTCAGGTTTGCTCACAATTCCCCCAATTTCCTCTTAGCAACTCTGTATCTCTCTCTCTCTCTCCTTCTTTCCTCCCTTCCTTCCTCCTTCCTTCTTTCCTTTCTGTTTTTGTTGAGGTTTGATCTTTTGCATGTATTGTAATGCTAAATCCTATATACCCAGAAGGTCTAGGCCTATGAGTGACTTCTCACATTTACAAGCTTTTGTTGTGTAAACTTTGTTCCTTGATTTAAAACTGTTGCTTAAATAAAATTGAGTTTGGAGTGACCTGGTTGGAGGAGGAGAGACAGAGAGGAAAGAAGAAAGAGGAGGAAGTCACCATGGGTGGGGGTGGGGTGGGGGGTGGGGAGGTACCATAAGCACCTGGCCGGGAGAAACAGCAAGTATTTGGGGTACACCTCTGGTTGGGTAGCCAGGCCTGCAGTTAGAAGAGTAGATCACGGGTGACCTCTAGAAATTGTCAAAGACAAATAAAATAACCATAGTCTGCATCTCATTTATTTGTAAGCTAGTCAGGGATAAGTTTAAATTGTTCTTATTACAGTTTTTGCTTTTTGTTTTTCAAGACAGTTTCTCTGTTCTCTGTCCTGGAACCCTCTGTAGACCAGGAGGCCTAGAGCTCCAAGACCCGCCTGCCTCTGCCTCTTGAGTGCTGTGACTAAAGGAATATGCCACCACCACCTGGTCCAATTTTGTTGTTTTTACATAGATGTGACTAAAGGCATGACGATAACTAAGTACGGTGAGTGCTTACACTGGCCTGGGTTGCCGCACATTTGGTTCATAGCTTCTCCATATCATGAACTTGAGCAGGGCATAGTCAGGACGGGAGTGTGTCACAGAAGCTAGCTGCTTCCCTCCCGATGGAAGCAGAGAGAGGAACGGAGAGTAGCCAGGGGTAAGACACTCCCAAGCACCTGCCTTCCTGTGACAGAGCTGCTTCCTCCATTAGGTCCCAGACCCAAAGCATCTGGAACTCTCACTCTGCTTTCTGGAGAACAAGCATTTCAAACACCAACCTGTGAGAAACATTTCGGATTCAGCCATAACACTAGCCGTGGTCCCTTGGCAAGTTACCAAATCTCCATCTGTAAATTAGAGCTGATAGAAAAATACACACCTATAATAACCCACAGCTGTGTTTCTTACCTTAAAGATAAGCACATCTTGCTTTCTCTTCTTTAACTTAAAACAGACTTGATGTGACATGAGGAAATAATGTGCAAGCTGGGGACACAGCTAGTGGTGTGTGGTGATGAAACAGCAAGACAAGGATGGAAAGGGAAGCAAGGAAGGAAGGGAGGGAGGGAAGGCGGGAGGGAGGGAGGGAGGGAAGGAAGGAGGGAGGGAGAGAGGGAGGGAGGGAGAGAAGGTGGGAGGGAGAGAAGGTGGGAGAGAGGAAGGAGGGAGGGAGCATGGGAGAAGGAAGGGGGAAGAAGGAAGAAGAAAGGAATAAAGGAAGGAAGGCAGGGAGGGAGAGGAAGGAAGGAAGAAGGAAGGAAGGAAGGAAGGAAGGAAGGAAGGAAGGAAGGAAGGAAGGAAGGAAGGAAGGAAGGAAGGAAAGAGAGACATAAATCATGAGGTTATAACCACATGCTGTAGGACCACTCTGTGGAGGAAGTGTCCTTCCCTGACCTCACATTCCTTCCTTAGGATCAGTCCTTCAGCAGTATGGGGACCTTAATGATCCACAGCAAAGGCGGCTCAGCCCAGTGATGAAGCATTAGCTATCTCTTCACACCTAATAACAATCCGGCCAGTGGTCTGAATCAGCAATAAACCCTCATTATCTCCCAGTTTCTGTGGGCCAGGCACTCAAGTGTGGCTTGTGGGGGTGGCTCTGCCTCCGGTTTTCTCATGACACAAAGGCAGACATTGAAGTGGGCTGCAGTCTACCTGGAGGTGCTTTTTCCAAAAAAACAAAACAAAACAAAACAGTTGATCAACATGGCAAGCACGCCAGTACCACACGTCACGCATTAACAAGCAAGTTCAGCTTAATTTTAAAGTTTGAGGGGAAAAGCCTGTTAAAGGAGGAAAATTTCACACGCGGCCGCAGACGTTTAGACATACGGTGACACAGCCTGGATCGGCTCCTCTTTCCCTTCCTCACAGTGACGTACGTGGCAGCCTCCAGGCCTGACAGAATCCTTTCTTAATCTTCTGACTCTCCAAAGTGATGCTGGGGGAGGGGGGAGGACCTCAATCCGAGGCCAGCTCTTTATTTTATTCTCCGAGTGCTGTTCGAGCTCTCCTTGGGCTGCACCGCCGTGCGTGCCTGCTCCTCCGAAATCTTATTCCAGCCTCTTTCTTTTCTCTTTTCCTTTTTTTCTTAGCGTCCCTTCACTAAATACCTGAATCTGGTGAACACAGCTTCCGAGTTCAAGTGGTGGGTGTTCTAGTAACTTTCTACATTGAGTGCATGCAAACGCAGCCGTGCAGTGACCGATGAAGCCCCTTGCATGGAATGACGCAGAGAGCAGAAGGGGGAGGGGAAATGCAAGCTTATAGGCTTTATTGGGTGTTTCCGGGGTAAGAAAGGAATCCTTCAAAATGAAATTTAGAAATAGGTAGATGAAATTTCTTTTTATTTATTTATTTATTTATTTATTTATTTATTTATTTATTCACTTTACATCCCAATGTCAGCCTGAAGAGGTCAGCTCAAAAACTTTGGAAAATTCCACCAGACCCCTCCCCTCCAGAAAGGAGGGGCTAAATTACCTTCCTTAGACCACAGGGAGGAGGGACCGACCAGCCACCTTCCCAGAGCAGACTGTTGGCTACCTACCTCATTCCCTAGAGACCGATCACTCTTTAAAAGTCACACTCTTCTGCCAATCACATTGTGCCTGATGGGGGCGGCCCTGAGAACTGTATAAAGGCTCCCTGGACAGGTTGCATGTGGTCATTCTCTCTCTCCACGTGCAGGGCGACCCCAACATGTTGGAACAATAAATTCCTCTTGCTTTTTGCATCGACTCCTGACTCCGAGTTGTTCACTCAGGAGGTCCCTGGTAAGCTAAGGCCTGTAAGAGTCTTACAAGCCCCCCCCCAATCTCCTAGAATCTCCTCACACAGATCCTCTCCCCAGTCCCCCCTTTTCCTTTAAGAAGAGGGAACCTCCCCCCACCCTCCCCACCCCCTCATCCTCTCACCCCCTCTCCCTCTCTGCCCCCTCACCCCCACCCTCCCCACCTTCCCCACCCTCTTACCCTTTCACCCCCTCATTTCCACCTTCCCCACCCCCTCACCCTCTCACCCCCTCCCTCTCCACCCCCTCACCACCCACCCTCCCAACCCCCTCATCCCCACCTTCCCCACCCTCTCTACCCCCTCATCCTCCACCCTCCCCACCCCCTTATCCCCACCTTCCCCATCCCCTCACCCCACCCTCCCCACTCCCTCACCTCCTCACCCCCCCACCCTTCACATGCTCTGAGCTGTGCTCACCCAGTCCCTTACAGTGTCCAGCATGGGCCAGTCCATACTGCCCTCATTAACAGAGCAGAGGCTGCATGGGGGGGTGACTCACTTAAAGAGCGCAGCAGCCCCTTCTCCCCTTCAGGTGGTTCCCTAAGCCAAATACACTGGCCGTACCCCACTCGAAGTCGTTCGAAGTCTTGTCATCATTCACTCTCGACAACCTCCCGTCACAAGAATGTTCTAAGACTGAATGCTGTTGGCAGAAAAACAGTCAAAAGGAACAAAACAACTGACAAAGGAGGGAGGGAGAGAGAGAGAGAGAGAGAGAGAGAGAGAGAGAGAGAGAAAGACCCAGAGATCCATCCATCCTCACAAATGCAGACAGCTGACTTGGACAAAAGAGTGAAAACAAGTCTATAGAGAAAGGGTCAGCTTTTCAACAACTCTACACCCACGGGCAAAACAAAAACAAACAAACAAACAAAAAAATGGAAACAGGGCAGAGACCTTATGTCCTTTACAAACCACAAAATGAGGAGAAAACATAAAAGAAGTCTAGGCGTTCTTGGACCAGCAATGCCTCCCTATGAGCGTAGTAAAGCACAATTTACTAAAGATGTTGCTACACTAGACAGCCTTGAAATGACACACTGTTCCTTTCAGAAAGCTTTGTTTAAAAACAGAAAATTAGCCAGTCTTTGTAGTGTATACTTGTAATCCCACCTCTAAGGAAACTAAGGCAAGAGGATCATGTCCTCAAAGTTAGCCTGGGCTACACAGTAAAATCTTTTCACAAAAAGCATCTTTCTAGAAAAATAAAAAGATGGCAATAAATGTTTAAGACACATACTACATGAAGAATCATTACTCAACAATCAGGAAACAACTTTTTGTGGTTCTTTTTGTTTGTTTGTGTGGTTTGGTTGTTTTGTTTTGTTTCTATAATCCTGGCTGTCCTGGAACTCACTATGTAAAACAGACTGGCTTTGAACTCATAGAGATCTTCCTGACTCTGCCTCTCAAGTGCATCATTACATCTTGCTTGTTTTTTTGTTTTTTGAGACAAAGTCTCATTCTTTAGCCCAGGCTAACCTTCAATGAACAATAATTCTGTTGTCTTAGCCCTCCAAGTGTTGGGATAAAATGTGAGCCATCCTACCTTATAAGTATTGAGGTTTTGCTTTTTACTATTCATTGTAATGCTAAGTGCTGGCCTCCAAGATTTGGAGTCTGCAGGTAGCCTGAGGGACCCTGCCCCCAGTTGATTCTGATTGGCAAATAAAGATGCCAGCAGCCAATAACTGGGGAAAGAAAATATAGTCAGGGTTTAGGTTTCCCAGGCTAGAGACCTTGAGGGAGGAGAAGAGGAAAAGGAATTCTCTGTCGTGGAATAGAGAAGACTATGCAGGAGGGAGAAGGAGAGCCGCCATGAGCTAAGGGCCAAGAGAACGCAGCCCAGAGGGCTGGCCAACTGGGTTAAGAGCAGCCAAGACGGAACACAGTAAATAGTAAGTGATAACTTAGGGTTATTGATGGAAAATTAGATTCTAACAGCATGGAGGGTAGGCAGTTGTCCAGCTGTTATGCTGGTTAAGGCATATTAAAATATAAAGGCTCTGTGTCTGTCTTTCATCTGGGAACATAAATGGCCTAAGGTGGGAAGTAAGCCCACACTGGGATTTTTCTATACTGTGATTACTACAAATAACAACCTACTTTTAAGGTAAAAACAAATCTAAACAGCTTCTTCACTAGAGAAGATATGGTGCAAACCTGTAAGCACAATAGTTGAGAAGCTGAGGCAGGAGGATCACAAGTTTGAGGTCAGCCTGAGCTACATACACATTGGTACCCTGTCCCAAAACACCAAAAATAAATAAATATAGTTTTTAAGAAGACATGCATATGTCAGAAGAGTATATGAAAAGGTAGTGAATATCATATGACATTAGAGAAATGTACATTAAAGCCACAGTCATCAGCAGAACAAAGATGGGAAGCAACAAGAAGCCTTTGATATGTTGGAAATTTCTATTTTTTTCTTAAAGATTTATTTATTTATATGAGTACTCTGTAGCTGTCTTCAGACACACCAGAAGAAGGTATCAGATCCCATTACAGATGGTTGTGGGCCACCATGTGGTTGCTGGGATTTGAACTTAGGACCTCTGGAAGAACAGTTAGTGCTCTTAACTACTGAGCTCTCTCGCCAGTCCCTGGGAATTTCTTAAAAATAAAGTTAAAACACACACACACACACACACACACACACACACACACACACACACACTGAGCATGTGATTCAGTAAACACATCCCTTGATAGTTTCCCAAAGGAATTGAAAGTTTGCGTCCATAAAACTCGGCAGACAAGTGTTTATAGCAGCTCTATTTGTAATTGACAAAATTTGGACATAACCAAGGTATGTTGTTGTAGCCATACGATGGGAAAAGAGCGATCAGGCTGAAGGAGACGAAGGGCCCCTGTGTGTACTGCTAAATGGAGGAAGCAGGTCTTCAATCGACACTCACACTGCGATGCTAACTGTAGGACAAAGCCATGAAGAAGACATAAATACCCCCACAGCCTCTAGGGTTCGATGGGAGGTAAATCGGAGGACGTCGGGCAGGGAAACTATCCTGAACGTTCTTATAATGGTAGATGTGCATTTGTCAAGGAACAGTGGGAGGATTGGAGCAGTGATTCGGTCACTAAAGTGTGCTCGCTGGGCAAGTGTGAGGACCTGAGGTCCATTCCAGCACCCACATAAAAGCGGACCCAGAGACAGACCGCCGGAGTCCCTGCACTAGGGAGGTGGAGACAGCAGCGAGCTGTGGTGGAGGGCGGTCCTTTTATACAAAGTCCACACCTGGCACCTCCGACCTTGGCAAGGATGATACAAGCTGTTGCTAGGTCCCTGGGAGGAGCCGGAGTCCTGCTTTTCTCCCTCAACATGCAAGTCCCTAGGACTGAGCTCCCATCATGAGGCTTGGCAGCAGGTGCCGCTACCTGCTGAGCCATCCCGCAAGTCTTTGTACGATACTTTAATTATAGAAAACAATATCATATCCAGCCCCCAAAGGGGCAGTTTGTGTAATCAAAGCGGCTGAGCTTGTATAAAAATAGGCTAGGACGCGTTAGCCAGCAAGGCTTCCACTTGGCATCTGTTTCATTAAAAATATCTTTTTAACTGATTAATTCTAAAGCTAATCAAAGGTACCAGTGATATAATGGTTTATTTGAAGCACAAACTGGATTTCTGAGTCCTATTCCCTTGAAGTCCTCAATATGCTATTTAATCACATTTCAAAATGAATCCAATTTCTTCATCCACCATTGGCCAGAATAACATTCTATGGTCTACGACTATTTTTATTGTGTGTCGCTTACATGATACGAGGCAGGAATGTGTATCACGGTGGTACACATGTTGAGATCAGAGGACAACTTCATGGAATCTGATCTCACCTTCCATCTTTAAGTGACTGCCCTTGACCTAATCCAGACGTCATAGCACGTGCCTTTACTCGGCAAGTCATCTCAACAGTTCCAATTTTTATACTTTCAACAATTTTTAGGCTTCTCACTGGGGAGATTGACATTGTAGATGGGAGACAGGAAAACTTCAGCCACTCCCACTTCTAGGAAATAGTGTAATGGCTTTATAGGGACAGGTTAAGGTCCTAGGGGAGGGGAAGGTCTAGTCACACCTCAGATGGGAAGTGAGTCTTCCTCACACAAACACTGTTAGACTTGGAAGCAGGGCAGAGTTCTCAGCAAAGGAAGTATGGCTGTAGGTATCCACTCCCTGTGTACCAACAGCAGATCCGCAGAATTATGAAGATGAAACTGCATAAAACTAAGGTTCTGTTTGTAGAGTGAATCCATGCTGGGTCTGCAGATGTCAAGACTAAGAGAACTGTGTGTAACAGATGCCCATCTGGGCAGTATGTGATCTATGCCCAGAGCATACATTATATATAGCATATGCGGAGCCTCCAAACAGGACTGAGTGGCTTGTTAATCTATGGTTCCATTCTTACGGTGTGATGGTTTGAGGGTTGTGCACCATGGAAATAAAGAGGAACTTAATGTAGCTACCAAAGGAAATGGCAACGTACCGAAGAAGAAATGTTTCATATTCGTAGAAACCAAGAAGGTCCCCAACCAGGCTTGGACACCGACCATTTTCTTGGCCACGCCAGACTGGAAGTTGCTTTCGGAAGCAGCTGCATTTATGTAGAATTGCTTTGTAAAGGGAAGATGGAAGCCCGTTCCCTCCATGCATCTGGGACCGGAAGCATGATTCATGCCCGCCTCAGCCCTTACACAGCGTCTCCCAAACCTGCCTAAGAATTTTACATAGTTGCCAAAATAGAAGGAGAAAGAAACAGTCATTTGAGAGCAGCTGCTTGGCCTATGATTGACATCACCAGGTGCTGTGCTCCTTAGTATCTCCCAAGGCAGACTGTGGAAGGCGTGGGTGGGATGCTGTGCAAATGGGGGGCGGGTGCAGTGTGGTGGGGAAAGGGCAGGGAGGGAGGTTGACTGAGATTTACTAGCTGAAGGTCTGGAAGGCCCAAGCACATTCTTAGGTCAGTTGCGAAGAGGACGGCTGTAAAGTAGGAAGCCCAGGGGTCAGTTCGGTGGGGCTGAGGGTTTTGGAGACACCTTGGCTTGAGTTTTTCATGTTCTAACAACTCAGCCTCAGTCCTCTTCAGTATGCTGAAGATGGGGTTAGACTTCTGACTCAGACGCTGGTGGTTCTCAACCTCCCTAATACAGCTCCTCATGTTGTGCTGACCCCCAATCATAAAATTGTTTTTGTTGCTACTTCATAACTGTAACGTTGTTGCTATTATGAGTCAGAATGTTTTTGGAGACAGAGGGTTGCCAAGGGGTCTCAACCCACAGGTTGAGAACTATCGCTTATGAGACAGACTTGGGGAAATTCCTCCTGATTCCCATAGCCCAAAGAATATATTACCACCAAACATGGCACTTTAGCTTTTAAAGAAAGAAGAGAAGTACAGGTCAGTGACCTGTGCCTACAGCCACTCTTATTCCTGAGGTAAGACATGGACAAACTCCCTAGCCTACCTGCAGATTAGGTTGTAAGACCGTAAGGCATCCAGAGGTAAGAAATGATGGGCCAGGCACGATGGCACACACCTTTTATCTTAGCTCTCAGGAGACAGAGGAAGGTGAATCTCTATGAGTTCGAGGCCAGCCTGGTCTACATCATAATTTCAAGGCCAGACACAGCTGTATAATAAGACCCTGTCTTGAAAAAAATTAAAAAAAAAATTATATGCATGGTCAGAGATCACAACATGCATGAGAAAGAAAAACAGACAGGCAGAATGCTGTGATGCTGTGTGTGTGTGTGTGTGTGTGTGTGTGCGCGCGTGCAAACAGCCCCTTTTAGAGTGGGCCAGCCTACCTGGCTGTTGCCAGGTGACTGTGGGGATGGAGTCCAGCCAGAATACTAGGGGCTTGGGGCGTGGCCCTACATGACTGATGGCTGCAGAATTATGGAGTTGAGGGCCTCGTTTCAGGAGCCTAAGTGTCTGGGAGCATGGCTCACGGTTCTGTCCCTTGTAGTATATTCTACTGGGTCTCCTGAGTAAGCCTCGCTCAACCAGGCCACGGACTGCCTTTCACGGTCCCACAAGCAGCCACTCCACTGAAAACGACAGACAAGAGAATGTGGCTCATTTACCAAAGGGTCAAAACACAAGTAAGGAAAACTTTCGTGCTCCGTGACTCAACTTTGACACGAAGCTCCTGCCCCGCCCATCAAATGCACCATCTGTTCCTGACAGGGTGTTTGGGAAGACAAAGCCTTGTGTGGCCCTCTCCCTAGAGCAGCTGCCAAATAATTCTACCTCATTCCTTTGGTGGTCGACCCTGCAGTCCAAGCATAACTGATCAGACCTGAAATGCCTGCCTGCGTGGCCCCAACGCAGCCATCTAAAGCAGGACTTCAGAGTCACCTGGATGTTGCTTATAAACAAATCCTAGAGGAACCAGCCCAGACCTAATGGCTCAAATTCCTTAAGGAGGCTCGGTTCCTACAGTGTATTTTTAATCAAGAGACCTAGCGATGCAAAATATCTTTTACATTCTAAGAGACGGGAACTTTTGCTGGACCTCACAGGCAGAGTTAACAATACACCCTGTGGTTAAGACTGCTAGCCTACTGCGCGTGTGCATGCGTGCGCGCCCTCAAACTGCTTGTTTAATCTGCCTCTAAGAGAACAGGAATCTGTTCATCTGCCTTGAATTTCCTAAGGTCAACTTTTATAATCTAAGCTAATGCATAGCTGTGGTTGTAAGGTACAAACTCTTCCATGTACCTGACCCAGTTTAATATCCGTGTATCATTTGCTGAAAGCAGAAAACACAGAAGTTGAAAGTAACTTCCTGAAATCTACCATAAAGGCTTGAAAGCAACCATTTAGTTATTGGTTAATACTCAGTGATGTCTGTTATCTGGGTCAGTTGGGATCCGTTGGAGCCAGTGACTTAACCCCTTGTAAAACTCTGTTAAAGATTGCTATAAAGAGTCCCATTCCTTCCCCATGTGATGCTTCTATACTGTTTAATAAACAAATCCTCTCTTAGGGACAGACACAGATAGACATACACAATTCCTCAGATACACACAGAGAGAAACAGTAGACTCACACAATGGACCCACAGTCACACAACAGACCCACACAGGGACCGAAAGACACAGGTTAAGACTGATACAATCCCCAGAGAATACAAGACACAGGAGAATGAAGTAGAGAATTCAAACCTGGACTTGTTGGTTAAATAACTTCAAAGGGAAGTGGTTTGATTTATTTCCTTAATGGGACATTGATGCATTATTGGTGACTCAGAGTTAATTACTAATAAGTTACAACTCCCCTCCCATGTGTTATGTGTGTGTATATATATGTAAGTGCAGATGCCTCTGGAATCCAGAAGAAAACAATGAATCTCCTTGAGCTGGGATTAGAGAAAGCTGTTAAGTGGCCTATTGTGGGGTGCTAGGAGCTGATTTCAGGTGTTTTGTAAGAGCATTACATGTTCTTACCACTGAGCAATCTCTTCAGCAACCAATTCTATAGTTTAAAAAGCTCACCAGAGAGGCTGGAAAGATGGCTTGGTGGTCTAAAACATTTGTTACACTTGCAGAGGATGGTGACTCATAACCATCCATAAATTCAGATCTAGGGAAGCTGACTCCCTCTTCTGACCTCCATGGGTCTAGACATACTGATGGTACGCAAATACACATGCAGGCAAGACACTCATACACATAAAAATATTAAAAACAAAACAAAAACCCTCACACCAGGCAGAGGTGGCACAATACCTTTAGTCCCAACACTTGGGAGGTAGAAGCAGGCAGATCTCTTGAGTATGAGGTCAGCCTGGTCTACAGAGTGAGTTCCAGGACAGCCAGAGCTACACAGAAACCCTGTCTAGAAAGGAATCTCACAGAAGCTAGCCATGGTGACACATGCCTGTAATGCCAATATTTAGGAGACCAAGGCAGGAGGATTGCTGAGAGTTCCAGGATAGCCAAGGCTTTACAGTGAGACCCTATATTTAAAAAAAAAAAAAAAATTGAAAGGATAAAATAAATCCATATCAGAGGATTCCTTGATGTGGCAGGAGAATAGGGCATTGAAGATAGGCTAAGGGCAGAAATCGATGGCAGAGGAAGACCTACCCCCGACACCTTGAACTACACGTAATGAAATAGATCAGAGGCAGAAAAAGCCTGAGATTTCCAAACAGGAAAACTTGGGTGCTATGCAAATAACCAATATAGGCCGGAGTTCATTACGGCTCAGCTCTCTAACCAGCTTCTGTTCTTGGCTTGATTAAACTATATCTATTTCGAAAACTATCCACATGCCTCTGGTCCAATTCTTTGTTCTAGGACACAAGAATCTGGATATCTCAGCAGGTGCCCTTAGGACTTAGAACCAGGCCTTTTACGTCTGTACAATAAACTCATTTCCTCTTTGTTAAAGAATCACATTTCTGGGCAAGGCTTTGGAAACGTCTACTACAAGCAGGGAATGTTGGGAGGTAAATACTGCATTCTGAAAACCAAGAGGAGCAGCAAATCTGGCCACAGCTAGCCTTCCCCACCAGCTGGGGCCTAATAAAATGACCCTAACAATCGACTCTGTGCATTTAGAGTTTAACAGGTGAAAATTTGAATTTAATTTAAATAAAATTGCAGAGCTCCATTTGCACAAACCGCATAACCAGTTCCAAGCAAGAAAAAGTGCAGTTTAAATTTTCAGGACAACTATTTCCAACGAAATCCATTTCTTTGTACATTAGCCAAGATTTTAACGTTATTGCTGGAGCCAGAGAGCTGGTCCGTGATTTAGAACACTTGCTGCTCTTGAAGACAACCTGGTATGGTTCCCAGTACCCAGGTATTCACAGCAGCTTTCTATATGGGAAGCTGACACCTGGTTCACAGCTTGTTATTTCCTTCTTTTTATACACCATTTGGCTTTACGTGCTTTATCAAAATGTTCTTCTATACATAGTAGAGCTCCTTCCCTGTGAGAGACGGGGTGATATTACTGCAGATTGGGAACTCTTGCCAGATGAACTAGCATTGCCTTTAGCCTCTTGTTTATGACAGCGGTTTCCTTTTGTAGTCGTTGGGTGTGGCACGGGCATTGCACCTGCTCCACACACGCCCTAGCACCGAGCGACCTGCCCACTCATCCTCATTTGCCTTTTTTTTTTTATGTGCATGCTGTTTTTCCCGCAAGTCTCTCTGCACCACAAGCGTCCCTGATACCCAGAGGTCAGAAAAGACTGCCCCGCTGGGTGCTGGGAATTAAACCCAGGCCCTAGAAAAGCAGCTGGTATTCTTAACTCTTGAGCCATCCAGCCAGTCCATTTTGTAGTATTCTAAACCTTTCCTTAAAAAAAAAATAATATGATTTAGAAAATGCCAGGTACATGTGTGAGACACCCTTTTATATCTATAAATTTATTCAGTGATCCATAGACATAACTACTTTTTAAGGATTTAGATGTGTTTGTGTGTGTGCCTGTATGAACTTATGTGCATTGTGCACATGCTTGAAGAGGGCTTCTGATGGCCCCGGAACCTGAGATTACTATGGATAGGAAATCTGGAATTGCTTTGTCACTCATTGAGGACTGGAGACTGCAGAGCGATCTTCTCTATCTGCAGAAACCTTCGGGTAATTGGCGGGTGTGGAGCACCGACAGATCCCCCCAGAGCTGCTCTCACCTCCTTGCGGTGGTCCAAGTCTGGCCACCACGCCCAGTACTTGTGCAGCAGTCCTGACAAGTCCTTTGCTCTTCGAGTCTTCATCTCCGTCTTCTCCTTCCTCCTGTCTTCCATCTTTTTTTGACAGTGCTCTGTGTACCTCTGGCTGTCCTGGAACTCACCCTGTAGGCTGGCCTCAAACTCAAGAGATCTGCCTGCTTCTGCCTCCCGAGTGCTGGGATTAAAGGTGTGCACCACCACTGCTCAGCCTCACATCTGTAGCGTGTAATTATTGAAAAGCAATCCACGCTATGGCCAGCTAGTCACCGGCGGTCTCCCAGCCCGGTACATAGCCTGAGACGGAGGCCGAGTGTTTCTCCTAGCCAATGCCTCTCTCCCCCACAAACTCCGGCTCTGCCTCTCCAGAGCACCAAGATCTCTCAGTCCTCGCGGCCAGCTGCTGCCAAACTGCTCCACACTCCCAGTTTCCGTGGCTAGCTGGAGGCACACTCATGCCAGCCCGCGGTTACCTCTCCCCGGAAGCCCACCTGAGTTGCCACAGATGTAAAACACCAGGCAATCTTAGTTTAAAATCAACAGATGACACAATCACTGGGCGAAGAATCTTATCATCCTAAACCATCAACTATTCTTAGAAATCGTCCGGTGGTGGTGGCAGAATCCACCACCAGATCTAACAGTTCCTGGTCTACGCGTTGTCTCCTTTTGCTCCCGCCTCTCTGTCCAAAAAGGACCATTCCTTCCTTCTGCCTTCCCCTTCGTCAGTCATTGGCTCTTTTTTTTTTTTTTGAGCCAGTGTTTCTCTGTGTAGCCCTGGCTATCCTGGAGCTCATGCTGTAGACCAGGCTGGCCTCAAACTCAGAAATCCGCCTACCTGTGCCTCCCAAGTGCTGGGATTAAAGGCGTGCGCCACCACCGCCCGGCAGAAGCATCACTTCTTAGAACACTAATTTCAGCTTGAAAGATACCTTAATGGCAGCACGGATTGAAAGCTGTATCTCCAGCGCCCCCCTGTGGATAGGGCTTCATGAATCCCTTGCTAAGGTGAAACCTTGCAAAGAGGAAATCCTGACCTTGCAAGGTCTTTTCTTCCTTATAGTCTGATCTTGTTAGAGTCCCCAAATACACCAGGATCACTTCCCTAGAGTGACCTCAGCTCAGCCTTCGCCTCTCTCCTTTTTGTCTGTATTCCTGTTGTTTCCATTTCCAGTCTCTACACAGGCTCCAAGTACAAGCCTGTTGGAGTTTGTGCTGAATTCCCACTAACAGGAACTGTGGAGTCGGTAGTATCCTCTTCCTCCCTATACTGAAATCAAGAACTAGGATTCTCACTGTGGGTTCACATACATATCTGGAGAACAAACGGGAAGATCCGGGCAGCTGCCATCAGCTTACAGCCACTTGAATTCAATAATCTGCGTTAGTCTGAAATATGCTTCACTCCCTTTCTGCAAGGGTATTTTTTTGCTAAGTTTTAAAACTGTGGCTTAGGGTTGGGGGTGTAAGCTAAGATCGGTTTTGGCTTTGTATGCTTTCTCAACATATGCTATATTTAGTGTAACTCTTTCCCTGTGCAAGAGCAGGAGAGCACTGAGAATTTTAAACTCCTGCCAGATCAATCAGCTTTTCTTTCAGTCTCTTATTTATGACAGAGTCACTGCCCTGGTACCAGCCCCAACGCTGCAGAAACTGGGTACAGTGATACATGCCTGTAATATTAGCACTTGGAAGGGAGAGAGAGGCTTAAAAATTAAAGGCTACTCAAAAATTAATTTCTTTAAATTAAAAATTAAAAGTGAAGCACAGTAATGGACTAAAAATTAAAATTTAACAGCATCAAAAAGTAAATTCTATAGTAAGTTCAGGACCAATCTGAGATACAGGAGACCTATTTTAAAAAGTAAAACCACCCACTGTTCAACTGGCTTGTATTATTCTTATGAAGTCATCTATCAGCTTTAACCATGCTGCTCTCTCTTCTGGACCTGGGTTGACTGGTCTAAGTGCATGACTGGCAGCCGCAGTCTGCAGGCAGGGAGGCCTTCACTGCCTGACATGATCTGACAGTCATCCCGACATCTGTGAGGCTCTCCACTCTGCCTGAGTCCTTCCTCTTCTCTCCAGACTCCACGTCAGCAGTTCTCTCCCCTTCCTTCCACACATCGCTTCCAGGCACGTGAATCTGTGCCTGTCTCCTCATTGCTTCTTGGAAGGGAACAGATCCCGAGAGTGGTCTCCCTAACACCAGCCTCCCAGCGCTGTACTTTGTTACTGGCTACTGCTTTAGTTTCCTGTTCAGCTCAGCTGTCCTCCTTCCCACAGGAAGTCTGTATAACCCGGGCCGGGGCAGCTGTGGAAGTGCTGACGCCCGCCCGCCCACCGCCCTTCCCACCAGGGTAAAGGCGGACCATGCGGACAGGCACACAGCATCACACAGGACATGTGCAAAGAAAAACTTCACCTGCTGTTCGAGAACAAGGGCCGGGCCTCACTTCTGAACAACGGCAATGAAGCTTTCACAAAACTAGGCTAGTGCCTACTGTACATGTTTGACATTTATTTTAAATAAGAATATATTAAGTCCTCACAAAGCCAGGTTTTAAAAAAGGCATCTAATAAATTTATACAGTGAATAGTATGTCTTTATTCTATTTACAGGAAATTTGTTATAAATATAATACATTTTTGAAAAGCTTATTTTTAACTTGAATAGATTTATATTTTAAACAGATCAACTTAATTGTTAAAGTTATTATAATAAAGAATATGATTTAATGACAAAATTCTTATTGTGAAATAGTGTGACAGTAAGAGATAAGGAAAGGAATAAAGTTGAACTCCTTCCAAAGCTATGTTCAAAGCATCAGAAAAGCTTTTTTTTTTCTTTACAGTTATGTATAAGCCATAGGGACACCACACTGAAAGGTGAGTGTCTGCAACCAGAGTTCAAAACCCATCTCACAGAACTGTCTGCAGCAAGGCAGGAAGATCTGTATTTAACACTACAGAACTTCACAGTAAAGGCAGGATCTTTAGACTAACGGCTTAACAGGACTATTGCCAACAAGGCTTTTCATTCCCCAAAATCGCCTCCGAACAGTCACAACCATTCGATAAGCTCCACAGCAGACTTGGACGTTTTAAGACACGGCTTAATAAGGTGTATGGATATGTTGAATTCTGTATTATAAGCATGTAAATTATAACCAGGTTTAAAAGGAAAAGAAAATGGAGTCTAAGCACTCTCAGCCCGGCGTACTGTGTCAGCAGAGAGCCAAGTCCCTGTACTTTGCAGTGATCCAAGAAGTTCCTTAACAAGCTGGGTATTTCAAATGCTGCTGTAAAACCAATTCCACAAAATCAGACTGAGTCTGTCTCTCAGCTGTCATGCGTTATTGATGATTATCAGAGCAGGCATGGAGTTCTGCTGACTTGTTTCAAACACTGTAACCTGGTCCGATAACTTGGCGAATACCCTTGGAGTTCCAAGGTTATAAACGCCTGTATGAACAAAGCATGCCTTCAGCTGCAAACTGTGCGTCTCTTGGCTTTTCAGCTGGAGCTTATACTGAGTCTGTCCAAGCCACGTGAATGATCCGTGAGTTTCCAATGCCTCGGGACTACAGGAGGAAAGAAATGGTAAGTTGTAAACTTTTCCTTTATGGTTTTTTTCTCTGAAGTCTTACATCGTTCATCAAATCCTTTTATTTCTAGGAATTATTTATGAATTATTAATAATAATAACATTATTACTATATCAACCAACCATGTGCTAGTAGTTATTGCTATTTTCTAAGAACAATACCAAGACAGAGTATTTCATTTAATGCCTATAATGGCATTTAATAAACAATGGAGCATGATTTGAAACTGAGCTCTTAACCTCTTGGCTATGCACATATAAAAACAGTTGTGTGTAAAAGAATGTCCATAATATTAAACTTTATAGAACCACACAGTGAAAACAAAACAGTGCCTAACAACACAGCATAATCTAATGAGTGTGTGGCACATACCAGACAAGTCTACTGTGCTCGGATCTTAAGGCATCATCTGAGGTGTAACATGACAACCTACAGTGTATTCTTCAGATGACTTGGTACCTGCAGAGCCGGAAGGTATTAGATTCCCTGGACCTTGGCTGTAAGTCACCACACAAGTGCTGGGAACCAAACATAGAACCGCTACAAGAGCAGCAAGTGCTCTTGACCACTGAGACATTTTTCCAACCCCAGATTTATTTTCTAATACAAAAATGTCTTGAGACAAACCTGCTGGCTTTAAGAGAATTGGGTATTGCAATATAATGTAGACTCCCTTGTAAGTTATTATTATTTTCAAATCGGGGGAAAAAAAACTTTCATATTTAATAGCCCTGTAAACACTTCTTTGATACCATATAAACAGATCTAGGGCATGCCTGAGTTAACTTTATTCATATTAGGCAAGGATTTGCATAATTTCAAAACACTGAATTGCTTTAAAGGATACTAAACTTTGGGCTACGAAATAACCATTCATGAAATAAATTCTTACCTTGTTGTTTTATGCCGGAGATCAACTATTACATCCACGTCAGCCTTAGAACAGTTAGAAAGTAAAAGGGTGACTGGTACCAAGCAAAGGCTGTGGAAGACAACAAACAAATCCGTTAGCCAGGCACTTTCTTAAAAATAACACAAGAAGACTTAACAGAACACAAGTTTAAAATCAAATTCAAATAAGAAAAAAAAAGCTCAGTCACAAAATCTTTCTAGGTAACTTATTTTGTAAATAAAATACACTAATAAAATCTTTCATAATAAACATCGGATCGTACACCTTCTATAAGCAATACTGTTGAGCAGAAGTGTTGTCTCTAGATACAGCATGGCTTAGGGCGGGCTGGTGCTCTGCCCAGTCTGTGCCACCTCGGCCATTGAAATTACAATGTGTGATTCACAAGAGAAGGGAAACCCTGGAGCTCTCACTATGCTAGTCCGATTTGATTCTCTAATGCTATAAAACTCACATCTTACTGAAATGTCCCTGGGGTGGGGGGAAGAGAGAGAGAGAGAATGAGAGAGAGAGAGAGAGAGAGAGAGAGAGAGAGAACGAGAGACAGAGAGAGACAGAGAACGAGAGACAGAGAGAGAGAGAGAGAGAGAGAGAGAGAGAGAGAGAGAGAGAGAGAGAGAGAACGAGAGAGGGGGGAGAACGAGAGAGAGAGAACATACACTTGCAAGCACTAGTAGTAAAGGCTAAATCACTAAATATATTATTTTAAATTTCTTTTGGTACGTGGGTTAATGCTCTTATCAAAATAATACTAATTTTTAAGAATGTGTGTCTTGTACATGTACACAGAAAAATTTAATAGAAATAGCCCTCAAACCTTTTCTGATGAAACGGATGGTGAAATGACTCCGGGTAGTGGAGACTTGTTTTAATGAGATTCGAAAGCTGCTCTACTGACGGTCTTGTGGAAACTGTAGTGTTTTCTGGCCTGAAAAACTTTAAGAGTTCCATTTCTGGTGGCTCCTGAGAATAGACAAAAAAAAGGATTAATAATGAAACGTTGCTTTAATAAAATTACAGCAAACAGACTTTTAAAAAAAATGAAGACGATGTAATTATGGAGAGGTTTTTTCTTTTTTTTTTTTTGCTATTATTAAAACTAACAGCTGCTATCATTTGCAATATAGCCTGGAATAAACAGTAATTTCTGTTTACCTAACAATTCCATACATTAGCTCTATGATCTTACATAAGTACCTTAATTCTTTTCTTATATGTAAATTTAGATTCCATAACTGATCATTTCAATGGCTGATATTCTTATCCAATAAGACTGTTTAGTACTTAGGCTATGGATATTCAATTATATAGCACCAGTTTAAAATTAAGAATGGACCAAAAAAAAAAAAATCTACCTTGAAAATATATTGCTGCCGGGCAGTGGTGACACATGCCTTTAATCCCAGCACTTGGGAAGCAGAGGCAGGAGGATTTCTGAGTTCGAGGCCAGCCTGATCTACAAAGTGAGTTCCAGGACAGCCAAGGCTACACAGAGAAACCCTGTCTTGAAAAAACAAACAAACAAAAAACAAACAAACAAAAAAGAAAATATATTGTTTTATTTCACAGCTTTTGTGTTTCAAATGTGTTTCAGGGTATTTGATCACACTGTGAACCCCAAGATTGTATTATTTACTGGAAAAACCTGTTTCTAGTTGTAGTGTGGCTCAGCCCTAGCACACACCTTAAATCCAAGAGCTTTCTGTAAAGAGGATTTTTTGAAATCCAAGAGTTTATTGTAGGGGCTGGAGAGATGGCTCAGTGGTTAAGAGCACTGACTGCTCTTCCAGAGGCCCTGAGTTCAATTCCCAACAACCACATGGTAGCTTCACAACCATCTGTAGTGGGATCTGATGCCCTCTTCTGGTGTGTCTGAAGAGAACAATAGTGTACTCATATACAAAAAATAAATAAATCTTAAAAAAAAAAGATTGTAAACAGGATTAAATAAAGTCATCCATACGTAGGTCAAGAAGCAGAACAAGCAAGTGGTCAACAGGAAGTGAGCAGAGGAAACACTGCAGAGAGTAAGAGGGAATCAGGACAGATAGAAAGATACACAGGAAGAAGGGAGGGACAGTCAGTTTGAAGGGTTTTCTGGAGACAGTGTAGAGAAAGAGCTTGCTTTTTCCTTTTTGGATGTCAGTTGAGGAAGAAGTTCGTTCAGCTGTGTGCTTTCTCCGCCTCTCTGAGCTAGCAGACTAGCATTTGGCTCCCGAGTCTTCATTGGTAAAATCAAACACTTGAGACTTTGTTAAAATATATAAATATATATACACAGATATAAGTGAATATATACACAGATATATTACTTAAAGGCCAGCTCAGCTGTATACTGCTTGCCTGGTGTGCACGGGTTCAAGAACCTGCACTTGCTACACAAACCAGGCACAGGGGCACCGCTGGGATCCCTTGCATGCCTTGTATTCTAGCCCTGGAATAGTGGAAGCAAGAGAATCAGGAACTCAAGGTCAACCTCAGCTACACAGTCAGTTTGAGGCCAACCCAGGCTAAATGCAGTTAAGCCTGCATGTCTCCCTCTCTCTGGTTTTTGAGACAGGATGTTTTTTCTTTCTTTCCTTCCTTCCGTTTTCTTTTTTTAAAGATTTATTTTTATTTATTTATTATATGTGAGTACACTGTAGCTGTCTTCAGACACTCCAGAAGAGGGAGTCAGATCTCATGACAGATGTCAAAGAGCCACCATGTAGTTGCTGGGATTTGAACTCAGGACCTTCGGAAGAACAGTCAGTGCTCTTAACCACCGAGCCATGTCTCCAGCCCCTTGTTTTTTCTTAAAGGAAGACACTGAACAACAGCATCGAAATTACCTCACACTGGTCACAGACACAGCTCTACTCATTTCACAGCACAGCTGACTGGACCTGAGCAGTGCCGAGTGCTTATGCGGACTCAAGGAGAGCAACAGCAGCACTGTCACACACAAGCAACACAAGCTGGCACGCTGTCCTGAGCTGCGGGCACCTCACACTCGGTACCACCAGGTCTAGCAGCTCACCTTGCTTTCCCCTCCCTCAGACAATGTTCCAGGAACCCCCTGCTGTTTTGGTTGGAAAACAACCAAAATGGACTGAAATGGCCATTGAAAATTAAAGAGCTATCATATGGACAGGTTTCACAAACACGACCTGTCCTGAAGAACCTAGATGATAATAACCCTACAGGACATGTGCACACATTTGGAGCCTGAAGTTCTGCCTTTTAACTCCTGAGATTCGTAGACAGTCCCGTTTCATCCAGAAGACGAAGAGTTGAGGAAGACAGGAGGAGTTTCTGGAGAGCAGCTGGGAACTTTCCCTCCACCCCAGTCTTGGGTTAGAATGTGTTTCATTTGTAAAAACTCTTATGTCTGTGACTACCTTTGATTTCAAAAGTTTGAAAAATGAATTATCAGGAGTTAAGAACACTGTCTGCTCTTCTAAAGGACCCGGTTCATAACTATCCATACCTCCACTTCCAGGATCCAACCCTCTTCCTAAGTCTGTAGGCACTGCACATGGTGCACAGACATAGGCCTTGGGCACCGTGTGCGCATGGTGTTCATACATAGTCTATAAACATCAAGTGTGCACACAGTACACAGACATACACGCAGGCAAACATTCACATTTAATATCAAAACAATACATATAACTAAATATTTTTAGATGTATTACTAATATATTCAAATCTTCTAAAACAGTATGACTTCTAGATTATATTGAATAAGGGCTAAAGGTATATTAGCTTAGTGGTAGAGTACCGGCTTATCATGTGTGAGGCTCAGGGTTCAATAAAATAAGTTAACACTGAATGAAGTTTTACAATCACCTGTCAGGACAAAACATATAGGAGCCACAGAAGAATACTTAGACAAACCAGGCATGTGATGCATGCCCTAACTCCAGCACCCGAGGCCAATGCAGAGAGTGCACCGGGAGGCCAGCCAGAGTCATGTAACTGTATCTTGTCTCAGAACATGGAAGACTGAGGCAGAGGGGATGAGAGATGAGACAGAAAGATCGTGAGCATGAGGGAAGGACGACAATTCGCTACACGACAACCTCCCAGCAGCCTCCCCGCCACTGCCCTTACCTGTTTCTGAGAGTATGAAAAGGCCTCTTTTCCAACAGTGCGAAGAACAACGTGATGCTGGCCTTCTAAGATAAGCTGCTTGTTATCTTCTATAACGTATGCCTAAAAACGCAACCAACAGAAATGTCACCTTTCATTCACGGTAGAAACCTCACAAGTAACCATCTCAACATCTGGTGGAAAGAAACAAATGACACCTAGAATCTATCATTTATCAATAATCCCATGTCAGCATTCCAACCTTTATTTATCCATTCCATAAAGAACCATCTGCCGCTCCCTTTCAATCTGTTTGGGCTTTAACTCAAGTCATCCAAGTATTTCAAAGAGACAAATTGAGTATCTTTTTCTTGTTTTCAATAGACTTTCAAGAAACAACTCCAAAGAAGTGTGTCACAACGTAGGCCTCTTTTGTGTGTGAACATGCACACGTGGGTAGGTGCCCCTGAGAGCCAGAGCTCAGCATGGACTGTCTTCCTCAGCCATCTCTCACTGAGCCTGGAGCTGCCCAACAGCCTGCAGGGGAACTGCAGGGACCCACCTCCCACTGCCCTGTACTACCTGGGTTCTGGGGATCTGAACTCAGGCCCTATGTTTGCATAGCACTTCATCCACTGAGCCATCTCCACAGGCCCAAGAAAGGCTGCTTTCTGAAGGTGATCTCAGTTAAAGACCAAGAAGCGACATATAAGCTTCTTTATTCAATTGCCAAAATGCAGGTGACTATAACTAAATCCGGTGAGTGAAAATGGCCATGCCTGGTCAGACTGTGTAGTCCAGGGTGGCCTCACACCCGTGATTCTGTTTGCGCTGAGTGCTAGCATTATAGGTGTGTACCAGCATGCCCACTTTAATCCATACACTTTCTTTTGGTTTTAGTCACTTTTTCCAAGATAGAGTCTCACTGTGTATCATCAGAGGGGAGTGGAATCTGCTATGTAGCTCAGGCTGGAATCACACTTAAGCCTTCTGAATATTAGAATTTACAGGCACATGGCACCATATCTGGCTACACTACACATTTTTAAAAAGACTTTTTTCTACTAGTAAATAGTAAATTGAATTCATCTACTTTAAAAAATATCTGCTCCGACTTATAATTTTTTCTGTCTCTTGAACTGACTGTTCTAGAGAAATACTTGCCATTGGCTCTGATTTACTATATTGCCACATTATACAACATACAAGATTTATCTGCAGTTTTGTTTTTAAATTTTATTTATTTATGCGCATCAGTATTTTGCTAGCATGTATGTCTGTGCACTGTATGAATGACTGGTACTTGGGGAAGCCAGAAGAGAATGTTGGATGCCCTGGGACTGGAGTTATAAGCCACCATGTGGTTGCTAGGAATTAAACCTGTGTCCTCTAGAGGAACAGCCCATTGCTCTTAACTGTTGAGTCATCTCTCCAGCCCTGACTTATTTTTAATAAGCCAAATTTTCTTTACATTCAAGAGACTGCATCAGAATGCTGCAAGCATCTTAATGCTTGAGTATGTTCCACTTCTGTAGTCACTGATCGGTGGTGACAGTTTGTCGTGTGGGGTCACACTTGGAGTACTCCTGTCCTGAGGCACAAGACAGCCCACAGCCCAGTCAGCCCAGAACTCAGAGGTCAGTCCGTTGAACAGTTGCCGGCGTAACCTTACAGGAGTTCAATGAGTGAGTCATGGGACAATGTTTGACATCTTTTTCATAAAGACTTCCAGGCCAACCTGGAAGTTTGTCAGTATATCACAACCCTGTCTCAAAACAAAAAACAAAACAAAACAAAACAAAACAAAAACAAAACAATTTGATGCCCAAGATATGAGTCTGGTGCTAAATAGTGAATTTGATTAACAAATTCTCCTGATCCTATGCATGATATCCCACAATTAAAACGACTTTACAAGTGTTCAGTAGCTAGCTAGGTGTGATAACACACACCTGTATCCCAGAAGTTGGGAGGTATGGGAAGGATCAGGAGCTCAAGGTCAACCTTGATTATGTAAGATCCTGTGAGAAAAATAAAAACCAAAAACAGAAGGGGATAAGGTCTTTTAAATTCTCTTTAATTTGTAGACATTTCTCAACTCAGTGTAAGTGCAGCTCCAGGTACTAACTTCCACGAAGCTCTGAATCACAGCCTTTAGTACATTCAACCTCTACTTTCCACCATGGATACATAGCTTCCTTTTCATGTGATCAGTGGGCCATTTTGGGAAAAGTAAAATTTTCTTCTCAA
This sequence comes from Tokudaia muenninki, assembly GCA_036184385.1. Classification (NCBI taxonomy): domain Eukaryota; kingdom Metazoa; phylum Chordata; class Mammalia; order Rodentia; family Muridae; genus Tokudaia; species Tokudaia muenninki. Next base: position 10,658,362 of record BTHS01000005.1, read on the forward strand.
CCAAGGTCACCATGGACTTGACAGCTGAGTACAGATTACAGCATATATTACTCAAAATCTTACTGTAAATGCATCAAGGGGCACTCAAGAACTTATGATTTCAAGCTAATGCATAACAATGCACAAGCAGTCTTTTTTAACATAAAACACGTTCTGCAATTAATATATGCAACTTATTTAAGCAGTGTCTCACTTGAAGTTCATGCAAAGTCAGCATGTTTTCAAAAACATACACTACTTCTAATACCAATAAGTAAATAAAGAAAACAAGATAAAAGGGAAAAGGCACAAAAAGACGGAGCTCACAGAGCAACAAGCCCCGGGAACTGAGCACCTCAGACCCACAGAGCATCTCTTTCCTGACCGTGCCAGAAATGCTCACGACAGAGTTTAATAGCACCTGCTTCCATATATGCTTGGTGACACAGAGAGACAACACTAATCAAGTCTCCAAACCTGAGACCGTCTCAAAAACAAAAAGGAGGAAGGGAAAGGGAAAGGGAAGGGGAAGGGAAAGAGAAGGGGAAGGGGAAGGGAAAGGAAAGGGGAAGGGGAAGGGAGGAAGAAACAAAGGTAGGCAGGCAGTGGTTGTGTGGATGGCTGGCTGGCTATGCAGGCTGGTGTGATGGTGTTTCCAGCTAAAGCAAAAGTACAGAGCTAAAGCAAGAGTACAGAGTTTGCAGCCCGCCTGTGCTGGACAAAAAGCCCCAGTCTCAAAATGTACAATGAAAAGAAGCCTGCTGCCCAGTGTAGCACCTTCCACAGGATGACGATACTGAGGTCCACCTCACTGCACTTCTCAATCAGCCTCACAGCCCCCTCTGCTGCCTGCCTCTCTGGATACGCAGAAAGCTCATCTTGTGTTTTCTTCAACTCTGACGATAAACTTCGGTAAAAGAAATCTGCACATGGACTTGCTGAACTTATGATCTGTTGAGAGAAAAAAAAAAATCTCGTCTACATTAGTGTTTTAACAAAATGCCAATTTTACATAACAAAAGTGCTTTTCATTCTATTTAATCCCTAGAAACACATCATCGAATTGCATCAAAACTCATTTTCATTGTCTTTGTTGTTAAATAATTTTGTGCATGAGTACTTTCTGAGGTGTCTGGCTGAATTAAGGAGAAACTTATAAGGATACTATCTGGGAAACGTAGTTAAACAATACAGATAACCATTGGCATTAACTTGTCCTTTGTTTTCACTTGAAAGAGATAATGTGAGAAAATATTCCAACCTCTATGATTTCTCTTAACAGAACACTCTCTCATAGTAAAATCTCTACATTTACAGTTTTAGGAATTACTAGTTGTACAACTTCACAATACAAAGTAAATATTAAATGTTAACAAACCCATGCTGAGTTGGAGAGATGGCTCAACTGTTAAAGGGCAGGCACACAGCCAAAAATACAAGAAGTCAGTTCCCAGCACCCCATCCAGCCACTTACAAAACAAGCCAACCCACCAACCATTCAACCCACCAACCATCCAAAAATACATGCATTTTTTTCCCCTTCTGATGAACTTTTTTTTTCCTGGTAAAATATCATCATCATAGTTTTCTCCTTAATCTGTAGAACTTGGTGTTATTTAACCAAATACTTCAAAAAAGGGTCTTTGTTTCTGCCTTCTTCACTGCTCATATACAATATTATTTAACAACAAATAGAAGTTGCAACGTTAATGTAATTTAAGGATCCTACTGATGCTTCTAGAAATTTGAATTCTTTTAAAATAAAATTAAAAGCTGACCCACCAGGTGTGGTGGCCTGGGAAAATAATCCCTGCACAGGCAACATAGCGAGACCCTTCTAGAAGTGAAGCCTGAGCTGGGATGTAGCTCAGTGGCCGAATGCTTACTTAGCATATGGAATGCCCTGGGTTCAAGCCCAGAATCACACACAAAACAAAAACAAATAAAAAGAAAAACAAAGAAAAAGAAATGAGGAAAAGATATAAGTATAAGCCTGAAATAGGGCTAATTCTAACATTTAAAGTCACACATGCACTGCAATTATTGAGCCTTTGTAGCTTTTTTTTTAAACTTTAAATTTTTTAGTAACAAATGTCCACAAAGAAACCCCCATGGTGAACTCTTACTGGTGAAAGACATTATACATTGCTTTTTGTTTTTTTAAAGATTTCATTTATTTTATGTATATGAGTACACTGTGGCTGTTTTCAGACACACCAGAAGAGGGCATCAGATCCCATTACAGATGGTTATGAGCCACCATGTGGTTGTTGGAAATTGAACTCAGGACCTTTGGAAAAGCAGTCAGTGCTCTTAACTGCTGAGCCATCTCTCCAGCGAGCCTTTGTAGCTTTGAGACATTCTTTAAACATCTGCTTTCTCAAATATTGTCATGGAAGGTGAGTCACGTGAAAGTTCCAATCAGAGAAATGCAATACTCTAGTGTACGGACTTGTTAAAGAGCATGAAGAAGTCATTTCATAAGCAGCACTGTCATTCACAATGACAGTGTGGCTCACTAGACGACCTCTCCAGATAACAGCAGGGCTGGTTAAAACCGCATAGGACAGAAGATGGTTCAACAGTAAAAGACGGCCTGAAGTAGATCTCTAGAGCCCAGCATCCTCATAGAAAAGTGAAGGTCCAGAAAGGAGCAGTCTGAAACTTGTAGGCAGCTAGCCTGGGAACACAGAGTACAGCAGACACAAGGGAGAGAACCTGTCTCAACACAGGGAACGAGAACTGACACCAGAAAGCGGTCCTCTCTCTGAGCTCCACACATCCACCATGGCACACGCAATGTATGTGATCACACACAAGACTAAATTAATTTAAACAAAATGTTAATGCATTTTCCCAGGCTAGGGACATAGCTCAGTTGGTAGAGTGAGGGCCTAGAATACCCATGGACAGCCAGATAGAGTAACAGGACTGCAAGCCCACCAGCCAGGGTCACATAGGTGTGGTTGTTTGAATATGCACAGTCCAGAGAGTGGCACTATTAGGTGTGGTCTTGTTAGAGGAAGTGTGTCATGGCGAGGTGGGGGGTGGGGCAGGATTTTCGAGACCTTTCTCCTAGGTGCCTGGAAGCAAGTCTTCTCATGTTTGCTTTTGGAACAAGATGTAGAACTCTCAGCTCCTCCTGCACCATGCCTGCCTAGATGCTGCCATGCTCCCGCCTTGATGACAATGGACTGAATCTTTAAACCTGTAAGCCAGCTCAAATTAAACGCTGTCCCTTATAAGAGTTGCCTTGGTCATGGTGTCGCTTCACAGCAATGAAACCCTAATAAATATAGGGATGCATGGTGGCATAAGTCTGTATTCCCAGCACTCAGAAAGTAGAGACTTGAAGGTGAGAAGTTCAAGGTTATCCTTGGCTACATCAGAAGTTTGAAGTCAGGCTGAACTACAGGATACCGTGTCTTCAAGAAAATTTTAAAAATCATATTCTCAAACTCTGTTGCAGATCATAATGGAGCTTCAGAAGTAGAGAAGAAAAGCCTGAAAACAATTCTCTACATCTTGATATTCACACCTAAGGTCTAAAGATGGAGCTACTACAGCTATCACTCAGGAACTGACAGCCACATAGAACCTGAGGTTCCACCACAGTCCCGATAGCATAACGGCATCGTGACGAGACCCGCAATGCACACGTCTTAACACTGAAGGGCACTGCTCAGGTGATATTATATATTCAAGTGTTATGAAAACCTATCCAACTCCAAGACAGCCTATGCACCCAATGTTTCTAGGTCTTGGAATCGTGTGATATGCCCAAAATTGAAGGTGACAGCATGAGAAAACAATTTTAAGCAAGCTTAGAAACAAGGGTTCTAGGCAATAAGCTGTACTATGACCACTTTCCTAAACACAACAGCTTTCTCAAGTAATTACAACTTTTCTAAAATCTCAATTACTGTGCTTATCTTATTGGATATTTTCAAAAGAAGTGAGCTTTAAGTAAAGTGGTGTAGTTCATCATACAGCATGCTTGAATTATCTCATGGATTAAAAGTGAGTGTAAAACTCAAAGTTCAGATACTCACTTTTCAGAGATAGTTATTAGTGATGCTACAGTTTTTTCAAACTGGACAGATACTTGAAAACTAAGATTTTTATTATCAAATATTACTGTGCATCATTGCATACCTGTTCATTTCCAAAGATGATATCTGCAAAAGTGTATTTTTCTGAGGACTGTATACCACCTTAAAAAAAAAACACACACACACACATGAAAAATTATTCACATCACTCCTGTAAGATATTAAATGGACATTTAGGAAAGTGTAAGAGTAAAACAACTTTACCTTCTTTTTGTTTACATCTTACTGCCTTGAAGCAAAACTTTCCCTTCTCCCGACTGGCAAGTTTGGCATCTGGGAATAAAAATGTTTCTCAGGTTACAACACATGCAAAGCCCAATTCATTATTCAGACTTCCTTGGTCAAAACAGAAAGCAATTAATAGTTATAAAAATGGTTTCATTTGGCTGGGTGTAGTGATGTATGCCTTTAATCTTAGCACTCAAGAGCAGAAACAGGCAGATCTCTGAATTTGAAGCTAGTCTAGTTCGAGGATAACCAGGGCTACACAGAGAGGCTTTTCTTTAAAAAAAAAAAAAAAAAAGGGATATTAGCCACTTGAAAGGTTAAAATTCAGAATCTTAGAATACACAAGCATATGTGATTCTGATTCTCTGTGTGTATGTTTGACATTTGACATTCTAAGAAAGTTCAAAAGGTTAGAACTTGGGGTTCTAGGGACCTATACTCTTACCACTAGATCATATCCTTTTGTATTTTTCAGTTATTTCCTTTTGATATTTTCCACATCTACAATTTATACAAATTATATTTTGTCATGGTGTATTTTCCACCACTGTATCTGACCTTTAAAATGTTCTTACAGGGCCAGAGAGATGGCTCAGTGGGTATAGGTGTCTGCTACCAAGCCTGATGACCACCTGAGTCTAATACTGGCATCCCACATGGTGGAAAGAGACTGAGTCCCTTAAGTTGTCCTTAGACCTCCACATGTGTCCTATGGAAAAAATGCATGTGCACATGAGTGCAGACACAAACACAAAAATAAATAAGTAAAAAATAATTAAATGCTGATGTATGTACCAGTGGCAGCACAATTTATACTGAAGCCACAACAGTTTTTCTGCAGTAGACATGAATACGCCATGCACTCAGAATATACAGATTTTCCCATTTGTTCAGTTAATTCCTGCTCTTCGAGTGTGAGATGTCCCCACAGCTAGTGTGTCTGAACAAGTGGTCTGCGGCTAGTGGGGCCTTGCTGGTGGAAGGTCACTGAGGGCGGGCCTTGAGGGCTTATGCCTAGCCCCACCTCCTCTCTATTCTCGCCATTTCCTGAATGTGAGCCACTGTCATGCTCCTGCCCACATGCTTCTCTGAAAGGATGACTACAGCCCTTCAAACTGTAGACAAAACAAACCCTTCCTCCCTTAAGCTGCCTCTTCACGTATTTTGTCATAGCAACAAGAAAGTAACTGACGCAGTCCCCTAATAAAATAGCACGAGGCTCAAGGTACAGACCTTTGTTTTCGGAGATATTCACGGACTTGTGGAGCTGCCAGTGCTTGCTGCTGCTTGACACCTGCACCATGTGGAACTCCTTAACCCCCGCTTCACTCTGCCACAAAGACACACGAAAGTCGGTCAAGGGTGAGAGCACTGAGTTAAAATACTCAATGAGGACAACATCAGATGCTACTCAAATCAATCCAAAGTAACATTAGAGTGCAGGAACGGAGTTCAATGGTAGAGAACCTGCCTCATGTATAAGGCCCCCATTTAATCTAGTACGGGCAGGGGGCAAGAAGGGAGGAGCAAACCCCTTAGGTTTCGGGGCTGGAGAGATGGATCCATGGTTAAGAGCTCTGCTGAGCTTCCAGAAGACCTACAGTCAGTTCCCAGCACCCAAATGGCAGCTTACAATAATCAATAGTTCCATTTCCAGAGAATCCAGCCTCTTCTGGTTTCCGTGGGCACCAGGCACACATGCAGGACACTTACTTACAAGCAAGTGAAACATTTATACATATAAAATAAAAACAAATCTTCAGAAGTAAATACATTAAATGTAGTATGTATTTGAAATAATTCAACAGTATATATTTCAGAAAGTTATTCAAATACCTAACATCTTTAGAGAAAGCAACATTACATCTAAGAAATATATTAGCTACAATTTAAATCCATACATGATGTTATTAGAATCTACTGTTTCTAGTAGCACTTAATAATCAAACTTATTTGAAAGCTAAGTATGGCAGTTCATATCTAAATCCCAATAATTGGCAGGCTGGAGCTTTTAAAAAGACTACTGTTTATAGACTACACCTCAAGTTTCAGGTTTCCCTGGTATGCGACCCTCACTCAAAACAGAAAAAAATTAGATCTATTGTGGATGTTTAATTAAAGCTATGACCTTTTCTGGGCGAGGTGACAGCTCACAGCTGGCCCAGCACTCACGAGGCCTTATGTGCAATCCTGTCTCCTGTCTCCACACCCGACCCACACCCATCATCTCAGTGCTTAGGAGGCGGAAGCGGGGCTACAGACTGACTGAGACCCGATATCTAACAAAAAAGACGGTATTTTCTTTTATTTCTGAGGCTTTTTCTCCTGAAATAACTCATTCTCATTAAGGTGAAAAACAAACAAACAAGCAAACAAAGAAGCAATCATGCCTATAATTCTGGCACTAAAGAGGCTGACAAGTTCAAAGTTATTTACATTAAAACCCAGTGAGACAATATAGAAGGAAGAAGGAAGAGAGGGAGGTTGGGGTCACAGAGACAACAAAACCTAGCAAACCAGTGTGTAGCTTAACGCGCGTGCGTGCGTGCGTGCGTGCGTGTGTGTGTGTGTGTGTGTGTGTGTGTGTGTGTTGGTTTTTCAAAGATTTCTGTGTAGCCTTGACTGTCCTGGAACTCTGTAGACCAAGCTGGCCTTGAATTCACAAAGATCCCCCTGTTCCTACCTCCCAGAATGCGCTGCCATGACCCATCTATTATATATAATTTTTACGTTTTCCTAAATGAGAGATAATCTGACATTAGAAATTACCAACGTTTTCTTCCTCAAATAATGAACATAATCTCGTAAAAATTAAAACAAAATAAATCTCAATGTTTCTTAAAAAGTGGCTTTACAAATTTATTAAACTAAAAACAAGCATTACAGAACTAGTAATCTTTGATAAGTATCTGAACTGATCAGCTTGAGACTCTATAAGCTTTATAATTCCATCTTTTTGATATTTAGAGTGTACGGACAGAATGTCTAAAGGGACAGTCAGAACATGTGAGCACAGGGTTATTAATATGGGAAATGAAATCCACACAGATCCACACACACTTCATCACCTCTGAGACTGCATCACTGAGCACTATCCCTGACATCAATGTACCATACTGTTACCAGCAGATCCTTTCACAAAATCAAAACCACTAGAGAATTTTAAGATGTGTTCATACTAGTCCATGTGTACAGTTCTAAATTCATACTTATGCCAAACTGTGGAGAAAAAAAATGTACTAAACCCCAAACATTTCTAAACAGACTTTAAAACAAACTTCATGTTTAAGGTAACTTACAGTATTGGTGTTCTCTACGTCCACGAAGACTAGCATACTGCCGCCCCTGCCTGCTTCACCTTCAAGTGAATTACTTCTGCAGACAGTCGCTCGCACAGTCAAAGACCGGCTAGTACAGATAACTGCAGTGTGTCTTAATATTCTGTGTCTGAAGATTAAAAACACAAGCAAACTGAACCTAAGATTCTTTCCTTATGTTACAAATCTCTAATTTAAAATAAAGACCAGAAACACAGTAACTTCCAGGATTCCATATAACCAGAAAAAACAAAGAATACAATGAGGTAAAACTACAGTTAGACTTCAGTTCAGTTTAGTTGTTTAGTCTCAATTTGGAAGGAAACTCATAGTATTTCTGGCTCTAGGCTTTTCTCTGGCTGGCCAAATTCAACCACGTCATAGTGAAAATAGCCTTCACATAGCAACAATTACATCTTCTCTCTTAAAAGCGGTCCCAAAGATGCCCCAAAAGTGTGGTAGCACGTGACATTAAGCAAGGCAAAGTTAGGAACATCTCTGAATGTTTGAGGCCAACCTGGTCTACAGTAAGTTCCAGGCTAGCCAAGGCTACACAATGAGGTCTCAAAATTAAAATTACCAAACCACAACATTTTTTTAAAAATGTGTGTGTGTGTGCCACATGTACCCATGAGTATCCAGAGGACAGAAGAAAGCACCAGCTCTCCCAGAACTGGATCCCACACGGTTGTGAGATGCTGAGAACAAAGACGAGGCCTCTGGAAGAGCATCCAGAGCTCTCGGCCACTGAGGCACGTCTCCCCAGGTCTCAAACCTCAAATTTTAACTTGGTACTCAAAGCTGTATATTTCAAATATGATGTTTTGTTTTTATGCCAAAGTCTGGGAGGCCTATAGTCCTGCTCTTGTTTTCCCCCTGATTTCAGGCCCGTACTACCAGACTGAACCCTACTGACTTCTTTCCCACAATTTAGTTCCTGTTCTCTGTGAACTGTTGTGCACAGACAAAGCTGATTCCTATCCACTTGGTATCCACGTTGTGGAATCTCTCCTGCCCTCTGAAGCTCCTTTCACTACCACAGCACTAAAGCTTCTCTGGCCAAAGAACTTGGCCTGTGTCTATCCTCTAAAGGAGAACTCACATTACTAAGGACCTAAAATGTACCATCACTTCAAGTATTTTCCTGTTATTGTCCTTACACTGTGTCACAACATTTAGATATTCTACAGACTAAGAAGTATTAATTGTATAAAGATGGCAGTAGCATTAGCATTCTGCTGTGCAACTTGCAGACCTGATGTTGAACCGCTCAGTGAGGCTGCGTTCTTTAAGTGATCGCCCACTGTATGCCACCATACATATACTTCTCATATATGCCAAAATCACGTTCTTACAAAAGGACGGCCATATGGGAGGGAGCTTCATACACAAATGACACAGCACTTAAGTCTATTAACGAATCAGTAAGCTTATAAACTAAAAACCACTAAAAATTTTCATTTTTCATTTTCTGCATTAAAAAATTTCATGTAGTTAAATTTTTTACATTCTTACCTACCTAGAATTAACTTGTAATTATATATTTATGTTTATATATAAATATATATTAAGTTTAGATATAGACATCATGCATAATTTGGAAGATGGTTACTTCTTAGTAGTCAATGATATATAATATATACCAAATATGTGATAATTATAACAAGTATCAAATATTTACTCTAATGTGTATATTAAGTGGATCTTACATTTTACAAGTTTTAAATTACCCACCGTTTTTTCGGCTGCTTTTTAACGCTTTCATAGTAAAATAAGAAGTTGATCTCATGGACACCCTCTTCGTCTGGCCCACGGAGCCACATTGGCAGCTGGATGGAAGCTCCTGGAAGCAGCACGGAGTCAGGAAGGGGGACGGGGACAGCCTCCAGCTGCTGTCCTGTGCCAGTTCCAAAGTCCACAGATGATGCTGTTGACACAAGTGCTGTCCCCAAGGAGGGGGAAGCTGTCACAACCGTCTTATAGGCACTACAGTTCTCAGATGTGGAGGGGCTCAGCGGTGTTAGAGCAGCGGTATTGCCACCAAAAGTGAAGAACTCCGGACGTTTAGACACAACTTTCAGTCCAGTCAGAGGACATTTGCTGACATTGACAAACTCTACATATGCTTTTCGGATTTCTCCACAGAGGAGCCCTGTAGGAAAATGTATAAAGAATACCTGCATTGGAGGGAAAAAATATTATTACACTGTTAAAAATTCTGAGCCTATAATGAGCAACGCTGTAAGAGACTGCATTTCTTTTCTAAAAGAAAAAGTTATTTCATAACTCTCCTTTGGATCAAGCATCTAGTGTTATTTTGCTACTCAGATTTTAAATTCTGAATTTCAAATACAAGAACAAGATGACTTGTCAAACTGACATGACTATGTATATATGGACAAGTAAGAAGCTATTTAAAATGGCTGTGAAAACTAGATAAAACTTAGACTTATAACCTTTATCTCTGTCAAAAGTAGCTAACTGCACCAGTACATACTCATGGTTCACTAGAGAACCACAGTTCCACACCCACAACTCTAAAACCCAAAAAGCCTCACACATCCCAGGCTTTTAGTAACTCAATGGGGCAACATCAGATCTAACAAACCGAGGATTTTGAACCTACGAATGAAAGCTAGGCATGTTTCAGTCTACTCAACAACCGTCTTTAGAGTCATACACTGAACAGAAATGCTAAGAAATTAAAACTAGAAACTTAATGACTTCTCAGTGATTTAGCACACAAAAGACAAAATAAAATTCTCAGAAAACACACCTCAGCACTCACAAAGGGACTCTGGCAACCCCAAGTACATATAAATGGTCAGTCCGAACACTAGTTGTTTCTATGTAGAATAAAAAGCCAACCCTACACCCTGCCCAGAATACAGCTATAACACAAGCAGTTCCAAACACAGAATGGGTATGAATTTAAAGGCCACCAAGTTCCACAAGTTTTAGGCTAATGACAGTACCTAGTTCACATAACCACATAGTGAATCAGGTTTTCTAAGGCTAGAGACTTAGAATTGGAACGGAGAAGCTCTATTTTTAGCCATTGTCATGTGAGACATACTTGCTGTAACCTCTACCTAAAGTTTAGGAAACATCAAGGAAGAGGGGTAGAAAGACTGTGGGAGCCAGAAGACCAGGTGTCTGCTATTAGTGTTTTCTATAAATAACAAGGAAGATAAACCTTCCAACAATATGGTTGCCAGAACAAGACCCGTAAAATGATAGCATCAGCTGATGTGAAATTGCTGATGGGGAAATTCCACTTGGTTCCACCCCAGATGAAGAGCTACAGATGCCAAGGCCCAATAAGAAAAAAGCTCTCACATGGGCCACACAATCCCGAGTAGTCAGCCTGGACATGTACACATGAGTAAAACTGAATGACTCACATGTACCATAATAATTAAAAAGAGATTGGGAGGGAGGACATAGAAGGAGTTAGAGGGAAACGGAGTGATGTAGATGTGGGGCTCACGTACAAAGTTCTCAAAAAAGGCAAAATTATTAAATAAATACAAAAAAGTTACACTTCTCCACTTTTGGATTTTTGCAGCAAGGTTTCTCTGTGTAGCCCTGGCTGTCCTGGAACTCAACTCTGTAGACCAGGCTGGCCTCGAATTCAGCAATCTACCTGCCTCTGTCGTCTTCTGAGTACTGGAATTAAAGATGTACACCACTACTGCCCGGCTAATTATATTTTTAACAGCTTTAATAACTAAAGAACATTTCAATTACATGGCTTAACAAGAACTTGTAGAACTGACTGTTTTGGTGACCTGTACTAATTTATTCTGAGAACTTACTATAGTGATCAGAATGCCTGCTTTTGAAAGTAAGTCCTCAAATTCTTACCTGTGTAATTCCAGACAAACATCTATGACCTATGACTTTAAACTATAAAAGAGAGCAGACCTAACATGACATTTAAATTCTAATCTGTCTCAATTCATCTCTAGGCACTAATCTTACCTACAACTATAGAGTATTAATGAATTATCACTGCAAGATACCATTTCACTGACAGGCTGAAATACGAAGTGGGAGATTAGGAGATCGATCGGGCTTACCATGCTAAACACACGACACAGAGACATAAGGAAATACTACTGAATCAAACAGGCACACATGGTAGCCCATAAGCAGGCTGATTTTGGGCCATTCTGATGTATATATCAAGGTCCATGGCTACGCGGTAAGACCCTATCTCAACAAACAACAAAAACTGAATAAACAAGATTTAAAAAAAGTTCTCAGAGTATTAGTAAATAGCACAATGACCATTTCTTGACCCAGAGCTCTGGGACAAGAAAAAAACTTTGGTCATACTACCCTGACATTCATATGAACATACTCTTTCAATTTATAACACACAAATTGTTGCTTCTTTGTTCTACACTGACTTTTCTAGCCAAAACTTTTCAGTTAAATTTTATTGATTGATTGATTGATTGTGATGCTAGCGTGCATTCTGCCATTGAGCATTGACAGGCAGGCTCAAGATACCAGGCACTTCACAGACAAGGTGGGAAGACCAGCGGTTCCAGAATCCACACACAGGCGGTGAGACATTCAGAGGTGAAGGTACTAGCTAGCTGGAGGTCTACTCTCAAACGCACATGGCAGGAAAAAACAACTGTTTGTCTTCTGACCTCACACACATACTCTAGTATATGCATCCATACATGCATGCAAGATAACGTGAAGGAAAACAACAAAAATAAATGGAAAGAATAAATTTTTAAAGTATACAGACTTTAGTAAATAAGACATAGCTGGCCGAGTGGCAGAATGCATGTCTAGCACATATGAAGCCCTGGGTTTGAACCCCACATCACAATCAATCAACCAATCAAATTTAACTGAAAAGTTTTGACTAGAAGAATCAGTATAGAACAAAGAATAAACAAACAGCTAAATATGACTTTAAATAAGTAAAAACTCTCAACATGGACAAGGATACCAAATAAAGTTAAAACATGCATAAAATGGCACTTGGGCCTGTATCCTCTTTTTCTTTTTCCCATTAAATTTTGCCCCTTTGCTTTTAAATTCATTAGATCTGAGAATACATGCAGCTCAACAATAGTCTCCCCTCAATACGCATCACCACCCAACCATGAGACCTGATGCCATTTATAACTAACTACTAATACTATATTTAAGATCACAAGGTCTAAAAACATAAACACCATTTGGATCACATTACAGGCACCTTTTGAAGACCGGTGGTCATACCGACTTCTACTAGGGAAGCTGGAAACCAGCACACACAGTATGGGGTCTCACTGTGGCACTTATAAACAAAGCTTTCCTTGATTCTCCCATCTTTGCCCCATTCCCTGACACAGCCTTCCTTTTTTTTAACGTATCGCATCCTATTGCCTTCCCTCTCCTCCCGGTCTCCTTACCCGTGGCAGAGCCTGCAGACCCACTCCTCCCCACACCTCTATCTATGGATACTAGAGACTCTTTTGTCTGACTTACTCTCCAGATACCCTATGAGCATTCACTCTCATATTATTTCTATAAATTGCAAAAGGGTCATCGAATCCAGTAACCAAAGTGCTGAGTTACAAATATTTGCCAATTTCTAATAATATTTTGAGGCTTATAGTTTACAGCATGGCTGTGATGGAATGCCAATTTTCATACAGTCTGACCCTTGTCAATGAGATCTATTTAGCTAGCTTAAAAATAGTTTAAAAGTGCAATTCAGGGCTAGAGAGATGGCTCAGCAGTTACAAGCACTGACTGCTCTTCCAGAGGTTCTGAGTTCAATTCCCAGCAACCATGTGGTGGTTCACAACTGAAATAGAATCTGATACCCACTTCTATGTGTCTGAAGAAAGTGACAGTATTCTCACATAATAAAATAAATAAATCTTTTTTAAGAAGTACAATTCAATTCCCAGCAACTCAGGATGCAGAGACAGGTGGGATCTCTGTAAGTTCAAGGCCAACCAGGTGTACATAGAGTCTCAAAACAAAACAAAAAACCACCACTACCATCATCACCACCAAGATGTTATCAACAGCAAATGTAGCCTAAAGTTACTTTCTGTGAAACATCATCTGGCTCTGTAATTGTTAGGCCCTGACATGGAAAGAAGTGTGATACCTCCAGCAGCGGCATCTCCTCTGTGACTATAGGGTCTAAACGTCGGTCAGGACCGTACTTAACAGACGTCTTCTCTTCCTTTGTGTTGTTAAGTCGAGGACCTTGAATTTCTAAATCCTGTCTCCCTCGGACTGACATACTCAGAGAATGTTTTCCTGCAATTAAAAAAAAAAAGAAATCAATACCCTAAAATGACATGATAGGTTTGAAGATTTAAATTAACTTGACTATATAAATACTATAGATTTTCATAAATACCAGAAAAACTCCAGGCAACTACAGAGTAACACACATAATCACAACAGTAAGTATACTTTGATTCCATGTTTAATATCATCTATGGTATGCTATTCAATTTCTCATTCTGTCTTGGATTTACTAGTGTTACATAAAAGCTACTTATCATTGAACAAAAACCAGTATCATATAAACCATAATCTTTATTCACCAAAAAGACCCAAGAACAACTTTTTGGGGCCCGATGTGGATATTGACCATAAGAAAATTATTAAATTAACACAGAACACTGGTCAGCTTTTTACTTTTATTCATATCAAATATGGCACTAATTTGATAATGTATAACTATATCTTCTCAAAAGGCTGAACAATGAAATTTTTAATACAGATAATTTTCTTTTAACTTCTTCAATATCTATGTGAGGTTTCACCAAAGGCTTCATAAAGTACTCACATGCATGCAAGGGCTAGGGTGAGTGTTCAACCCCATCTTCCTGAAGGCTGCTTAGCGCCTTTGATTGCAAAGGTCCAGATTAGATACATAATGTAGTATTCTCTGAGTTATTGTACTCAGGTTCCTATGAACATTCTGAATGAAAAGAATCTACACTAACATGTCATGAATATGCTGTTTATATGATGTGACTTAGTTTAATGTCAGCTCAAGGCCATAAATTATGACCTCTAATGTATCTGTTTTAGCTCTCTAATTCTTAGCTATATTTTATGGACTACCATAATTCTGTGGTATTCAATTAAGAGTTAAGTACCAGTGAGAAAAGAAAGTAAAGCAATTCTCAGTACACACTCACACTGCTTTAAAATCATAATTAGCAAAACTACTTCCAAATGACCTGTCTAGCAATTATCAAAACAGGAAGCAGAAATACAGAAATATAGTGAGAAAAACTCAGAAGACCACACTCAAATGTTGTGCATGTGTGTTTGCAGTTTTTTTGTTCCTGCTGATTCATCCTATCTATTTGGAAGTCTCTCTTACATACAGATGGGAATGTTAACTCCAAGTTCACACACACTGTCAGTCAATTTTAATTCTTTTTTTTTTTTTTAAAGATTTGTTTATGAGTATACTGTAGCTGTCTTCAAACATACCAGAAGAGGGCATCAGATCCTGTTACAGATGGTTCTGAGCTACTCTGTGATTGCTGGGAATTGAACTCAAGACCTCTGGAAGAACAGTCAGTGCTCTTAACTACTGAGCCATCTCTCCAGTCCCAATTTTAATTTGTTTTAAGATCTATCCATCCACTAACTCTGGGAACTACAGCATTTTATTGCAAACTCCCTTCTTAGCATCTTTTCGACCTAAACTCCGACAACTATGTATTAATTATAAGGTAATTATTAAGATATTGTAGAGTTCTCCATGTTAAAAAACAAACAAAAAACCCAAAAAACAAAAAACCCACAAAGTCATGTTAAATAAATTACATGTATCTTTATAGTTTTCTTCAAAATTTGTAGAGAATACTATTTAGGGCACCAAGAATATTATTAGTGAGAATATTAACTAACTGCTCCTTTTGGGAACAAATAACAATACTCCAAGTGATTTCTTTTCCTGTTGTTTTTGGGTTTTGTCTTTACTAGAGACTGAACCTGGGACTTCATGCTAGCCAAGTGCACTATCAATGAGGTATACCAACAGGCCAAATTTTATTACTTTTATTTTGCGACAGTATCTGGCTAAACTGTGCAGTTATTTTCGCAATTCTTCTGTCTTAGTCTCCCAAGCGGCTGGAATTACAGGCATGTACTGCCACAGGCAGCTTTGACTATTTAATATCTGACAAGAACAGTGGCTTTTGTATGTTGTTTTATAGACAGGAAGTATTAAAACAGAATAACAAAATAGACTAAGGTGGTTTTGTATTGGCAGCAGTAACTTCAACAAATAAAATTTATTTAGTTATAATTATTAAACTGAGATCAGAAACAAAAATATTATCAGTAAGGGAATAAAAGTTCTTACTTTTGAACCTATGCTAGAAATTAGAATAATCTAAATTACATATGCTTACACATGCTGAAATGCCATTATATAACAGCCCAACCTAAAATCATAAGCTTATTAAAATATCATGAGACTTTTTTTTCTTGGTGGTTACTTTTTGTAACTTGACTACAGTTCTCAAACTGAACTCTGTAGATGACAACATTACAAGGGCAATGTCAAAAGGCTGGATATGCTTAAAAGGCTGGATATGCTTGAAAGGCACACTAGACCTAGTTAGAAAGAAAACCTCGGTCCGTTCTTGTGTTCTGCGGGATGGCGTACGTGTTACTTTTCTAACTGCTTATCGATGCTATAGCTTTACCTGTGTGACATCCAGGAGGAGCACCAATGCCATCTACTGTCACGGAGCCCTGAATAGTGCCAAGATTATACACAACTCCCAGAATGTGCAGCTCCCCTATGTGATGGGGAAAGAGCTTCAGTCTTGCCTATGGAAATATTGAAGTCATTCTTATTATGTTTTCATAGGATCTTAATAGCACAGTACCTCAACTCTGGAATGTTGCAAAATTAACTCATGATCTAAACTTTTAAAATGACATTTTTTCTTATGGAAAAGTTTCTTTCTTTTCTTTTCTTTCTTTCTTTCTCTCTTAATTCCTTCCTTCCTTAACTTCATCACAGACTCTGCAGTGGCATTTCCCCCATTTAGTGAAATTGTAGAGGTCAGCTAATCCCAAGTGCAATGGAAGAGTCTTGCCCTGGGAAGATCACTTTCTTAATCATGGTATATCCCTGTCAGGTTAAGTATGGAAAAATATCTTTCTTAAAAGAAGATCTATAAATTCAATAATTGTTTTGGCTTTTTTCTTTTTCTTCTCTTTTCTTTTTTGGTTGTTTTGTTATTGAGCTAGGGTCTCACTATCTAGCTTTGGCTAGTCTGATACTTGCTATGTAAACCAGGCTGGTCTCAAACTCATAGAGACCTGTCTCTGCTTTCCCAGTTCTGGGACTAAAAGTGTACACTACCAAACCAAAAATGGTGTCTTGATCCTCAAAAATACTATTTTTTGCTTTTATAGTACTGGGACTCAAACATGTGGCTTTGCACACACTAAATAAATGCCAGCCCTAAAGGAATACTTTTAATTTAAAAAAAAGTCTGGTCTGGGCGTGGTGGCACATACTTTTAATCCCAGCACTCTGTGAGTCCAAGGCCAGTCTGGTCTACATAGTGAGTTCCAGACCAGCCAAAGACACATAGTGAGCCTCTTCCAAAGAATAAAGAATCCTGTGCACCTAAGTGCCTGTACCTTTGCCATGCTAACACCAAGAGGGTGAAAAGCGCCCCCCCCCCCCCCCCCCCCGCTTCTCCAGAGACTTTAATCCAAGATAAACTACTATAGACTTAAAAAACTGCGCACACCTTTAATCTCAGCACTGGGGAGGCAGAGGCAGGCCAATCTCTTTGAGTTCATGGCCAACCTGGTCTACAAAATGGGTCCAGGTCAAGCCAGGGCTACACAGAGAAACCCTGTCTCAAAAATCAAAACAAAACAAACAAAAAGCTAGACTATACCATTGCTACAGGAATTAAGCTCATTTTTTTACACTTTGTTTTCAGTTTAAAATCTTAGAAAGAGACAGAAAAATGATTAAAACAATTACCACTTTAGATTCTTCACTGTTAATTAAGAATTCTGAAATAACTTCAGTTCCAATCATTTCAGGTTCACCTGTAACCTAAAGAACAAATTATGTATTTTTTAAATAAACATACTAATAAATAAAATAACAAATTATTAACGTTTTACTGGCCAAATTTACAAGCATCAAACTGAAGT
Organism: Tokudaia muenninki; assembly: GCA_036184385.1. Taxonomy (NCBI): domain Eukaryota; kingdom Metazoa; phylum Chordata; class Mammalia; order Rodentia; family Muridae; genus Tokudaia; species Tokudaia muenninki. The sequence goes on from BTHS01000005.1 coordinate 10,676,192, forward strand.
TATTTAGCACCTCCAGATGCTGTGTATATATTTTCCACACCCACGGTAGAGCCACCTATGGAAGGCACCTGATGTATGTTTCATTTTGTTTAGCCTGACTCATCTAAAGCAGATAAGTGATCATCTATTCAAGATGCAGTCATCAGCTGGGCAGTGGTGGCGTACACCTTTAATCCCAGCACTTGGGAGGCAAAGGCAGGCAGATTTCTGAGTTCGAAGCCAGCCTGGTCTACAGAGTGAGTTTTAGGACAGCAGGGCTACACAGAGAAACCCTGTTTCAAACCGCCCTCCCCCCGCAAAAAAAAAAAGATGCAATCATCAAGAGGACAAGACCGTAAGAGAAGTTCAAATGCTCACAGCTAATAATGGCCAAAATAATTACTTAAAAGCTACAAACAAAAATACCACAAAATACATGGCTTGCCTAACAGAAGAGGCCATAGATTTGACCCAAATTTCAACCACAATTTAAATCTAAAAATTCACCATAGAATTATTGTGATAGTAAACATGGAAACTTTCAAGCCAACTAGTAAGTGACAGTGAAATAGTCTATGAATAATCCATAACACAGGTTATAAAAAATAAGGCATTAAATACTTTAATAATAGAGAACACACACTAAGCAACATAAATGAACAAAGCAACATGAATAGTGGAAGGAAATCCAGAACATGAGCAAAAAACATACAAATGAAAAGAATCAACGTAAAGACACACAGGCGAACGTTACTGGGGCTTTCTACATAACAGGAAGAGAGTTTTTAGTTCATGTCTCTCTGTCCTCTTACATTTCAAGGGTAAGCACAGGTGGTTTACACCTAAGGTGAACTACATGAGGGACAGTGATACCTGTAGTAACTTACTCGTTCTTTAACTTTTTCAATGTCTTTCCCACTGGCATCTTTAGGCTGAAACTTCCAGAGCAATGACAAATCAGACAGCAAAAGCGGAACTTTTAAAGGGTTTCTAAAAGCCACTTCCACAGTAATTGGCTCTACAAAAGAAAAATTTAAATTTAATAAGTGTCATAAACCCAACACTACCTCTCAACACACATTCTGTGGGGTTTTTTTTTTGGTTTGCCTAGACTGTCTTTGTCACATATAGAATTCAGTTTGGAAGTGACTTAGATGTCCTAATGTCACTTTCTTGGTACTCCAGCACCATGTTATAGACACAGATATTAGATCCCCTCTATTTGATTATAAATGCAGCTCAGTACATAGTAAGCTGTCTTCATGCCCAGAGCCTTCAGTAATGTGGCATTTCATAAACGATCTTGAATTTGCTTTAAGTAGAACAAAAAGCCACAGGTATACCTTCAAGTATTGGGCTGAAGAGATGGCTCAATGGTTAAGATCACTAGCTGGTCTTATAGAGAACTCAAAGGGCAGCTCCCAACCATCTCCAATTCCAAGAGGTCCTTCATCCTCTTCTGCCTTCCAGGGCAGGCACTAGGCATGCATATGGTGCACATACATACATACATGCAGGCAAAACATTCATATACATAATTTTTTTAAGTTCAATTATATCACCTTCTACAACTGCAAGTGGAAATCTGGAGTTATCGGAGTAACTGTTCAAACAATACTGTGTAGGATAGAAACTAGATGGAACTACTCCTTTGTTAGCCACGGCCACAACATGCTCCTCAAGCTCTCGCCATTGCTGGGATGATTCAGCGTCGTACTCCTGATCCAGACTTACGTGAGTAGCCGCTTGCTTTTCACCTTTAAAGAAAAGGAAAAGAAAACAAACTTGACATTTAAATACACATGAACTTCTGTCTCATATAAGACACAAAGAAGATCCAGACATATCCAATGTGTGTGTGTGTGTGTGTGTGTGTATGTATCACTCTTGTAGGATTTCTAATTTTCTGTTCCATAGTAAAAAAAAAAAATATTAGAAAAAAAATCCCAGCCCAGGGCTTCTACCCCGCCTTGATCATTGAGTTCTTGGATGAAAGACACATTCACAGCCTTTATATTTTTAGTAAGTCTCAAGCAGCATAACAGCTGGGCAGCTGCTTGCCCTCCGTGCTGTTAGAATCTGCTTTCCTGTCGATAACCTCGAGTTATTACTTACTACATCCCATCTGGACTGTCCCTAGCTCCCTCAGGGCTGTGTTTTTATGCTCAGCTGACCCGTGGTGGCTTCTTTCTTCTCTCCTGCACGTTCTTCCTTTATTCCATGGCAGCTTCTTCTTCCTCTTTCCCTCCTTGTGGTCCTCTCTGCCCCAGGCCTGCAAAACCTCAACCCCACCTACGTCTCTTCTGCCCAGCTACTTATTCGCGTCTTTATTTACCAATCACAATTAACTGGGGGCAGGGTCACTCAGTGTCTTATGTGTAGACTCTTTGAGAAGGCCAGTCTTGGGGACCTTAAATTAGTATTAAAATACAAGAAACATTAGGCCAACCCACTACACTGATCAACAAAAATAACTACTTATTAGTCCTAGTCTAACTGCAACTTTGCTCCTAATACTGATACTTCTTCCCAATTCAGAAATAGCATGATTTTGCCTAACTTCTACAATTTTTACATAAGATATCTCAACATACAGAGGTTGTATAAAACATTGCTTATAGATGAAAATTTTGTTTTTGATTCAGCATCTCATGTAACTCAGGTTAGCCTTAATCTAGCTAATTAACTTAAGGATGACACAAATCTCATCTTCCTCTCTCTACCTCCACAGTGCTGGAATTAAAGGTATGAAGCACCACTCCTGGCTTGTATCTTTGTTTCTTATTTATTTTGGTTTTTCAAGACAGGGTTTCTCTGTGTAGCCCTTGCTGTCCTAGAACTCTATCAGCAGATTGGTCTCGAACAGAGATCGGGGCGTGCACTACTATGGCCTGTTTTTGTTTTTTAATTTAAATTTATTTATTTTCTATGTCTATGGGTACTTTGCGGCATGTTTGTTTACCATTTACACACCTGGTATCCAGGGCGACAAGAAGGTTTTAGAACCTGGAATTACAGAAGGTTATGAGCTACTATGACTTGAACTCTGGTCCTCTGGAAGAACAGCCCCATGCTTTTAACCACCAGCTGTGTCTCCAGTTCCACTATTTATATCTTACAGCTTTTTATTAAGTTACTTTATTTATCTATTTATTTGTGTTAGGGAGTGCATGCTTGGCACAAACATGGAGGTCAGGGAACAACTTTTGGGCATCAGTTCTCCCCCATGTGGCTTCTTGGGTCTGAACTCGGGAAGCTAGGCATTGATTGCACCAAGTACCATTAATACCTCTTGAGCCATCAAGTCAAACTTTTATCTTGAAAAAATTTAAAGTTAGCTTTCATTCCATGATCCTGATTTTTTAACAGCAAATGCATTCTGCCGAAAGTCAAGGCCTCTGCACACTCCTTCCAATCCTAACATCCCATCCACTGGCATCACTTCTCCTGGGGCTTAAGTCCTAGCACTTTCGGGCATAGTTGCATATTGCTTGTAAATTTTATCAGAAGTATACACATAAACAATGCATAGAACTGGTTTTTGTATTTCAAATTTAAGCAGTAAATGATTATTTTCACTCAACAGTATGTTCCATTATCTAAAGTAAACATAGAAATAGTTCATTCAGGCCCTGTGGCATAGGTAAATTATGTAAATACATCAAAGTCTTTTTGCTATTAAAAACAATCATGATGTAAAGTTGTGGGTCCAGAAGACTGTGGGACAGGAAGCCAGTCATGAGGCTGAGACTAATGGGTCTGCTTCCTCCGTGCTCTTGGCCTGCATGTTCCAGAGCAAGTAGCCTTGTGACCCCCACCTATGCCACCCTGAGGTAGTCACATAGCCAGGTGGCCAGGCTACAGGTTAAATTTCTCTCACTTTATAAGGTTATGTTCAGCAAGCACTTGGAATGCTTCTTCACACAAATGCCTTCCCAGAATGCCCCAGCTAATGATGCACACTCACCCAGAAACCTCCTACCCACCCCCCAAGGTTTACACAGCCCTTGCTCCTCCCAATAAAGAGAGCCTCTTCTCTGAGAACCATGTCTGGAGAAGGCTGTTTCTCCTGCCCTAATGCCAACCAAGCTCTTGCCTAACACACCCACTCCACTTAAGCTTCACTCCCTCTAGTCCAACCTGGTGCGCAACATACCCAGGAGGAGAAGCAGACCAGGGTTGGCATAAAGTTAATTTTGATTTGACAGAGAAACACCTTGACCTGAAAGATGAAAAGGTCTATGAAGAAAATGTGCAGCTCACCACTCACCAAGAACTAACACATCCAAAGAGTGAAGACGACCTTTTCAAGCCTGACCCCTGAGAAAAAGACTGTAGCTTCACTGGAGGGCTTACCTAGCACTACAAAGCCCTAACTTCAATACCCAGAACCACACAAAACTAAGCATGGTGACGTATGACCAGTAATCCCAGCACTTGGGAGAAAGAGGCAAGAGGACTGGCTTAAGGCCATCTTAAGGTACAAAGTATGTGGTATGGACTTCAAGGAACTCTGTCTACAATTTTTTTTTAACCTTAAAAATAAAATCTTCCAAGTAGAGGAGTAAACCGTGTTTGCTGCTTCTATATATATTTTTATAATAAAAAAGTTAACTTAGACTGGGCGTGATGGCTGGAAATTATGACCCACACTTGAGAGACAAAGGCAGCAAGAAGGCTTCTTCCAAGTTCAAGGACAGCATGGTCTACACAGAGTTCCACCTAGCTTGGGGACCTTGTACCAGAACAGAAAAAAAATCAACTAAAAGCTTATTTTTATACACATTTATTACAGTATGATTTTACACAAACTAAACTCAGTAATTACACGAAGGGAATGAATGCTGTATTTGAAGGTGTTTTATACTCACTGAAGATAGTATATAACAAACATGCTTGCCAAGTGATAGAGTAATGAGCACTTACTTCTTGTGAGAAAAGTTGCTACAATGAATCACAACCTTTTGGGTTTTATTGTTTTTACTTTTTGGACTAGAAAGAAAAACAATAAAGTATGGGCTATGGAGAAAGAACACTTCAAAGAAATAGTCATTAGGTAACTAGGCAAGTGAAAGTTTACTAACCATCTGCTGGCCGTCTGTCATGGCCAAAGAAAACCCGTGTTGCTGAACTGTTAATGTATGGTAAGGGAAGCTGTGGTAAAGGACCGTCTGGTGACAGCTGGTTCACATTCTGGAGAAATACAAAAGAAGGAAAAAATAGTTTTTAAGAAAACTACATTTTTTTCATGTTTCCTAATTTTTCATACACAAGGTATCAAAATGTTATGCAAGAAAATTTAGATATACAGTACTAGTTTATATACCAGTCTTAAAAATGTACAATTGAGAGCTTTAGACATCCTTTACTCTACCTCTAGAGAACTTTGCTAGCCAGGCTTGGTGGTACAGACCTATAACTAACTCCAGCTACCAGGAGCCTCAGCCTCAGGGCAAGTTCAGAGCAGCCTGAGCAACTCAGCAAGACCCTACTTCAAAAGGCAAAGAGGGCTTAGGAGAGGCTCAGAGGCAGGGAGCTACGGGGCAGGCAGGTGCTGTCTAGAACCTTCCGGGAGAGCACTCAACTGGGAAGGATCTTTGTTTTGTTGCATCTTAAGCTCCCAAATGGTACTTTACTAAATGTTGCTGCTTGTTGATGTATAATATCCTATCTGCCCAATTTTAACTGCTCTGATTTTAAATTAAGTTTAAAAGAAGTTATTTCCTGTGAGGAAGATGAAATATTCAACTTTTCACAGGTGTTGAAGGGGAGGGTTTAAACATCTTAAGTTTCCTATCCAGCAATGATTTACGGTTCTAACTACCTAGATTACAGTACAACACTTGCAATAAATCCACACCTCATCTTTTATTAGGAAAAGAAAGGAGCACATCCATCTAAGGATGGTAGGAGGATCCATTCTTTTATAAAATCAACTGCAATCCTCTAAAGATGTGATAAAGTAGGCCCAGCGCATGCCTATAATCCTATATTTGTGAGGTAAGAAAGAGGCTGGACAATCAGGAGATCAAATTCATTCTCAGATACAAAGAATTCTAAGCCATCCTGGGCTACAAGACCCTGCCTCATAAAAAATAAAATAAAATAATCAACAAATCTAGAAGAAATCTTAATGTATTTCTTGTAAAGATTCCAAACACAGTTTCAAATTAAAGGCATGTGTGGCTGTTGTACACCTGCAATAGTACCAGTGCTTGGGAAACTGAGGCAGGAGGTTGGAGAGCCTGAGGCCAGTCTACTAAAGACTGAGACCTGTTTCAAAAGGAGGAAAGAGGCTGGAGAGACGGCTCTGTAGCAGAGCACGGCTGCCCTTCCTGAGCACCACGGTCTAATTCCCAGCACCGTGGCTCACAACTGTCTGTATCTGCAGCCTCAGGGGATCCGACACCTTTTACAGCCTCTGTAGTATCAGGCACAAATGTAATACACAGAAACATAAGCAAAACACCCAAATGATTAAACAAATAAGTAAATAAATTTAAATTTAAAAAATAATCAAAGAAAAAAAGGGTATCAATTTGAGGAGGAGGAGGTATGGGAGGAATTCAAAAGAAAGGAGGAAAGTAACGTCTATTTGAATTAACAACATTTTTAAAAGTTTCAAAACAATGTTTACTGAAATATTAAAATTCTCTTTTAAAAACTGTGTAAGGGTCATGGAGTACAGATCTATACCCAAGAAACTTTCGACACCTTTTTTATGACAGGTAGTTACATATTCTGCAATAAAGCCATTTTATTATGCTCTAAGGCCAGCAGCAAGCATGTTTTTTCCTGAAAATACTAATATAAACATTTAAATGTTTATTCCTAAAGATAAGTATTTACCTTATAAACATAGAGATACTCTCTGAGAAAGGCTCCTTGCTGAGCAGCAGACTGTTTGCTTTCATTGATTAAAATGTGTCTGAAAGCAGAAACGGCATTGTCCAGCTGCCTCAGAGTATAGGACTGGCGCCCAATGGTGAAGTTGATGTGATCCTCTGCCAGAGACCAGCCTTTCCCTTTGTAAACTTGCATGGCTTGGCAATAGCAACGCAAAGCATGCTTTTTCTGTAAGAAAATAAATGAAATGCATTGTAGTTTAACTGTGCCTTGAACTGGAAGAAAATAAGCACAAACACATGCAGAGACATACACAAATACACAAGGAACTTGCTCATCTACTAACAGAGAATGTGATAAGAAACTGAAGCTAACAGGCTGAGTTCACCATCACACAGCTCTATGGAGAACCACAGGTTAGGTCTCCTCAGCCATCTACAGTGTGACTGTGCACGTGTTTGTCTGTTCTGACACCTGCCCCTTATTTCTCTGAGATCAACTTCTAAGGAAAATATTCATCACTCAATTTAGCTTTATTTATTTCAAATTCTGTCTGTGAACAGGTAAGGTATGACAGTTGATTGTCAGTGCCGATCTGACTGGATTTAGACTCACTATGGAAACACATTCCTGAGGAGGGAAGACCCATCCTGAATATAGGGGTACCAACCTACAGGGCGTGGGCTCCTACACTAAACAGAGAGACAGAGGGGCCAGTGAGATGGTTCAAGGGAGAGAGACACGCATGCAGGCCTAATGGTCTGGGTTCAACCCCTGAACCCCACAAAGTGACAGGAGAAAACTGACTCCAAAGAGTTCTCCTCTGACCTGCAGAGGCATACAATACCACAATAAACGTGACCTCACACACACACAACACTAATAACAAATGAAAAGTTGAGTCACAGAAAAGTTAGGTAACCAAATTCAAACTTTATACATCAAGATCTAAGCCTGTGTATATCTAAACCCAAATCTCACGTTTTTTGTTTTTTTTTTAAACCAATATTTTTTTTTTACCAATATATTACTGGAAAGCAACACTTATTTCAACTTTTAGAATTAAATCATAAAAAGATGGCAAGCAGGTGAGAGCTCATAAAGTAAAGGCTTGCCAGCAAGCCTGACAATCAGAGTTCAATTCCGGAGGAGCCACATTGTAGAAGGAAGACAACCGTGTCTGTAATTTGTCTGACTTCACACATGAGCATACAGAAAAATAAGAGCACACACACACACACACGAACACACATACAGAAACAAACAGACAGAAAGTGTGACAAGAAGCCCACCACTTGGGAGGCTGAGGCAGGTGGATCTCTAAGTTAGAAGCCAGCCTGGTCTACAGAGTGAGTTCCAGGACAGCCAGGGCTACACAGAGAAATCCTGTCTTGGAGAGATGGTTCAGTAGTTAAGGATACTGACTGCCATTCCAGATGACCTGGGTTCAATTTCCAGGAACCGCACAGCAGCTCACAACTGTCTGTAACTCCAGTGTCTGACACCCTCACAGACATATATGTTGGTAAAACACCAAGGCACATACATTTTTTAAAAAATTAAAAAGAGGAATTCAGGGTTGGAGAGATGGCTCAGTGGTTTAGAGCACTGACTGCTCTTCCAGAGGTCCTGAGTTCAATTCCTAGCAACCACATGGTGGCTCATAACCATCTGTTATGGGGAAATGATGCCCTCTTCTGGTGTGTCTGAAGATAACTACAGTGTACTCATACATAAAACAAATAAATAAATCTTTCAAAAAAAAGAGGAATACACAAATAAATGATGAAAATGAAAAAAAAAAAAACTTTAAAAAAAGATTTGGTTTTGCTTGTAATTATGTATACACATGTGGGTTTGTGTTCCCAGGTAAGTGCAGGCACCCTGGTAGTCCAGGAAAGGGTATGAGACCCCTGCAGTTGGGAGTTACAGGCAGTTGTGAAGAACTCGTGTGGGTGCTGGGACCCCAGTTCGGGGTCTCGGGAACAGCTCTAACTGCTGGGTGTCTTTCCAGACACAGCTCTGTAAAGGTGACGTGCTCACCTGCCCTGCTTTACTGAAGCGGTGGCCGGCCAGGACCATATGGAAGGCGTACTTTCTAACCATGGGGCTCTTCATGTTGATGAAGCAATGTGCAGCCTGTTCCAAAAGAAGAGCACTTCGGAGATCAGAATCCTGTGAATGTGCAAAGGAAGGAACAGTTAGCAACAAAAGTGAAAGCAAGAAAGTTTCTGTTTCCTAGAATACACACAGCCAGTATGTCGCGTGGAACAGAAGAGGGTAGAGATGAAATGCAAGCTCATCTCAATTCTGCCTCCCAAGCAGCACACAATTTAAAAAGACTCCCCCCAGAATGACCTTTTTTGTTCCTTTTAATAAAATCCAAATGGCCAATTATGATGTGCACTGTGTAGTAAATCTATGAAGAACAGAGCAGTTAAAAAAAAAGTGGGCAGCAGAATAAAACTGAGAGTTGAATACAGACATTCTAACTATAGATGAACTCAAAAACACAAAAAGAAAAATAATTCTAACAACTTGGTTTTTCCTGGATATTACCTGGTGACTAATAGCACATTAAATGTATACCCCTCCCCCAAAGAAAACAGGTTAGATTATGTAGACTATGATGCAAGCTAATTCATGACTTTTTAAAGAACATTTCCTTAAAGGAACCGTCAATTTCTTCACAGGCTCTTTGTAAGTCAGGGCAGGAGGATGTCGAGCAGCCCCCACCCTCCTGACCCTGCCCACCCCCGCCAGGGGCTGGAACAACTCATCCTCGCTGCCATCACCCCCTCCTGGTAAGCCATCGCTTCAGAGAATAAGGGAGAAAGTGATCAAGTTTGCTGATTAAGAATCAACAACTTTTCCCCAACTTTCTCTAGGTCCTCAGCCTCAAGCTGAACTTACCAGGCCCTTCCATGTGTTCTGCTGCCATTATTTTCCCCAGGGAAAGTTGAAAACAGAAAACATTGACTTTTAAATGCAATTATTTCAACAAATTACTTACATCAAATAGACCACTATTATAAACTATCTTTGTAACAGTCTTAAAGTCTTAGAGACATACTTCCTTGCCCTCATAAAGATTGATTGATTGATTGATTGATTGATTGATTGATTTAAAGTAACTACAAAAAGCAAGCTATTCATTTGTAGAGGACTGTTTCCAGTTTAGGGCTCCCTTTTCAGTTTCTCTTCCCATATACATGAGAGCTTATGTGACTAACATGCATGTATGAAAACAAACATGTACATTTTTATATACAAGTGGTAGTACACTCAATATCTTGCTTTTCTTTACAACCCATTTACATATATCCTAACATGCAAAAACTTCATAAGTTATAGTCACCAATTAATCACATGTTGGTTTTTTGCTACTATAAAAAATATTCAATCAGATCAATAAAAAAAGATTCAATAAGATATTTATAATTTCTGTATGCATGTGTGTATGTTACTGGGAACTGAGTCTAGGCAAGTGTCCCACCACTCAGCTCACTATATAGCTCAAGGTTGATCTAGAATCCTACACATCCCTGGCTGGTCTCAAACCCACAGCCCTCCCACCTTGTCTCCTGCATGCCAGTACACTTAGTCATTAAAAAAAGAAAAAAAAAGGAAACCTCAAGAATTACTCAGATATTTTTATTACACACATTTCTGGAAGTAGAAACAAGAAATTAATGAAAATTATGCAATCTCAAATTCTAATCATTGCAGAAAAATTGCTGCCAAAAAAATACTACAAATATTCTCAAAGGAGATTAGACTCCTAGCAGTGGGGAACACTGGGGCTATGGATCTCAAGTGGCCACCTCCTGGACCCAGGCAGGACTCTCAGTGGAGGCATGAGGACAGCAGCCCATCCACAAACTTTATTTTTTTTAAAGGTTTATTTATTTATTTTATGTATACACAACACTGTAGCTGTCTTCAGACACACCAGAAGAGAGCATCAGATCCCATTACAAATGGTTGTGAGCCACCATGTGGTCGCTGGGAATTGAACTCAGGACCTCTGGAAGAGGGGTCAGTGCTCTTAACCGATGAGCCATCTCTTCAGCCCCCACCCACAAACTTTTGACCCAAAATGTGTACTGCATACAAGATGTACAGAGGGAATGGCATCCAACCTAAATTAAGACCCATCCCACGGGAAAGACCAGCCTGCGATGCTGTTAATGATGCTCTGCTATGCTTGCAGACAGGAGCCTAGCATAACGGTTCTTTCGAGAGGCTCCACCCGGCAGCCCATGGAAACAGATGCAGAGACCCACAGTCAACATTAGATCCATCTCTAATCTTGTGGAGTCTTGTGAAGGAGTTGGGGAAAGATTGAGGAACCCAAAAAGGACAGGAACTCCTCATGAAGACCAACAGAGTTAACTAACCTGGATCCCTGGGGGCTCCCAGAGACCATCAACCAAAGAGTGAACATGGGCCAGACCCAGACCGCGCCCCTTTACATATGTAGCAGAAGTGCAGCTTGGTCTCCATGCAGGTCCCACAGTAACTGGAGCGGGGACTGTCCCTGAGCCTGCTGCCTGCCTATGGATCTGGTATCCTAAGTAGGCTGCTTTGTCTGGCTGCAGTGGGAGAGGATGCTTCTGCCCTGCAGTGATTTGATGAGGCAGCAGGGGTAAGACTTGGGTGGGGTGGGGAACCCCTCTTCTCAGAGGAACAGTGGAAGATGGGGGAAGAATCTGAGTCAGAGCTACTGGGAGGAAAGGGGTGGCTGATATTGGGATGCAAATAAATTAATGAGAAAAATGAAAAAAATGTCTGCTTTCTGAGGCTAGAGAGATGGTTTAGCAGTTAAGACCTCTTACAGAGAACCCTAGTGTAGTTCCCAACACCCATGTCAGAAGTTCACAACTGCCTATAGCTCAGGCTCCAGGGGAATCCAAAAATTCTGGTCTCTGAACACACACACACACAGAGAGAGAGAGAGACACACACAGACACACACAGACTCTCTCTCTCTCTCTCTCTCTCTCTCTTTCCCTCCCTCCCTCCCTCCCTCCCTCCCTCCCTCCCTCCCTCCCTCCCTCCCCTTTCTCTCAATTTTATTAAACAGCAGAATTCGTATAGGTACTAATCCTGGAAATCACTTAAAGGATGATTTCTAAAAATCTATAAAGGTTTTCTAATAACTCAATGTACCATCCAGTTAAACCCACACAATAAACTCAGCATTCCCAAAGGACTGAGTGATTCAAGAAAGATCTTAAGCTCACATCATGAATTAAATAAGCTGAAACAAAATTAGGCATACTACTGGCTTCAAACATACTACATGACTCTCAAATCTTTACCATCAAGTTATTGCAAACAGGGGCTTGGTGACATCACTTTGAAGATAAAAACACCAAGGAAGCCTGATAACCTGAGTTTATTCCCTAAAACCCACTTAAAGGTTGAATGAATGAATGACTCTATAAGCTTGTCCTCTAACCTCCTTACACATGCCAAACACAAGTATGTATGTATGTGTGTATGTGTGTGTATGTATATGTGTATGTATGTATATATGTATATGTGTATGTATGTATATATGTGTGTGTATATGTATGCATGTATGTGTGTATGTATGTATGTGTGTGTATGTATGTATGTATATATATATATTGGGGGGGGGGGCTGGATATGTAGTTTAGTAGGACAGAACTTGCCTGGCGTATGTGAGACCCTGAATTCAATCTCAAACACAAAGAGGGACAAAGAAGGTAGGATAGAGAGGGAAGATCATTGTAAATTCATAATTCTGGGAAAAAGTTATTAGAACCTATTCCTACCCATGCCCTAAAACAAAAAATGACAAATCATATAGATTTGAGAAAGTTAAAAAAAATAAGTAAAAAGGTTATAATACAGTGCTCTAAAGAAATTTTATTTATATATGGGGGTAGAAAGGCAAACACATTTAGGCAAGGGAAAAAAAAAACCCAAAAATTCCTGGATCAGAAATTCTTTGTATATTCACTGATAACCCTAGGTTGAAAAACATAACATACCACTCAAAGTCAGAATCAGATTTGCTTTTGAAGTACAGTATGAATACACTTTCAAGAACCCTTATCCAATATGACCAAATAGCTCATGTCTGACACACGTGGTGGTCTGAACACGAACAGCCACCATAGGCTCATATCTGAATGCTTAAGTCACTAGGGAGTGGCACTACTTACCACACACAGTAACAGTAGTGACAAAAAGATAGTAGCGGGCTTTCAGAGACCTTTGAGATATGACTCAAAGTGTGTGTCCGGGGATTACCAACATCTAGTCCATCCTGTGACAGGACAGATGAACACAGACGTACCTCAAGCACTGCAAACCTCTTCCTTCATCCTGAGCAAGGAGAGTGAACTGGCGATTACGTGTCACAAAAGTACTGGGTGAAAAGTGTTAATTTTTTTGATATGTTATTTTTGCCTTGGGTGCATCCTAAGTAGACTAGTATAGCTAGCCATCTTTTAGATTTATCTACTTTGGAAGCATTTTTAAAGCTTAATGGTTTTCTTTAAATGGTTATAAGGTAAAGGCAGAGACGAAACAATTGAAATGATTTTTTTTTAAATTCTGGTGATTTGTGTGTGTGTGTTTTATTAATCATTTTATTCGTTTACATTTCAAATGATATCCCCTTCCCAGTTTTCCCTCCACAAACCCCCATCCCACCCCACTTTGCTTCCATAAGGTGCTCCTCCACCCACTCAGCACCTCACTGTGTTAGCATTTTTAAGCCCTAATTTTATATTAATTTGAAACACATGCATGTCTTAGTTGTACATAGCATAGAACTTATATGAAACAAGATGCCACACACATAGTCATGGTTAGTTAATAGCGAAAGGTAGACTGAGATTATAGAAGCAAAATCAATTCAATTAGGGCTGTAAAGATGGCTCAGTAGTTAAGAGCACTGGCTGCCCTTGGGAAGACCCAGTGTTCAGTTTCCAGCACCCACAGAGAGGCTCATGACTATCACTAACTCCAGTTTCAGGATTCTGACACTTTCTGACCTCTGTGAGCAACAAGCACACATATGAAGCACAGACATTCATATTGGCAAAACACTCATAAAGTAAATAAATTTTAAAACATCATTTTCAATAACTAGATTCAAATTACAGAAGATACAGTAGCTGAGTGTGGTATTCCTGACTGAAATCCTCAGTACTCAGATGGCTGGGCCAAAAAATTGGTAGGAATTTAAGGAGAGCATGAACTACAAAAATTGTCTCAAGCTCCTCCTACTACCAAAAAATTAAGAAAACTAAATAAATAAAAATAGAGCACCCCCAAAAAAAAACAAAAACAAAAAACCCAAAACTTTAAAGTGAAGTTCACAATTAACTAGCAGTGTTTAACTCCTAAGAGAGCCCCTCCTTATTTTATGTCTTATACAGCACCTCGTTACAAACTAAGGAAATCCAACACTACACAGTCCAGTACCTCACTCGTCAACCGTATTAGAAGAGCTGCAGCCTCTGAGTACTTGCTTTGACTTTTTAAAATTTCAGCACTAAGCAACACACATCTTTCAGCCAACACCATATTCCTAAAACAAACAAGGAAAAATAATCAGCGTCACAGTAATTCTTTAGCACATAGAAGTTACAATGCAGTCCAAGAGTCCACTGGCAGATTTTGAGCAAGAAGTCTGTCTTGTGGTCGCCTGACATTCACAGCTTAACCTGCTCCCTTTTCTTCTTCCTAGCCCTTTTTTGGATATACAACAAAGTCCTATGCATGCTTGCTCCAATACAACAGTCTCACTTTCTCTAAGGACTTATCCTATACCCGCCCAACTCCACACCCATACAGCTCCTAGTCAATCTCCACAACTGAACCTGCCTACTCTTTTGAACCCTAACTCAAAAGGCAAGGCTATCCTTTTCTCGTCTCCTTCCAGTAGCTTCCAATTTGCTCCCTTTCTGTCAATGTTCTCAAATTCCAATAAAATGATCAAGACTTAGGAAAAGAAGTCTGTCATTTTTTACATATATACATATATATATAGATCAATGCTCATATCTTTATTCTCTTTAGAGGTGTTAGGAATCAAACTGGGAGCCTGGTCAATGATAAGCTATAGGTCCATCCAACACCTTTTGTCATCAGACAATTTTAAAGAAAGAACCACAATGCAAGGCTGCATGTTTTTAGTAAAAAGGTTGGGGGTGGGTATTACTCTCAACAAGTATTGTAGGTTGAACATAATATCACACACCAGAATATAGAAGGTACAGGTAGGTGGATCTGTGAGTAGGAGATCAGCTTGGTCTACAGGATGAGTTCCAGGCCAGCCTGGGCTACATAGTGAGACCCTGTCCTTTAAAAGAAAAAGTAAGCTTACACATTTGAGTCTAGAACTCCAGAAGTGGAAACAGAGGATCAGGAACTTAAGGTCACTCTCAGCTACACAGCAAATTCAATCCAGCCTGAATTACATAAGACCCACATTCTCCAAAACAAACAAATGCTTTGATGATGTCATACTTTCCATAAATTATATTTTCAAACAGGTATTCCTGAATACCTAAATCTGCCCTAGTGAACACAAAGATAAACCTCTAATATTCACTACATGTATAGTCATATAAGGCTTGCTTCCTAAATTCTATAAACTGTTGATTTTAAAGAAATTATTACATTTTTATTTGTATTATATTTTTATATTTATTTGTGTGAATTCACATGTGGGGGCACAAATGTACTTTCATTACAGCATTTATGTGGATCTTAGAACAACTTTTAGAAGTCAATTCTCTCCTCTGTCATGTGGGTCCCAGGGATCAACTCAAGTTGTCAAACTTGGCATCAACCATCTCTACCCAGGACTATCTTCCAAGCCCGATAAGTACTGTTTCATTTTAAGCATTGCTATTACCATTACCACTATATGAACAACAGAGGGATCAAAATGACTTTTCTATCTCTGTCTTCTAATGCATCCACTCTACAACAGAAACATCAGGGGGCTAGGCATGTTGGCAAAGTTCCGGGTTCAATCTAACACCATTAAAAAGAAATCTGATAAATAAACTTACTAAAAAATAAGTAAAAAGTAAATAATGATGAAGGTCTACTCAAATATGCAGCAATTTTCATCCACTACAACCTAAGTCTTAACTCCAGCTTAGGAAGAATTGACAGTTAAGGCTCCTAACATAAATGTATCTCCAAGCCTTTCTAAATCTATCACCCAACTTTCCATACTTTCAATTCTTGTGTACTTTCCCACTGGCGTTTACCAACAAACCTATTGAGAAAACGTATTCCTTTAACTCACAATTCTAGAAATGTCTCTGTGGTGGCTATAAAACGTAGGCATGCTGCATGAACAGCTACCTATTAGATAACCAGACCCTATTCTAAGTACTCTGGCCTGGCTGACAGTCTCCTTCTTTGTAAGAGTTCTAACAGTACTCACTACTTCTGATTTCCCTAAGTCTGGATTACTTCACTCTTTGTGTTTCTGCCCAACTAACAACAAAAAATTCAAAATGGCTAATTTTTGAAGGTGAAATAAAAAATGTCACAGAATAAAAATGTTCCCCAATGTAATACAGAACCTTACTACAAATATCCACAAATCCTAGCTAGGAACTGAGAAGTACTATTTTCTCTTCAACTTGTCTCTAAATCAACTTCATTTGAGAACCCAAGGCATGAAAAGCAAAGAACTACTTATAAATACCAAATCAGTCTCAAAATGGGCAAAATACAGTATCACAGCCACCTACTTGCAGATATCCCTGTATGTCTGAATCGCTGTGTCCATGTAATGAGCAGGGTACGGTCTAGGAGCTCCTGGCTGAAGAAAGGCTGACACTGCTGCCATTTCCTAAAAGGGGAAAACCACCATTTCAGGAGAAACATTCTCATATTGAGCCAAATACTGGAAGTCTCAGAGCACATATGTATAAATTTCAGCTTAATGCATACTCAAAATCATAACTTGTTTTGACTTAAAATTCTGGTCTTTGCTGGGTGTGATGGCCCACACCTTTAATCCCAGCATTTGGGAGGTAGAGGCAGGCTAATCCCTTTAAGTCTGAGGCTAGCCTGGTCTACACAGAGTTTTAGGCTAGGTAGGCTACACAGAGACCCTATCTCTAAAAAAATTAAGAACACAGAGTCATGCATGATTTATTTAAAGGCATATCCTGGCATGTCTACAACAAATGTAAATTCTAACAAATTTGTTGTGAGGTGATTTTGTTGTGCAGACAACATATATTTATATAAACCAAAATGACTGTGACATCAGTAGGTGAGAATGTTTTAAGCAATACTTTTCTTTTGTTTTGATTTTCAAGACAGGGTTTTTCCACGTAGGCTTGGCTGTTCTGGAATTTTCTCTGTAGACCAGGCTGTTCTTGCACTCAGAGATCTATCTGCCTCTGCTTCTTAAGTATAGGGTTAAAGATGTGGGCCACCACTGCCCAGCTTAAGCAATAATTTTATTAGAATACCACCATATATTCAGTCTGTTGTTACACACAAAAAACTACACTATATGGCTATGCACTTTTCCTATTTTTATCTATATGTGATAAATACTGTATATAAGCTATTTAAGCAAAGGTAGCAGCTATATGAGAGAAGAGTTTACTACTGAAAAATAAGGTGTATTTATTATGACGTTATACGTCCACAGTATAAAAAAGTTCATAAGAGCTACTGTCAAAGTAGTAAGAATGAGAGAACAGTTCTCTTGAAGCCTACTCATTGCATAAACAAAGCATAACTAAAATAATAGACTGGTAACGTAGAAGACCGCCTACACTCCTTGTTGGACAACTTAGCATGGCTAGAGGATGCAATTTAAATACCAAATGCCTCCTCCTGGTGGGGCTGAAATAAAGAGGAGCTTCTTTAAAAAAAAAAAAAAGATTTATTTATTGTTATATGTAAATACACTGTGGCTGTCTTCAGACACTCCAGAAGAGGGCACCAGGTCTCATTACGGATGGTTGTGAGCCACCATGTGGTTGCTGGGAATTGAACTCAGGACCTTCAGAAGAGCAGTCAGTGCTCTTAACCACTGAGCCATCTCTCCAGCCCCAAAGAGGAGCTTCTAAAGAGAGGATGAAGGAGGAAGTAAAACCTGCTGAGTCCAGAACTGTACAGAGAGGAGGAGGAGAAGGGAGACACTTCTCTGGAGAGGAAGCCCATATGCACTGAAGTGTTGCCTGCCAATTTTAATTTTTAAAAAGGCTTCAAAGGCTTAGGGATACAGCTCAGCAAGCAAGGAGGCCCCAGGCTTGACTCCCAACATCACAAAATAAACAAACAGTACCAACCAAGGCACCCGCTGCATAAAGCATTGCTTGATCATTAAGAAAATCCTTCTTTGCGGTGTGATAACAGCTGTAAGCCAAATCATAATGTTGCACCAAAAAGCACAAGTCAGCCATTTTCCTGATCTGAAGCTCAGGTGCTTCTGGTGGATACCTAGAACATAAAGAAATAGTTTATGATTTGTGGCCCATCACACCATCACATATAAAATATAGAGGAAGTTGTTCAACTACCCAGAACGTGAATTTTATCTATTTTTAAATTCTATCTTCAAAAAAGATTATCAATTTTCAAAACTACTTGAAGTCAAAAGTTAATGAATATCTATCTTTTAGTCCTGGAAACTTCTCAAGTGCAGATAAGCATTTGTCTCATGGACAAGTTTTAAAGTAAATAAATGGTTAATAGCAGGTAACTTATATACAACTCAGAAAAAAAATTAAAATCAAAATTAAAATGACTAGTCATTTCCATTAAAGCAAGATTTTGTAAGAAACAAAACTTGCTAACGGGTACGTCTTGTTTTACAACAGTAGGCGGGGCAGCCCAACATGGTGATTGATGCTTGGGGGCCTGAAACAGGAGAGCACCAAGCTGAAGAACCAATCGGGCAATTCAGCAACTGTTGTCTTAAAAGAGTATGAACCAGGGGCTGGAGAGATGGCTCAGTGGTTAAAAGCACTGACTGCTCTCCCAGAGGTCCTGAGTTCAATTCCCAGCAACCACATGGTGGCTCAGGACCATCTGTAATGGGAACTGATGCCCTCTTCTGGTGTGTCTGAACATAAGAAAAAAAGTATGTACCAAAGCTAGTACTGAATATCCAATCTAACTAACCTCACTCCATCTTCTTAAATAAACAGGTACAAAATAAAATGATACACCACACTCTAGCCATGGACTGTTGACACCATATTAGACATGAGTTCACTCCTTGTGCAGGCCTCAAATCCAACCTGAAACCAGTACATGTGACCTGGCAGGTGGGTACTGTGACACCCAGCATCCTCTGCCAAGTAAGACCACTGACGACTTTTTCCCGGTAGTGTATATGTCACCTTCTGGCATCAGGAAAGCTAACCACCAGGGAGGAAACTGTCTGGTCAGTTTACTTTCTCAGTGTTCTATAATCCAACCATGTGGAGTCTTCAGCAAAAGGGCCTTAGTTAAACGAGGAGCAATGGTGAGGAGCTGTGCTACTGTGACTGAAGAGTTCCTTTCCAAATATCCTCCTAGCCAATGATAGCAGTCCACACCTATAATGCCAGTACGTGGGGAGCTAAAGTAGGATCATACAAGTCCCAAGTTAGCCGGGCAGTGGTGGTGCACACCTTTAATCCCAGCACTTGGGAGGCAGAGGCAGGTGGATTTCTGAGTTTGAGGCTAACCTGGTCTACAGAGATAGTTCCGGGACATCCAGGGCTACACAGAAAAACCCTATTTCAAAAAACAAAACAAAACAAAAACAAGTCCCAAGTTAGCCTGAGCTCAGAGTCAGACTCCATCTCAAAAAATAAAAATAAAAATAATCAATCAATCATTTAAAAGTCCAGTAAAAGTTTTTTAAATCAGAATTTAAACAGTCTCTCTCTTAAGTATCTGAGTTTTGGCCAGTACAAAGCTAAACTAAAAAGACAATCAATGTTTTTATACTCAAACACTAGACAAAGTTAAATACAATAGAGTTAATATAGTGATATTTTACTCACAACAACCCAGATGTATTCTTTAGCTCATTAATGCTCTTTTCTGGAACTTTACTACCACTAAACCATTTCTTAGTGGCAGAAAACAGAGATCGACTCAAACCTTTCCTTGATATTAGCTAGAAAAAAAAATTAACATGTTGACAAATATAAACGCTTGAAATATTTTCTACAAACAAAACAATTTTAAGCTTTATAGAGTAAACAATTATCTTATTAACACTAATTTTAAAAATATTTATGGACTGCACGAATGGCTCAGTTGCTTATAGCACTTGTTCTTACAGAGAATCTGGGTTCAGCTCTCAGCATCCACGGAGTTACTCACAATCAACTAACTGTACCTCCAGTTCTGGGGAGAGGGACTAGGCACACATGATACACATACATATATGTAGGCAAAACACTGGTACATATAAAACAAAACTAGAAGCAGTTTTGTTTTGTTTTATTTAATATCCAATATAAATATAGGCTGTAGCGATGGCTCAGTGGTTAAGCACTTGCTGCTCCTACAGAGGACTAAAGTTCAGTTCCCTGCACTCACATGGTGGCTCACAACTATCTGTTACTCCAGTTCCAGGACTCCAATGTCCTCTTCTGACCTCTAAAGACACCAAGTATGAAAATGGTACACATACATACATGCACGCAAAACATTCATACACATAAAATGAAATTTGATAAATAAATCTTTAAAAAATAACCTGTCCAATAAACTAAAGAAATCACAAATGAAAATGACTATGGTGTATCTAAGTAGGGTTCAGGAGAACTTCATCACTGATACGAATTTCAGTCAGTTTTCATAGTTTATCACAAAACAAAAATCAAAACAAAACTTTAAATACAAATCAAACTTTTAATAGTCTTAAACTCATTGACTTAATTTGAAGATTAATAACCTAAAAAAACTTAAGACTTACCTGATCATTTAACTGACGAATTGTTTTCTCTATGTGTGGCAAAAGGCCACGGAATGTAAACTCTTGTATAAACTGTCGAATTCGATCATGATCGGTAAGTGTTAAACAAGCACCACGGATCACTCCAGCCCTTGCTTTCTTTGTCTCGTGTACTGAAGCAGCGGACTTTGCAGGATCTGAGCTGTCAGTACTGTTAGGAGGGTCACCGCATTGGTCTATTTGAAGTGGATGAACTCTCAAGTTATTTGGTAGGCCATCTACTGAAAAACAAATCTCTCTTTTACTTTCAGAATGCAACAGAAAACTTAACAAAATTATCATACTACTAAAGGATGCGCCCCTTTCTCTGTGCATATTGAGATGAAATACCATTAACAATTTCCCATTCCAAATTAAAGGCTTGATCTGGTGAGATGGTTCAGGGAAAGCTGCCTGAACACTGAGTTTGACCCTGGAATCCACATGTGAAGGGCAAGAATCAGCACACTACAAGTTGTTCACTGGCCTCCACATACATGACACTGAATGTACACACACACACACACACACACACATATACACACACACACACACACACACACACACGTAATAAAAGTTTTTAATTAAACTAAGGCACTTGAGTGTTCCTGAAGCAGGGAGGAGCCTAAAAACAGGCTGTCTTATAGACTGTTGCTAAGTATCATGTAAGTGAGCTATA
This sequence comes from Tokudaia muenninki, assembly GCA_036184385.1. Taxonomy (NCBI): domain Eukaryota; kingdom Metazoa; phylum Chordata; class Mammalia; order Rodentia; family Muridae; genus Tokudaia; species Tokudaia muenninki. The sequence goes on from BTHS01000005.1 coordinate 10,697,668, forward strand.
AAAAATTACAATGTTCACATGGTGGCACACGCCTACAATCCCAACACTTGGAAAGCTGAGACAAATGGATCTCAAGTTCATAGGCAGATAATGAGTTCCAGACCAGTCTGCGCTACACAATAAGAGCAACAAAACAAATTTTAGAGTTATCATTATCAAAACTACAGCTTAAAATATAGGAATATAGTTTTAAAAATCCTATGAACCTGGGATATTATGCTGTATATCACATTTCCCTGACTTTCTAAAAGAGAAAGCTGTTATTATCTTTCTAATGTGATATTAGTAAATTGATTGAACTAAGAATGACCATTTTTTAATTTTTACTTTTTTGTTTGTGTGTACATGAAGCCTATAGAGGCTAACAGAGGGCATAGGTTCCCTCTGGAGCTGGAGTTACAAAGTTGTGAGTGTTCTGGCATGGGTACTGAGATCTAACTCAGGGTCCTCTGCAAGAGCAGAAACCATTGAGCCCTCTCTGCAGCCCCCATGACCCACTATTATAACACAATAACAAAAATGAGAATTCAAAGGACTGAATAAAATCAGAAAAAAAAACCTCTTAACTTTTGATTCAGGTATGTAGGTACATGGCTATCTCCCAGTACTTGGAAGTGCAGAAAGAGAATTTTAAATCCAAAGACAGGTCCTCTGCAAAAGCAGCAGTTACTTAAGGAGCTGAGACAAGAAAATCCTAATTTAAAGCAGAGTCTGATAACTTAGTCAAGATGTTGTCTTAAAATTTAAAAGGAAAGAGTGGGGCCTGGAAAGATGGCTCAGTATTTAGGGCATGCACTGCTGTTGCAGAGGACTAGAGCTCAGTTCCCAGCGTCCACAGCAGCAGCTCAGGAACACCTGCATGTAACTCGAGTTCTAGGTGGATCTCATGTATATGACCTCCTCTGGTACCAGCATTCACAGACACATAAACACATATAACTTACAATAAATCTTTTTTAAGTTTTTAAAGAAAAGGGGCTGTGGATATGTCAGGGATGTTTGTTTTTTTGCTTGAGACAGGGTTTCTCTGGGTAGTCCTGACTGTCCTGGAATTAGCTCCATAGACCAGGCTGGCCTGTTTTTACAGAGATCCACCTGCCTCTGCCTCTGCCTTTTGAGTGCTAGGATTAAAGGCATGTGCCATCACCACCCAACAAGAGTGCTTTAATAACAATAAATACTTTCAACCAAAAGAGAACTTAGAAAGCATAACAAGACCTTTGACTTCATTATCTAGTCCATCCAATGAAAGCAAGTTACTATCAGAATTCTTACTGGAGGTCATAGTACAAGGGCCATCTTCATATGATTCCTAGCAAAACAAAATGCAAAGCATTAGCAATATAATTAATCAAGTTTAAATACTGCCAAATACACTAATACCTATGATTTTCCTGCTGAACGTGGCTTCATGGACTTGATAAAGTACTACTCTTATCTTCTGGCCCTCTATTCTATCATGCTGCATTTTAATTCCTTTCATACTTAGTTAACTATGCTAATTCTTCTGCATTTAAGTGATCTCCACTTCAAATGCATCTCAATAATCGTGAAGATGTTTACATAGGCACATAAATATGCCCATAAATCCTAAAAATCAATAATGGCAAAGGAAAAGCCTGCCGGAGTTGGGCAGGAGGGGAAAAGGACATAAACATAATGCTACCAGCAGAGCGGACTCTGAGTGCACTGAAGGGCTGCGAGAAAGACCAACACAGCGGTCTTTCTACAAAGGCTCTGAACTCTCAGGCCGTCCCTGAACCCTACATTACATGACATGAACATTAAAAACAAAGCTGTTGTATAGCCAGCTGATTTGGGTTAATTTGTGTCTAAAGATTCCCTCCCCCCCAGCATAATATGAAAGAAAACCAGCATTATTTCAGTATTATAATGAGTAAAATGGGTTGGAGTAAATGGAGTATAATGAGTAAAATGGCTTAGTGTTTAAGAGCACTTTCTGCTCTTATAGAGGACCCCAGTTCAGTACCTAACACCCACATCAATAGTTCTTAACCACCCTTGGCTACATTTCCAGGGTTTCCAATGCCTGCAGAAACTCACATTTATAAGTAAAAATCAATAAATCAATAAATATTAAAATAAATGAGTAAAATATTAGATACTATGTCTGGATTTAAAAAAAATCTACATGACAGAAAAATAAGGAAATAAAATAAATTTTTAATCAACATTTCTATTAGATCAATAATTATATAAACTTTTAAAATGACTTAAATATCAAATAAAGAGCAAATAAAGTAGGGTAGCTATACAAAATACATTTTCAACTTATTTGAAAACTCTTCCTTTCAAACAAAAAAGTCAAATCCTTTTGTTATTGCTTGTATTTTCAAGACAGAGTTTTTCTGTGTAGATCAGTCTGTCTTGGAACTCTCTCCGTGGACCAGGCTGACCTCAAACTCAAGAGATCTACCTGTCTCTGCCTCCTGAGTGCTGGGATTAAAAGTGTGTACCACAACTGCCAAGCTAAAAAAGTCAAACTTCTACTAACCAAATAAACCAAACTGACTGTACCAAGAACAGCACTGTTATTTAACTTTGTGAAAAAGCAAACTTTACAACTATCCACTTCAACTATCAAATAACCAACACGAGTCAACTAGAAAGTATGAGCTCCACAATGTGGCCAAAGAACAGCATGACAGACAAGCCAGAAGGAGACAACACGGAACAGACTAAGAACATTCCTAGTGAACTTGGGAGATAAGGGTTTGGGGAATGGGGGGCGTGAGACTGGGTCTCACTATGTACACCAGGCTAGCCTTGAACTCAATGAAATCCACCTGCCTCTGCCTCCTGAGTACATTCTTGGTTAAGCAGATAAATCCAAATGTTTATCTCTATACGGCTGGCCAATCTAATTCAAGTCTTAGTACATGCTGTGGCTTGAATGAGGAACATTCCCCATAGGTTCGTGTATTGGAACATTTGGTGGTGCTGAGTTCTAGAACCTTTCTGAGGTTGAGGTTTGCTGAAGGAAAAATATCACTTGGGGCAGCTTTTGAGGGTTTACAGCCTCAAACCACTTCCTGCTCGCTCTCTGCTCCCTGTGCATAGAAGAAAACAATCGTTCTGCTTTCTGAGTGGAGGCCAGCCTCGGACTCACGCTCCACACCTTCCCCACCATGATGGACTTATTTTTTAAGGAACTGTTAAGGTAAAATAAACCCTTTCTTCATGGTGTTTACCACAGCAACAGACAGTAACTAATACAGCATGTAATTCACTCTTGTAAATGAGCCATTTTATTTAAGAGATCATACTGATGGATAAAAACTAGTCATATTAGCACTTGCATTAGCCGCTAAGCAAGGCAGGTACCTTCAGGGTAAGGCTCGTATGTTAATATACCTTCAAAGCTCCCTTTCCTTTATTTTCAGCTAAAACTTTATGGTGCACGCTGAGCATGACCAAAGACATGTGGCTCTGTCCTTTAACATGTGTCCATGACTCTGAACTAAGCATGCCCAACAGTACATCTATTGTTTCTCTAAATTATGAATGGAAACTGAGTGTGCTTGGGAAGAAATACAACGGAGAAAGATTAGGAATGGACCCCCAAATGAAATTCTCAGGCTTCCTCTAATCAAGGTGGCATTGCTTTGAAAATGACTCCCCTACTCTCCTTGCCTGTTTCACGTAAGACATCTTTCTCCCCTCTTGCATGTCTTGGTTGTGCTTGTTTTGTCTTTGAAAACCCACTATGTTCAACAAAACATAACTGATAAATAAAAATTTTCTAGACCCACGCTAGTACATATCAAAAATGTCAACGCTGGGAAAGCTGAGGCACGATGATTAAGAGACAGGAATAGACAGTCAGGGCTACATAGCAACCTCTCGGCATAGTGGCGCACACCTTTGATCCTAGCACTCAACAGGCAGAGACAGACGGATCTTTTGTGAGTTTGAGGCTAGCTTTATCTATATAATGAGTTCAAGGCCAGTCAGGTATAAAGACCTTGTCTCCACCTACCAAGCAAAAAAGAAAAATCAACCGTCATATCTTTTAAAATAAATTTAAATACAATTTTTGAGGTTTGGTTCGGTTTTTACATGTACCTGGTTTTGAATACTACTTTTCTGGAGATACTGACTCCAAGGATCTGGTATCTGTTCATCTGATGCTCGATTTGGTGCTCGAGAATTGATTTTAAGTAAATAGCAACCCTGAGTTCCATATTTCTGTTTCATTTCTTCATAAATTGATTCAGCTCTATAAAAATGAAAACAAAACTTTGTAATAACCTTAGACAAACTTCAGACAGAACTTAGCAGACCTTACATTTTTTTACATGTCTTTATATTACTTTGATATTTTTACTTATGTGGGGAGGTCAAGGACACATACCACATTGCATGTGTGAACATCAGAGGACAACATTCAGGAGTTGGTTTTTTCCCTTCTACCACATGGGTTGTGGAGACTGAACTCAGGTCATCAGCCTTAACAGCAAGAACCTTTAACCACTGCAACATCCAGTGAGTCCAGACAATAGATTTTAGGTTTTTTTTTAAGTGTGTGTGTGTGTGTGTGTGTGTGTACACGTGTGTGCACAAGCCTACATAGATTTGATATGCACTACCTGCATGCAAGAGTCCAAGGAGGCTACAAGAAGTTATCAGACCCCTTGGGGCTGAATTACTGGCAGTTGCGAGCTTCCGTGTAGGTGCTGGGACGTGACTCTGAGTCATCTGCAAGGGTGGTAGGGGTCTTAACCCTGAGCATCGATCCAACCCTAACAACAGATGTTTCAAATAATCCAGGAATACCCCCCAAAAAAGGCAAAACAGAAAATAGAGAATATTAAAATGTAAACAAAAACTCATGATAACTGAACTGTTATCTGTTCAAGACAGTCATATCTGTTGCATAGGCAATTTGAAGGCCAAATTAGTTTGGGGGAACTACAGAAAGCAAAATTAGTTTCTTTACAGTCAAGACCATCTAGAAGCCCTCCAAATGCTACAGTGGGAACTGCCTATTTCCAAAGAGCTACTTCAAACACACAGACTAACAGCTGTTTGTCAACTGTGGGAACTCATCTTCAGAAAGCATAATTTGAAAATATTTTTAAATTGTTTATTAACAAATGAAAATTATAACATCAAAAAAATTTTTATACGACAGGGAAGAAAAGAGAACTACACCAAAGTGGATGAAACCCTCATTACACAGACTCATTCTTTATTCTTGAAAAAGTTAAAGTAGCTGAAGCCTTGAGCTACTTTTCAGATTTAAAAGAAAAATCTTCCCATATTTTGAAAAAAAAATCACATGCCATCTTCAGCTACATACCAAGTTTGAACTCAGCTTAGGCTACATGAACTATTGAGAGAGAGAAGGGAAGGAGGGAGGGAGGGAGGGAGGGAGGGAGGAAGCTACTACACATGCTTGCTGTTGGTAGAGAAAATGAATTGAAATGTGACAACCTAAGAAGCAAAGAGTACAACTGAGAAATGAAATTCTATTAAGTTCAGTCTGCTTGCTTATTTATAATGTTTTAATTCTTTCAAGCCTGGATATTGAACCCAGGGCCTTTAAAAAGGTAAGATCTACCATTGAGCTACTTACATATCTAGCCCCCAAATCTAGTTTACATAGCTATTCTCAGTCAATTGGCTATCTTGAAGGGAGGGGGACATCTAGAAAATATGAAGACTTATTCATAGGCAAATGTCGATATTATATAAATAATTATCCCAGCAAACAACACAATGATATAACATCTTATTAAGGCTAGTTAGTAAAAGTTATAAAAACAATGCATGTAAATAACTACAGAAGTATGTTTATGTACACACACTGACGTAAAATTCCTGCTCACTTTATTAATAATACTGCTAAAGTCCTAGGGTCCGGGCTCTTCACACAGCTTGTAGATGTGTCAAGTCTGAAGACCTAAGAAGTACCATCCCCTGGACCCACATGGTAGATGGAAAACTGGTCCTTTCAAGTGTCACCTGACCTTACAGGCTACAGGCATGCTGTGATGCGTGTGCGTGCACACACACACACACAGCAAAATTATATTAAAAAAATTAAGATTCCTTGGCCTAATTCTCAACTATCAATTGAACATCCTTATTACAACCATTCAATACAGGAAATAAACTACGTTCAACTGAATCAAAGTAATTTTAGTAACCAGCTCACATTACTTTTTGCACACACCAATGGATTTTAGACATGTCTTTTTAATCCTAAAAATGAATAGTCCACAGGAAGTATCTGTTCTGTTTCTGAGTTTATGGAAAATTAGAGGACAGAGTGCTCAAAGGTAGACTGTGCTGAGGATGCATTAGAATGCAGGCTCAATCTCAACTACTTATATCGCTGCCAGTATCTCAATCAGTGAACATTTATGTTCAAAAATAAGAATTACAAATTACAAGTCCCAAGTGGCAATCAGATATTAAGAATAGTATGAAACAAGGTGAATTTGACCTTCACCTTGAAACAAATGCCAAAGTAAACTCTAAAGCATAAACATAAAATTATCTTTATGTTTATAAGAATTCATTTTAGGGAACAGCAAGACAGCTCAGTAAGTAAAAGCACTTCCCACGAACAACCTAAGTTCAATTACCAGGCCTTCATGATGGAAGAGAACCAACTTCTAAAAGATATTCTCTGACCTCCACATGTGTGCCATGACACATACAAATGTGCATGTGTACACGCGCTTCATGCACGCACGCACACATGCACGCACACGCACATCAGAAAGATGTGATTCTCTTTTTAAAAAAATAAAATAAAAACAGGGGCTGGAGAGATGGCTCAGCGGTTAGAAGCCCTGACTGCTCTTCCAGAGGTCCTGAGTCGAATTCCCGGCAATCGCATGGTGGCTCACAACCATCTGTAATGGGATCCAATGCCCTCTTTTGGTGTGTCTGTAAACATCTACGATGTACTCATATATATAAAATAAATAAATAATAAAAATAAAACTAAAACAAAATTTTAAAAGAAACACTTACCTCTGTTCATCTCCTGAAGTTACATCATGCAAAAGCACGTAATATTTAAGTGTATTTGGGATAAACCACTTAGGGTAGGAATAATCATTGTTGTGCTGAACTCGATGCTGTTCCTGTGACAACTTTGAAAACTGTTCCATAGGCTCAGCTTCACCAGACGATGCCACCAGCATACCTTATAACCACAATGTCAGGGAAATTATCACATCTCTCAATGAGAAACACTACTTTATTAATATAGGTTTTAGGAACGATCTTCTGGCCAGGCCCCGTAGCACAAGCCTGTTACTCCCAGCTACTCAGGAGGCTGAGACAAGAGAGTTGCAAGTTCAAGGTTGTGTCTGCACTATAGTATGAGTTCCAGGCCAGCCTGAACATCTAAGGGAGGACCTCTTCCTCTGACCTCCATGTGCACAACATATACATTTGCACTCCTACATGAGCATACACCACACATACACTACATTCACACACGTACCTCAAGTACCCAGATCAAAAAATACAAAAAAAAAAAAATTAAAATAATTTTGAATGTGATATCATTACCAATAAAAAAATCTCCATTCTTTATAACTTCTTGAGAATTTTGTCTTTGTTTGTATGATTATCAACTTCCTGGCTTTCAGATGACTTAAAGGATACATGCTAAATAGTGATTCAGAAACTCATGATCTGACGCTGGCATGGACTGCAGAAAGGTCTCTCTGTAAGACTCAAACCATGGAGTAGTAGCTAAAATTAACAACATGAAAAATGGTTAGAATTCAGCAGAATCAGTTTATAAAAGAAAGATAATAATTTCTAGTAGTAAACAAGTATCGTTACTTGTGCTTCAAGATACATTTGATATCGAGGCTAACAACATAATTTCTCTCATTTGTAGATGCACAATGTTATATACATACATAAAATCAATCACGTTATTTGGAGCACTGTGGAATATTACAGTATCTATGTTTTAAGCTATTCACGCAGATACATTTATGAATGGAACTCCTCAGGTTTACAGAATGAAAGTGTCACTCCTGAGTCTGTGCAGCATCCCAGAGCCACGGACTTACTAGATCCAAGTAACGAAAACTCAACTTTAGGTCCCTGAACCAGTCATCTCACGGTCACAGGCAGATCCTGTTCATAAGAGATCACACTTTCCACTGTCTCCAATGAGGTTGATTTCACCCCTCAGGAAAAACTGGACAGTACTGGAAGGTATTTTTGGTTGTCACAACAGAGAAGGAGACATGACTACTGGTGCTAAGGGGGAAGGGTCAGAAACTCAAAGACATCTCAGAGTGCCCAGAGCAAAACAGTTCCACACACACAATCACCTGGCTCAAAATATCAAGATGGGTAAGGCTTGAAGGTAAGGCCTGACAACTTGAGTATGACTACAACAAAGCCTTTTAAAATTTTACATATTATCAATACTGTGTGAGTGAGCATGTACGTATGTGGTGGGGGCAGTATGTGTGAGTGTATGTGTGTTCATGCATGTGGAGGTCGAGGATAACTTTCAGGTTGCTTCTCTGCTTATACCATGGGTTCTGGGAACTGAACTCAGGTGGTCAGATTTGCAGCAACAAACACCTTTACTCTTTGAACCATCTCACTGACTCACCAAAGCCTTTGTAAAGAGAATTTCAAGAATATAATTACGTTATAATCAAGTCAACTCTTCAGCAATTAACTTTACATTTTTTTTTTTAAATTTGAACATACTTAAAATTAGTCAGGCTTGGCGGTTCATGCCTCTAACCATAGCACTCAAGAGTCTGAAACAGAAGGTAACAAACCTGACATCAGCCCATGCTTTTAAAGTATCAGGTCTCAAACAGCCAAGTAAATGAGAAATAGAAAGCAAAAAGAAAGGGATCTGGGTGAAGCTGGATAGGCAGACATAGTAGTATATATATCCTGTAGTCCAAGCACTTGCAGGGGGGAGGCTGGAGGACCAGGTATAAATGATTACAAAGGTAGAAGAAAAAAAAACTATACATGTTGACCAAATACCGTTATTACATCTGGTACCAAATAAGCTTTTTGTTACTTGTTTTGTTTTGTCTTTTGAGATAGCATCTCCCTCATGTAGCCCTGTCTGACCTTTGATTATCTGTATAGACTATCATTTGTGTCACGACAACCAGAGAAATATACGAACATTTTTTTTTTATTGCAGCCAGGCGTGGTGGCACACACCTTTAATTCCAGCCTGGGGAGACAGAGGCAGATAGATCTCTGAGTTCAAGGCCAGCCTGGTCTACATAGCACAACAAGAGACCATGCAAGACCCGATGGCTGCAGTTGCTCACTGCCAGGAGCTCAGAAGCCCTGAGCGGCCCAGTGTGCATCTCAAACAGCAGGGCAAAGAGCCTCTTCTGAGTTAAAGCTGAGAATAAATAGGTTTCTTAAGGGGCGACACTAGAAGACAAGAGGGAAAATATTAAATCTGAAAGAAAACAATTCTAACTGGTTCAGGTAAACCATCAGTCAACTATAAAATACATTTTCACTTATCTTAAATGGTTGGAAAGATGACTCATGGTTAAGAGAATTAGCTGTTTTTCCAAAGGACACAGGTTCTGTTCCCAGCATCCACATGGTGGTTCACAACTATCTGTAACTCCAGTCCCAGAGGATCCAACACCCTCTTCTAGCCTCTACAGCCACTGTATACATGTGTATATGTGTACATGTGTAAGGGTGTAAAACACCCTTACAAAGAATAAAACCATTCTAAGTTATTTTTTATTTTCTTAGAAAATATTATCATCTATATACTCTTCTCAGAAAGCTATTAGGGAAGACTCCTCCATCAAATCAAGGCAATACATCAGAAAGGATGAGATGAGGCAAGTTGGTTACTCTTACCTATAACAGTAACATTCCAGAACCAAGCAGGAGAATCTTGCCCTGAGCTGGAGGTGAGCCAGGGCCAATGAGTTCAAGTGCAGCCTACATTACAGAGAAGAAACTGTCTACACACACACACACACACACACACACACACACACACGAGAAAGGGGAGAGTTGCCCGGCAGTGGTGGCGCATGCCTTTATTTGCCAGCACTTGGGAGGCCAAGGCAGGAGGATTTCTGCATTTGAGGCCAGCCTGATCTACAGAACGAGTTCCAGGTCAGCCAGGGTTACATAGAGAAACCCAGTCTCAAAAAACAAACAAACAAACAAAAAAAAAAAAAGGGGGGGGGAGTTGAATGAGAGGACCTTGCTATCTGACACAAGCCTGAAAATGAGCATGATCCACAGAATCTACAAAAGAATCTCACAATGTGGTCCCCTAACCTCTACATGGTGCACACATCACACACACTAATGACAACGATGGTAATACTAATGAAGTAACAAAGTAAGAGCTGGCCTTGAACTGGGAGCAACCCTCTTGTCTAAACCTTCAGAGCCCTAAGATTACATGCAGGAGCCACCAATCCCTGCAGTCTTTAGACTTTATTCCTAATCACTCCTTCCCTCCAGCTTGGGGTCATGCACACACTATGCAAGTGCTACATCTCTGGCCCAAAACAGTTGGAAATTACACAATAAACATGCAGGACATGACTCTTTGGAAAAATAAGAACCCCTGTAATAACTAAAATATTTTGCCCCCAAAGTAATTTTCAGCTCCCTGGGGATGACATCATCCTCCCTGCAGACACCAGTGATAGAGAGAAAAGACTCTGAAAGCAGATCTTGATAAAGAATTACCTGAAAACTGACCTGACAAGTTCAAAGTCCTATTCAAGAAGGCTGAGAGAATACAAAGAACACTGAGCAAAATGATGTTAAAGATGATTACTAACATCTGAAAAAGCAAAGAAAGCCCAACAATGGCCCTGCAGTAACCTATATTTAGTCATACATAATACTGTAAACAGGGAATGTTAGCCAGAAACTATGGAAACTGCACTATGTGGTACAGAAAAGGTAGACTAAATGATTACCCTATTCCAAAAATTAAGTTCTTAACATTGTTTAAATTAGTTATGTCCTTTGGTTTAATTAATTAAAGCTGATGAAGATATGGATTAAAAAACAGAAATGCTATTTATAGCAAGGTACAGTGGCTTACACCACTTGGGGAAAAGAGACAGGCAGATTTCTATCAGTTCAAAGCCAGCCTGGTCTACATACTAAATTCTAGGTCAAGCAGGAATACAGAGTAGGACCTTGTCAAAACAGATAGACAGGGGCAGTAGTGGCTCACACCTTTAATTCCAGCACTTAGGAGGCAGAGGCAAGCAGATTTCTGAGTTTGAGACCAGCCTGGTCTACAGAGTGAGTTCCAGGACAGCCAGGACTACACAGAGAAACCCTGTATCAAATAATAAATAAATAAATAAAACAAAAAACAAAACAAACCAAAAAAATAAAAGACAGATAGACAGACACGCAAAAAAAGAATTACTAACACCAGGCTAGTGTAATGGCTCAGTACTTAGAGGCACTAGTTATCAAACCTAATATCAGAATTCAATTTCTAGGACTCCTATGGCAGTAAGAAAGAAGCAACTTTTACAAGTTATCCTCTGACCGACACCTGTGCACTCAAAGAGATCCACATAAATAAATGTAATAAAAGACATTTAGAGGAGCTAGATGGCTGAGTCAGCAGTCAAGAGTACTGCTGCTCTTGCAAAGGATCTGGATTCAGTCCCTAGCACCCACAGGGTGGGTCACAACAATCAGTAACCCCAGATTCGGAGAATGTAAGCCTCCTCTGACCTCCTTGGGCACCAAGCATGCATGTGGCACACAAACATACATGTGAGCAAAACATACACGTAATAAGTCTAAAACTTTTTTTGAGAAGATGTAATACCATAAAAAAATAATAAAATAAAGGCACTGGCAGGGCACAGAAAAGAACTGCTGTTCTTTTTATGTCTTTTAAGCAATCTGTCTATATGCATGTATCAGTGTTACTAAGTTTTTTAAAAGAAAAAGGGAGAAGGTTGTTAAAGGTCAAAAATACTTTAGTCAGTACAAAAATAAATGCTATGTTAGATATGGTGGTACATGTCTATAACCCCAGAAAGCCAATAGGAGACTGAAGTAGGAAGATCAAGAGTTGGGGGCTGGAGAGATGGCTCAGCTGTTAAAGGGTAGGCTCACAACCAAAAAATACAAGAGTTTAGTTCCTAGCACCCAAGGTTGTCTCTTCAGCCACCAAATTAAAAAAAAAAAAAAGTTGGAAGCCAGCCTGAGTGAGCTACAGGTCAGCCTAGGAAACCTAGTGTGGAAGTTTGAATAAGAATGCCCCTCCCCGCCCCCCCAGGTTCAACTATTGGAATGCTTAGATCTTAGCTGAAAGGACTTTTTGGGAAGGATGATGAGGTGTGTCCCTGGGGAGATGTGGGAGCTTTGAGGGTCACTCTCCCTGCCGCCTTAAGAGGCAGGCTCTCAGCTACAGTTCCAGGGTCACTCCTGCATGCTTGCTGCCATTGGCCCCGATATGATGGTCAGGAACTCATCCTCTGAAAACCTAAGAAAGCCCTCAACTAAATGTTTTCTTTCTTTTTAAGTTGCCTTGTTTGTGCTGTTTCATCATTGAAATAGAAAAGCTAATAATTAAGACACTTAAGCAAGACCCTGTGTTGAAAAACAAAAAACAAATCCCAAAAAACAAACTGCAAAGTTATTTGTCCACCTGATAGACAATTCTTCTCTGTATCCCCTTAGCCCTTTGGCATTTCAGACAGGCCATCTCTACTACAATCATCATGGCTGTAACATATTATAAATCAGAATGTACTGAGTGATGATTAAGGATGGTCCTTTACTAGATTATAAGCTTATAAGGAGTATCTTATACATCTCTATGTATCAATGCAAAGTACATACCAGAAAATCAATAAATTTGAAAACTAAATGTTAACCTTATGTCTTAGTCAGAGTTTCTATTCCTGCACAAAACATCATGACCAAGAAGCAAGTTGGGGAAGAAAGGGTTTATTCAGCTTACACTTCCACTGACCTTCATAAGTTGCCCTGGTCATGGTTTCTCTTCATAGCAATGGAAACCCTAACTAAGACAGTCATCTAGGGCTACACTGTGAGACTGTGTCTCAAAAATAAAACAAAACAATGGGGGCAGGAGGCAGACAGAGAAGGGGAGATCACAGAAGGGGATAAAGGAAAGGCAAAGAGGAGAGTGAGGGGATGAGGAGAGCAGACAGAGAAAGAACAAACAAGGAAGGGGACAAGAGTAGAGGAAGAAAGACTCCATCGAAGCCATGCCTCATCAACAGTCACTGGCCTACCTCAACTACCCAATTAACTCAAGCTTATAGCATAAAACCTTAAGATACAAGCATCTGACTCCTTGCCTTTCATACTGCAACACTAACAACAACAACAACAACTCAAATTCTAACATTTCTCAGGTAAACATTCAAAATTTTGCATCACTTTATAAAATACATTGTGCCAGAAACTGATTAACCCTGTATCAAAAAATTCAAACTCTTTTGATTGATGTTTTGATTGGTATAGCTCAGTGGTAGGCTCAATGACTATTAGCATGTTTAAGGCCCTGGGATAAGTTCCAGAACTATAAAATAAAAAAAGATAAAATAAAATAATCAGATTACTCCATATTGCTTCAATTAAAACTAACAGCAAAGAAAAATACAGCAGACTGAAACACAGTAATTCTATACACATTTCTGAGCATACATACTTATAGACTAAATATGCTGACTTACAACCTGTTCTCTGTATATGGCAGTAAGTTCTGGATCATAGTAATAGTTATATTATTATATTATTATTAATAACAATAATGATGACAATAATACACGAGGGGTTGCATGTGCACAGTGCCTATGACCTGGAGGTCAGACTTTCACAACTTGGTGAAGTCAGTTCTCTTCCATATTCCTGTGCGTTCTGCGGTTCACACTCCAGCTGTCTGGCTGGCATGGCAAACACTTAACTAGCTGAGCCGTCTCACTGGAACAGGAAGATCTTTAGCTATATAACTAGTAAGTGTAAAAGTGTCAGAATATCAACCAGGCAGTGGTGGCGCATGCCTTTAACCCCAGCACTTGGGAGGCAGAGGCAGGCAAATTTCTGAGTTTGAGGTCAGCCTGGTCTGCAGAGTGAGTTCCAGGACATCCAGGGCTATACAGAGAAACCATGTCTCAAAAAACCCACCCCCCCCAAAAAAAGGGTCAGAATATGAATTATGGCAACTTAAAAAAAAATTAAGCTGTTTTTAAGCTGTTGAGAGATTGTAATTAGATGACATACTTTTCATATTTTCCTTTTAAGAATTCACCTCATGTACTTTTAATAAGTAAAGACTTTTGGACACTGAAAAAGAATCACATCAATTATTAACTCTACATATTAAAGTAATATTTTATCAGTCTTATCATGAAAACATTTACTATCTAAACCAGTGTAAGATATCTAAACTATTTACATCTATTTTATAAAATTTCCACTTAATACCAAGCAAGATTAAAAGTCTATCATGCTTTTCATTTAATAATTAAATCATATAAAAATGAAACCCCTGTGATCTGTCGTTAGTTTTATCATGGAACACTGATTACCCTAGGCTACTTACATGGGTGCTAGACTAAGACAGAGAGGTTCCTGGGAGAGTCTTTCAGCACTGCTCTGTAGCACCCTGTAAACACTACTGAGATACTTGAAAGGTTTCTAAGACAAAGAGAATTATTCTCCTAACAAAAGAAATTTTCACTTAAAAAATAACAACAACACTTATAACTTACCACTGATGTTAAGGTCATAATCTCCTGCTGTAATCACATTAGCCACTAATCCTTCTGCAGGCTGGCTGCCAGAAACAACATCATTCAAAAGCTTCCCAATGGCTCCCGGCTGAGGTGGCTGGGTGACAATGTTGCTTACTGCTATCTTCAAATTTTTAATTATATGCAGTTGATTATTAGGATCTCTCATGTGAACTTTAAAAAGAAAAAAGAAAGAAATTTTAAAATAACTTGGTAAAATGCATCCTAAACCAAAACTGGGTTAACTGTTTTCAAACACAAAAGAAATCAGAAACTAAGAACTAAAAGAATATTCTTCCAAAATGCAACTGGTTACATTTTCCCTTACAAACCAAAAGAAAAACCTAATCATAAACTTCCTTCCTCTTAGCCAGCCATAGTGGCACATGTCTATAATCCCAGCACCTGGAAGGTAGAGCAGGAGGATCAGGAGTTCAAGATCAGCCTGGGCTACAAGAGGCCGTCTCAAAAGGGGAAAAAAAACAACCTTCCTCTCATACAATGCTACAGGTCACAATTTCCCTACAGGTCCAGTTTCCTCTACATTTAGAGTTGTCCAAAATGAGGCACTTTTTCAACAACAACAACAACAACCAAAAATAACAATAAAATATAACAATAAAATATTAAAATAGCATATGCCATGAATATTTGCCGCATTTTGTAGTCTGGGCTGGCTTTGAACTTATAGCAAGGCATGCCTCTGTCCTGAGTCGCTTTAGTGCTTGAATTACAGGTGTGAGACACCAGAGACATGGTGGTGGAAACAAGAGAATCCTGGAATACTCACCGGCCAGTTTTAGCATGGCACATACAGGGGTGAACAAGGAAAGCCTAGTTCAAAAAACCAAGTTTTTCCCCTGCCCTGCAAATACACACACACACACACACACACACACACACACACACACACACAATTTATGGCACAGAAAAGGGAAAAGGAAGGGAGAGAGAAAAATAAAGGAAAACAGAACTGCCAGAGTATTGTGGTATACACCTCTGGTATCTTTAGGAACATATTTTGCATGTATGTTCCTTAAAGTTGATCCATAATTATCAAATACTATAAGCAGCTAAATATGGTGGGTCTTGTAGTTTTTAATAGTACAATATTATTCTGAATATATTATATATACATATATATAAACAGATATATGTATATACATATATATGTACATATAACATATATATCATATATTCTGTGTGTGTGTATAAAAAAAGTTGCAGACAAGCCATGCTGGTGAGAAAGGAAATGTAATTATTTAAAAAAAAATTGGTACCATTCTAGAGAAACCGATCTGAACTAAAACAATAGGAAAATTACCCAGAGAGCAGCAGCACTCTTTTAGTACTACACCATGAAAAAAATCCAAATTCCCTTAAAGGAGTCTAAACAATGTTACTGGAAGGATGGCCTGCTCAAAAACAACTGTAGGGAAAACTGTCTTCCCAGAGTCACCTTGGAAAGGACAGAACAATTCAACTGGGGTCCAGAGGGCCTAAGCTACACCGCAAGCTGGCAGCACACACATGACACTCGTTTTACAGGCATGGAAGTTGCAAGCATGAAGGGGCATGAACGGCGCTATGCCAAGGCTCTACAATGCCCCTGAGGCAGGGCAGTATATGACAGGTTGGTTTCCCTGCTAAGAGAACCTAGGAGAGCACTGTGAGAGACTGGGAAGGGTAAGCCTTCACTGAATCTGGAGATCCTCGATGCCACAAAAAGGCCAGGGCAAAGGGACATCTGCTCCAGAAGGCTCCAGGAACACAGTGGGGCTGGTGTGAGAGACTGTGTGTGCTGCAGGTAGCAGATCAGGAAGGGTGGGGACACATGAGTCATTCGGAACACAGGCCCAGATACCCAACACAGAGCTTAAGATTTCATGTTTGCCAGCTGGGTTTCTGTTCTGCATTGGTCCAAACTGTCCTTGCTATACTCTCATTCCCCGCTTTAGAAACGGGAACATTTATTTTGTGTCATCCCATATTGGAAGTATGTAATCTGTTTTTATTTTATTTTATAGTTTACATGAAGACATCACCAGAATTTCAGAAGAAACTTTGCACTTAACTTCAGAATAATATTGTACTGTTAAAAACTATAAGGGCTTTTGAATTTAGACTGAATGCATTTTACATTATGAAGTACCTACAGGGACAAAAGGCAGAAGGTTGTGGCTTAAGAGTGAGACACTGGGGGCTGCTGAGACAACTCCATGGTTAGGAACACTAGTTGTTCTTCTAGAGGACTTGAGTTCAATTCCCAGCATCTACGTGGAAACCCACAACCATCTGTAACTCCAGTCCCAGGGGATCGGACAGCTCCATCTGACCTCAGAGGGGACTGCATGCACCCATGTTGTGTGCATAGACAAACTTACAGGCAAGCAGTCATAAGCAAAATAAAAATTAAAATATTTTAAAGTGATATATTTGGGTATCAAGTTGACAAGGGACAGATCTATGGTAGTAAATAGTGACAGTCAACATGACAGGATCTAGACTGATCTAGGAGACAAACCTCTGTCCTGACTTGGGTAATTTACAGATGGGATTAACCCTTGTGAATATGGCTGGCCAGGGCCTCAGACTGAAGGCAGAGGAGGAAGGAGCTGGGCAGCAGCAACCTTCGTTTCGGTGTATTTCTAAACTGTTTTTCTACTGAAACCAAAAGATAAGTCTACTAGAAATACTAAGTCAAATTTGGTCTCAGAACAAATCAAATAAACCTGCAGGCCACAAATAAAGTCTACTGTTTGTTTGTTAGCATTCCTTTCTCTAAATAAAGAAAATTTAACTTGGGGGCTAGAGAGATGGCTCAGTAAGACCTCCAGTTGTTCTTCTAGGGACCAGGGTTCAATTCCCAGCACTCCTGGGAACTAGCAACTGTGTGTATCTCCAGTTCCAGAGGATCCAAAACCCTCTTTTAACTTCTGTCAGCAACAAATGGTGGACAGACAACAGGAGGCAAAAACACTCATACTCATAAAATAAAAATAGAGAAATCTTTTAAAAAATAAAATTTAACTTGTTTTACTACCTGGATCCTGAAATTGTACTATCTAAAGAGGTATTCTCATGAATTACTGCCTAAGGAAAACAAAAAACAAGCTTTGAAGAATCTCTGTAACACACACACACACACACACACACACACACACACAGGAAAGGAAAAAATCCTAAGTTTTAGTTATCAACAACAACAAAAAGGCGGTAGGGTGTTTCACCAACTTTTAAAATATACTTTCCATTAACTCTAAGAATTTCATACATGCACACAATGTATTTGATTGTATTCACACCTTCAACCTCTCAACTCCTCCCAACCCCCTCACAACTTCATGTTCTACCAATTTTTTTATGCTGCCACTGTATTCTTAATCACCTTTTAACTTTTTTTTCTTTTTTGAGTGATTCCCTATGTAATTCAAGCTGGCACCAAGCAAGAAATCCTCGTGATTCAGCCTGTAAAACAATAGGATTATAGATATGTACTATGCCAGCTTAAACTTTTGAAAAATTTATACCAACTCAGCATGAAACCTTATAAACTACACACTCAATGATCTGCCAAAATGGCTTTTTCCAGAATTCATATTTACCACTAGACGAAATCCAAAAGCCCCTTCCTAAAACTCAAGCTTCTCCTCTCCCAGGATCTCCTCCTCATTCTGTACCCCAGAAGACAGCTTTCCTGACACACCCCCTTAACCTGTACTACAATTATTCCTTCTGACCTAACCACCTGAAGGCAGTCCTAACTGCATCACTGAAACTGGGCATGCCACTGCAGGGTTACTGGACTGTGATGGTCACTCCATCCTGACTATAAAAGGAACTGTCTCCTTAAA
Organism: Tokudaia muenninki; assembly: GCA_036184385.1. Classification (NCBI taxonomy): domain Eukaryota; kingdom Metazoa; phylum Chordata; class Mammalia; order Rodentia; family Muridae; genus Tokudaia; species Tokudaia muenninki. The sequence continues at coordinate 10,716,308 of BTHS01000005.1, forward strand.
GGAATCCTGAACTGTATGAAACTGGAAAAGACGGCTCTAGCTTGCAATTGTCATGTTTCCTAACTGTTGATGCAATGTGACCAGATACTGTCTACACTTCTCTGCCATAATGGATTATACTTTCACATGAGCTAGAATAACCCCCTTCTCCCTTAAGCGGCTTTTATCAGAGTATTTTATCACTGGAACAAAAGAAACTAAGACACCAATCTACCCTCACTGCTTCCCAGATTCCTGAGTAAGTAGCGACTGCTTTTCCTACCAACCACCTCACTGTACTCTTTCCTAGTCTGTCCCATGCTGCAGAAGGGAACAGAAGTAGCCAGACAGCTCCCCCATCACCGCATTGTCCAATGAAGGGAACGGCCACACCACACAAGGCTGAGTCTCTAAAAACGCAGCTACTCACAAGAAAGGATATTTAAGTGAAAACACACAGAATTTCAAAAACTTTGCAACAACAACAACAAAAAAAGCAAAACCTCCCATTACAGCTTTTTTGGGAGCTTTCCCATTATTGGATACCTATTAAAACAAATCTGCCAAAACTTTAGAAATGCATGAGTTAAATAGGTTAGATTACTAGAACTAATCCCACCAGAGTGGGGGAAATCCCACCAAGTGAAAAAAAAATTGGTTAGTGCTAAAGGTCCCAAGTTCAATTTTCAGCATTAAAAAAAAAGGAGAAAACATTTTCATTTGCTATTTTTCTTTATATATTTTATCATGCCTACCAAAAAATTTAACTATGTTCATGAGCCCTGACATGGTGGTACAAGCTTGTAATCCAAATGTCAGGAAGATCAAGACTTCAAGGCCAGCCTGGATTACATGAGATCTTGCTCTCCTGTATAAATAAATAATCCAGGAGATTAGATGATGATTCAGACCACAATATCTTGAGTCACACTGTTTTTAAATCTTTCCTAGACATAAAACTGCAGATAAGCTATTATTTCTGTACCTCAATGTCCTCAGGTTTAAAAGGACAATAACAGCTAAGCAGTGGTTCACACTTGTAATCACACAGCAAGCTGAGGTAGGACCACCACGGGCTGGAGGTCAGCCTGGGCTATATACTGAGTTTAAGCCCAGCCTGAGCAACATAACCAACCCTGCTCCAAGATAACAATAATAAATGGCATACAATGAAAGACTCTGTGACTAAAGGAAAAGCTACATGAAACAAGCCTAAAGTATTAGCATTATCTTTTTCTTAACACAAGAAAGAGCACACACAAAGTCAAACTGACTTCATCTTAAGAATTTAAGACTGTAGAGAGGGGCTGGAGATAGCCCTTTGACCCTCAGTACGGGGAACATGAGAAGGTTTAAGACTATATAAACTAGGGCTGGAGAGATGGCGTGGATTAAGAGCACTGGCTGCTCTTCCAGAGGACCTGAGTTCAATTCCCAGCAACCACACTGATGGCTCATAACCATTTGTAATGAGATCTGGTGCCCTCTTCTGGCCTGCAGACGTACATGCAGGCAGAACACTATACATAATAAATCTTTAAAAAAAAAAAGACTAAAACAAGGCATAGCGATACACACCTGCAGCCCCAGCACTCAGGAGGCTGAGGCAGAGGATTGGACTACAAAGAGAAATATGTCAATCTGAGCTATGAGACCAATGAACTCCACTCCCAAAAGAATAATTACGAACGCATTTGCTGTTCATGGCAACTCTAGAGCAATGGTCTCTGCCCTTTGGGGAAATCACTTATCAGAAACAGGAAGGTTCAGAAGCACTGCGAAAGCACGGGAGGAGTGTACAATAACCTATAGGCTGCGGAGCTGAAGAGAACTCAAGAACTCTCAACGTTTGGACGACTTCGGTGGTCTGTGTCCTCAGTCCATTCCCCTCCACCCCCAGACAGGTGTACCTGAGTTCAAGGCCACCCTGGTCTATTTAGTAGACCAGGACTACATAGACCTTGCCTCAAACAAACGAGATCTTTTTGCTTAATCTTACATGTATGCCTACATGTATGTAAGTGCACCTGTGAGCGGCGCTGCGTCCAACAGTGCCTAGGACTGGAGTTACACTTACAAGCTGCCAAATGGGTGCTGGGAATAGAACCAGTGTGTGCAGGGCAGTCTGAGCTTTAACTACCACACGCCTCTCGTCCCTCAGTTTGGATTTCTGGACAGCTCCTTCCACCTTAACTACAAGCATAACTTGCAAAGCAGCTAGTCTCCAAAGGGAGACTGAGGCACGTAAACAGGTGAATCAACAGTAGAGCACTATTTGTTTGTGGATAAACACCTGAACAAAATAAACACCAGACATTTGATTAACAACAGTTTGTAAAAGAACCCTTCATCATTAACAGAACTTAAATGCCAAAGGAACTTCACCTGCTCTTAGTAGCTAGGTTTGGTTTGAAAGATATCAGTTAAACCATACTTGGGAGTCTACTTAAATAAAACTTTTTAACTTTTAAAAAATCAATCTCTCCTCTCTCCTCCCTCCCCCCCTCTCGGGGGGGGGGGGAAGGGGGAGTGTCTTGGATTGCCCCCAGAGTTAGAGTTACAGGAAGTTCTGAGCTACCATACAAGGATGCTGGGAATCAAAGTTTGGTCTTCTGCAAGAGCTCTTAACCACTGGGCCATCCCTCTAACCCCTTGAATAAACTATACAAAGACTGAAGAAAGAGCCAAGTATGATGGCTTATGCGGGTAATCTCAACACTCAAAGAGGTTGAGACAGGAGGATTGCCTGGGGTTTGAATTTCCAGACCAGCCTGGCCTAGAGTGAAACCCATCTTAAAAATTAACAAAAATAAACAGTAAACCTGTGTAAAGCCAACATTATTGAACATGAATACATCTTTTATAATTACCATCAATATGAAAAAAGCAAAATGTTCGCACTGTTCTAGCCCTACGTCTAGATAACTTAAACCTCTACATTGTTAACTACAATTTATCTTGTCTTTTTTTTTTAATTTTTCACTTTTTTCACTTTTTTCTCTTTAGATAGGGTCTTATGTTGGCCTCGAACGCGATACAGAGCCCAGGAAAGACAAACTTCTTGCCTCTCCCTCAGGGCTAGAATCACAGGTGTGCCAAGGTTATGTGGTACTGGGAGAATCCAATCGATGGCGGCTTCCAGCACGCTAGGCAGGCACTCTACCAAGTGAGCTAAATCGCTGCTCCCATCCTTGATCATTCATGGAGGACTTTTTGCTTGCTTTCTTGAGACTGGACAAAGTGCTGCATAGCTATTAACTTGTTTGAACGGTCAAAGGGGGAAAAAAGTAAATAGCCAAACAGAAGTTCAGAAAGAGGGGAACCTCAAGGCTGGACGTATGTCATGGACGACATAACTCTGAAAGTCCAATTTAATATCGACCCGGGGAGGGGGGGGGGGAACATACAGATCTTCATTCTTACACTCCGTTTCGGAGGCTGCATCTTTCTATTTTGTCTAGTAAGTGCCAAATCCTGTTCGGTGACTGCTAGCAGCACTCTCGACTCCCTTGTGTCGGGGCTCAAGTTTATCTTCGCGACTTAATGACCCGGTCCGTACAAGGAAGAAAGCGCCTTAGAAAACCGGGCGGTCAGGAGCGCGCTGTCTTGACAGACGCTCGCCGCCCCTTGTCTGGCCGCAGCCCCGGGCCGCCGCCCCTCTGTCCTCCACTTGTTCCCAACTTCCTTCTCTCGGCCACAGCTCGGTTTCAGCCTGGTGAACGAGGAAGGACACCACGTACCTTCGGAAGTGAGGCGAGAGAAGGGCTTGAGCAGCTCGGCGAAGCTGAGGTGGTTGAGGCGGGTGAGCCGCTCGGCTTCGTCGCTGCACAGCGCGGCGACGCAGGGAACGAAGGAGTCGGGGATGAGCTCCTGCACCGACTGCACGCACTGGGCCATGACCGCGGCCAGGCGCCCAGCCTCCGCCCCGCCTCGGAGCCGAGCTTGCCGCAGCCGCCGCCGCTGCCGCCGCCTGCCCGGCCGGGCGCGGCCCCACTCCGGAGGCTGCAGCCGACCGCGCGTAGCCGCCGCTGCTTCGGCTCTCGCGGCCTGAGCCCGTCCCTGCCTCCGCTCAGCGCTCCCAGAGGCTTTGCATCCCACCCTGGCAGGTGGGGACACCGACCACCGCCGTTCAGTCCGCCCTACGGCAAAGCCTTGGTCACTGTCCGACAGGAACCGCCATGTTCGGCCGAACCCTGACCCGCCGGCAGTACTACTCCCGGCAGGCCCCGCGAGCACGCCTCACGTGACTGTGTCAAAGAGGCGGTAGGGGCGGGGCCGGGGCTGATGGCCGGGAAACGAGGAACGACGGAAGCCGGTTGGGAGATTGGAACCGGAAATACTGTGACGCGTGAGCTGGGCGGGGTTCCGGACGAGAGAATGGTGGGCGTGGCCAAGGGGGCGGGCGCTCTCCTTTTGGCTGGGTTTTCTGGCTGGTGCCAAGCAACTCTGTCAAGCTATTATTGGCAAGCCTGACCTTCTCGGTCCTCCCAATGATCCCACCTGCCTGCAGTAAGCAACCAATGTAACTTCGCTTTGCTTCCTGACCTGTCGCTCCCCTCGAAGGGCTGCAAATGCTTGCTGGAGAAGGGGTGTGGACGGCCAGTGCCCAGGACTTCCTTCCCTCTGCAGGTGCCCAGGACTGGCTATGTATATCCTTTGAGCATCCGCACGCTTTTAGAAGCGGACCGCCACGGTATGTGTTCAACCACCGAGCGAGCAAGTTGCTTTAGTTCGCAGGGAGTATACAGGGAAAGTGCATTTTTCTAGATCTCTGGGAAGGAATGTCCTCAAATGTCGTCAGTCTTTTTTTTTTAAGATACATGCTAGGATGCTGTGCACTTGTCTCTCATAGATGAAGTTCTGGCTGTCTGGATGAAGTTCTGGATGTCTTGGAACTCTTGCCTCAGCCTCCCAGCTGCTGGGATTACATTACAGGCTTGCATGATCACTCCCAGCTCTGCCTCTCCTTTCCTTTTTTTATGAGTATTTACTTCATGGAGGTGGAGAAGATAGTACTTGAATACTGTGTGGCTGGCCATTATTGCAGACTTGTCAGTCCCCATAATCACATGACCCACACCTACATTGCCAAAAGGGAATTACCAGAGGCTTGCCACAGACGAATGGAGAACAGAGAGTTTTACCAGACTAGAGACTAGGCCCTAGAGTTGACCATTAGCTGAGGGATGTAGTTCCCTGTGGTTATAAGATCAACCTGGTCTATGGATCAAGTTACAAGCCAGTCAGGACTGTATACAGTAAGACCCTGTCTCGAGAAGAAGGGTGTGTGTGGGGGGGGGGGGGAGAATTTATCCCTATCCTGCTCAGTTTTTGGCAAAGTACTATTAACTGTAGAAATCCTTTAAAAAGATGAAATTGCAGTAGGTACCATAACAGACTTTTTAAAATACAGTCTGGGGCTGGTGAGACGGCTAAGCGGTTGAGAGCACTGACTGCTCTTCCAAAGGTCCTGAGTTCGAATCCCAGCAACCACGTGGTGGCTCACAACCATCAGTGAAGACAGCTACAATGTACTTACATATAATTAATAAATAAATAAATTTTTAAAAAATACAGTCTAACTGTATCCTTAGCTAGCCTTATACTCAGAGATCTGTTTGCCTCCCAAGTGCTGGACTAAAGGTGTGTGCCATTGTGCCCAGTGGCAGCAGAGTTTATTTTTTTTAAAGATTTATTTTATTTATTTTATGTATATGAGTACACTGTAGCTGTACTGATGGTTGTGAGCCATCATGTGGTTGCTGGGAATGAAGATTGCTCGCTCGTTGTTGTTATTATTATATCTAAGTACACTGCAGCTGTCTTCAGAAGCACCAGAAGAGGGCATCAGATCTCATTATAGATGGTTGTGAGTCACCATGTGGTTGCTAGGATTTGAACTCAGGACCTTCAGAAGAACAGTCAGTGCTCTTAACCAATGAGCCATCTCTCCAGCCCGGCAACAGACTTTATAATCAAGAATTTTGAAAAAAAAAAAAGAATTTTGCAACATCAAAACAAAAATTAATGAGGCTGGAGAGATGGCCCAGTAGTTGAAAGCAGCTACTGCTTTTGCAGAGGACCTGAGTTCAGTTCCCAGCGCCCACATCCAGTGGCCCACAAATGCCAGTAACTCCAGTTCCAAGGGACTCAACGCCCTCTTCTGATTTTTAAGGGCACCTGTACTTATGTACACATACCCACACAGATACATACACATACATGTACATATAAATAAATCATTTTTAAGTTAAAATCAGGCATGGTGACATGCCAGTAATTCCAGGTTGGAACTGCCAGGTGTCGTGGTACAAACCTTTAGTCCCAGCACTCAAGAGGCAGAGGGGAGCAGATCTGAGTTCAAGGCCTGCCTTGTCTACAAATCGAATTCCATAACAGTCAAAAAGAAAAAAAAACAATTCCAGGCTGAAACAAGATTGTTAGTCTGAGATGTAAAAGTAACTTTTATTTGCCTGATATAATTTATTTACCTCAGTTTGCTAACCTAGGCTTGGTCCTGGAGTCTTCTGGCCTCTCTACAATTTCATCTATGCCCAGAATGTTTTCAGCCTCTGAGACTTGCTGTTGGATAAGCTCATCCTTTCTAGCTCTTTCTGAGCTGTGGCTGGCTGGTCAACCTGGCTATTCTGACTCAAACTCCTCTCCACACTAGCTGATTCGATCTGACTTCTCTCTCAGCCTCTGAATGAATTGGGCATGTCTCTATTCCATCCAGAGGGATTAAAGTTATGTGTTAAGGGCTGAGCCACACCACAACTAAAAACTTTTTTCAGTAATAACACAATCTTGGCTTTCACAGTGTGATCAAATACCCTGCAACACTGAGATATATAATAAGATCCTATCTGGGGAAAAAAATATAGGCTGGGCATAGTAGATCACGCTTGTCATCCTGTCACAGGAAAAGTGAAGGCAGATGATAGATGTTCAATGTCATCTTCAGTTACATAGCAAGTTTCAGGTTAGTTTGGAACACATGAGACTGTGTATTTAACAAAATGAAAGAGTATCTAGGTAGCGGTAGCTACACCTATAATCCCAATAGCTGGGAGACAGAAGCAGGAGCATCAGCACAGGTTCAAGGCCAGCCTGGACTGTAGAGCGAAAGGTGGTGTGTGTGTGTGTGTGTGTGTGTGTGTGTGTGTGTGTGTGTGTGTGTTGGCCCTGTAATCCCAGTGTTTGAGAGTCTGAGACAAGATGATTTCTACAAGGTCTACACTACATAAGATCCTGTCTTAATAAGCATAAAACATGCTGGGGATATGGCTTGGTGGTAGGGCACTTGTCTCTCATACATGAAGTTCTAGACTTGATTTCCAGTGACTTAAAGGGGGTGGGCAGAAGTTAAGGTTATGCTAACTTAAACAACATATAGGTCAAAGAGAATTAGAGTTCAAAGGAGAGGGACTTGTGCTACAAGCATAGCCCTGGGCTTTATCAGCAGGTCTCTTTCCCTTCTTCCCCTCTCTGCTTCTGTCTTCACGGCTCTGGGACCCACCCCCAGCCCAGTGTAGGGCCTGCCTACACGTCCAGACACCATACTCCTCCTTTAACAAATTTAGTCCCAGCATCAGTCTGTCAATCCCCGGAAATGCTTCTGATCTGTTCCACTCACACCATATGCCTTTCCCTGAGCCAATCAAGTTCTAGGGAGGCTAGCTATTATTGGCCAGCCATGGTCATAACTCTGCAATTCTAGGAAGGAAGATAGGATTTTGACTCTCAAACTAGAGATGGGAATGTTTACCAGCCAAATATAAAAGTCATGCATGGCCTATAATTCCAGCACTTGGGAGGCAGAGGCAGGCAGATTTCTGAGTGTGAGGCCAGTCTGGTCTACAGAGTGAGTTCCAAGACAGCCAGGTCTACACAGAGAAACCCTGTCTTGAAAAAAAAAAATGAAGTCACATATCACGCCCCAAACTAATCATCGGCTTCTCAATAACCACACATGACCTTCTTCCATAGCTGTGATTTTTAAGAATGCCTCTACACAATAATTATCCCTTTTACTACTGAAGACAGACTCATCTTTTACCAAGAGACAGCCATACAGAAATCTTTATATACACCTCTGACACAGGAATTGCTGGATGAGGTCTTCATGGTCTATGACCAATGGCGCTCTGTTTTATTTCTGAGACAGGTCCAGGCTGGCCTCCACTTAGCTGTATAGTCAAGGATGACCTTGAACTTCAGATCATCCTGCCTCCACCTCCTCAGTGCTAGGATTCCTCCATTTTATGTGGCATTAGAGATTTAAATCAGGTGCATTCTAACAACTGAATCCCATCCCAGACCCTAATACTTTTTTTTTTCAAATTTTATTATAGCTGTTTATTTATGTTCTTTCAGGTACCCATATACACACATGCACTGATACCTATGTGGAGGTCAGAGGACAACCTTTCTTTCCTTCTACATGTGGGTCCTGGGAATAGGACTCAGGATGTCAGCCTTGGCAGCCAGCATCTTCCCAGGTATACATGCATACGTACATGCACACATAGAAACTGGGTGAATAGGACGTATTCTTCGAAGTCACTAGGTAGTAGAGATAGACCTTAAACTCCTGATCCTTCTGCTCTACCTGCTGCGTTACAGGTATATGATACTGGTTTAAAGTGACGACATGGAGGTGGGTATAGTTCAGTGGCAGAGTGCTCACTTAGCATCTGCAAAGCTATGGGTTTAGTGTCCAGTCCTACAAAATTAAAAAGCAAGCAGTTGGTTCTCCTGTCACTGCTGTGCCCACTACATTTTTTTTTGCAATATAATGAAAAATGGTTTTGTTAAAACCAAAATCAAATCATAAAAGTATCATTCAATAATTCCACATTCCACTGTACCCAGGAAGTTTTAGACAATACCTTTCTGCATCTGTAATTCTTTGGGGGTTTTCTAGGCCCGTGTTAGCACCTGAATAACTGACACAAGACTTGGTATTTTTATTAACAAGCTGTAAGCCTGACCTGGGCAGGTTCGGAGCTATTCTACTAAGCTGTTTACCTTCCAACCACAGGCCCGTGTTACTTGTAATTTGAGTCTCTTCCTGGCTTGCTTTGTTCCATGTGTGTCCTCATGGAGAATCCCTTGGTGACCTCTCTTTGTGACTTCTCCTGGACCTTCTGCCTCATGGTCATTTCTCCTCTTCCTTCCTCATGACTGCTGCTGCCCTTCTCCTCCTCCTCCTCCTCCTCCTCCTCCTCCTCCTCCTCCTCCTTCTCCTCCTCCTCCTTCTCCTCCTCCTCCTCTTTCTCCTCCCTGTCCCCTTCCTCCTCCTCCTCTTCCCCCCCCTCTGGTCTCCCTGGGACCCACCCAACCCCACTGGAATTTGAAGTCCCACACTATTCTCTTCTGCCCAGATAATTGGCTGATCAGCTGTTTATTGACCAATCAGAAGGTGATGTAGAAGAATGTTTTTAAAACACTGAGACAGTTGATGCTTCATAAAAATAGCTATACCAAAGTCCACCTATACTCAATTCTTTGCCCCCAGTATAGAAATCAGCATTTGAATAATACAAAGACAACCTTGACACTGTGCACAAAAAGATTGTTCCCGCACCTATCTCTGAGGGAGACTGGAAACATTAAGGTCCAGGATCAAGTTACTTAAGCCAAAAGAATCAATGAGCGGAGAGAATACATATGAGTCGATAGCTCGGTATCTCCACACTGCTAGGAACGAGGCTCTGGGCAGGCATTCTTTACAGGTCTAGCTTATGCTCTTCTGTTTCTATACCTCCTCTGGACACTGGCTGTGTTTATTTTACTAGTATTTTGAACGGTTCATCACATCCTTAGGTTGGTCATATCCTACCCTCAAGGCCAAGAGGACATGGTTGGCCACAAATAAGTTAACACTTGTTGAACAAAGCTCAACGATAAGATTCCTTCTCAGAACTGAATCGTCAGGCAAGTCCATTACCATTGGAGATCACAGAGTGTACTTACACAAATACAAGTGATATCTTTCTGGGGAGAGGTGAATAAATGTCCACAGATTGCTAATAACTGACTGTCTTAGTTAGGGTTTCTATTGAAGTGAAGAGACACCATGACCACAGCAACTTGTATAAAGGGAAACATTTAACTGGGGGCTGGCTAACTGTTCAGAGGTTCAGTTCATTGCCATCAGAGCAAGAAGCACGGTGGCACGCAGGCAGACTTGGTGCTGGGAAAGTATCTGAGAGTTCTGCATCTGGATCCAAAGGCAGCAGGAAGAGAATGCGACAGAGTTTAGCCCGAGCATCTGAAACCACAAAGTCAGTCCCCAGCGACACACTTCCTCCAACAAGGCCAAACCTCCTAATAGTGCCACACTTCCTCCAACAAGGCCAAACCTCCTAATAGGGCCACACTTCCTCTAACAAGGCCGAACCTCCTAATAGTGCCACTTCCTATGGGCCTATGGGAGGCATTTTTATTCAAACCACCATTCTACCAGGCTTGCTGAAGCAATAGGATTATTGGGATTACTCACAGGATCGTACTTAGGCCTGCTTAGAGGAACATAGATGGCACTTGTACCACCAAAATACCCGTGCCTGTGTGGAGGATGACTCAGGAAACCTTCATCCTTGAGACTCTCTGTGCCACCTCCGGTCACCAATTTTCTGATATAGGAAGTGACCATAGGGCAATTAACTTTCCTGGACAGTTGACACGAAGCTAGAAACAGAATTAGCTCTGCTCCGCCCCAGAGGGTTCACCACATGCACATTGCGTTCCCACCAAGTTTCCTTGTTCAGAATGTACCTACAGACATTTTTAACTTATACTCATGTATCATGCTTGTACCAGCTAGTTTGATGTCAACTTGATGCAAGCTAGAGTCATCAGAGAGGAGGGAGCCTCAGTAGAGAAAACACCTCCATAAAATTTGACTATAAGAATTTTTCTTAATGAGGGATCAGTGGGGGAGGGCCCAGCCCATTGTAGGTGGCTCTGTCCCTGGGCTGGTGGTCCTGGGTTTTATAAGAAAACAGACTGAGCCAGCCCTGGAGGGCAAGACAATGAGCAGCACTACCCCATGGCTTCCACATCGGCTCCTGCTCGAAAGCTCTGGCCCTCATTGCTATTCCCAAGGAACCGTGAGAGAGAACAGTGAGCAAACAGAGTCTTCCCTCCCCAAGGTGTTTTTGGTCATGGCGTTTCATCGCAGCAATAGTAACCCTAACTAAGACACTATTACAGCAAGATATTTGTCACTTTACAAGATACTCATCTTTCCTGAGTCATACATTATTTATTTATGCTTAGAAAGTTGGGGCTAGGGACTAGAGCCATGATTCTCAACCTTCCTAATGCTGTGACCATTTAATACATTTCCTCATGTTGTGGTAACCCCCAACCATAAAATTATCTTCATTGCTACTTCATATCTTTAATTCTGCTACTGTTATGAACTGTAATGTAAATATCTGATATAGTAATGTATATTATATGCAGCCCCTGTAAAAGGGTTCTTGGATGCCCTGACATCATGATCTACAATTTGAGAACCACTAGGCTAGAAAGATGACTTAGTAGTTAAGAACACTGCTGTAGGGCTAGAAGGATGGCTCAATGGTTAAGAGCACTATTTCAGAGGACCCAGATTTGGTTCCTAATACCCACATGGCAGCTTACAACAAGTGGTTGTAACTCCAGTCTCAGAGGACCTGATACCCTCTTCTAGCCTCTTCACCCTCCTCTGACACCAGGCATACTGGTACATAAACATGCATGCAGGCAAAAAAAAAAAAATCTATACACACATTATTTTAAATAGAGCACTACTGCTCTTCCAGAGGACCTAAGTTTCACTCCCAGTATCCATGTCTCAGAGATCACAATCACATCTAACTCCAGCTCCTAGGGATCCATTGTCCTTTTCTGGCATCTGTAGGGTAACATAAAAATAAACCCCAAAAAATATTTTTTAAAAATTTTTTAAAGATTATATTTTATGGTACGAGTGGCTCTGATCTCTGCAAGAGCAAGTTCTCTTAGCTCCTGAACCATCTCTCCAGCTCCTAAACAATATTTTTAAAAAGAAGGTTGGAACTAGAGGCTAGTGAGGACACTTGTTGCTAAACCTGATGACTTGAATTTGATCCCGACCAACCTAGCAGAAGAAAGGAGCTGCCCAGCAAAGCTATGCTTTAACCTGTACATGTGCGCTGTGGCACACACGTGCCTGTGCTTACACTCACACACCATATACATGTATTTTAAGTTGAGGCTGGATGTTTTTGTATTCATTTAAAGGTGAAGACCTAAGCCTACTCTTCAGCCCACTGTAATTACTTCCACTCATTTTGAATGTGAAGAGCAAATCTGTATAGCAAAACTGCACTTGCTCCCACTTTTTCCAACAGCAGATGGTGCTGTTGAGCATTGTAATTTGTAATTGTAAAAATTTATAATTCTCAAATACATAGTCATCGCATAGAGAATACCTATATACCTCTATATCAGAGCACTGGAAATTGGGGACATTAAAAATATTCGTAAATTAAAATTTATTTGGAATGGAGAGATGACTCCACTGTTAAGATCACGGACTGGTTCTTCCAGTGGATCCAGGTTCAGTTCCTAACACCCACACAGTGACTCAAAATCATCTATAGCTCCAGTTCCAAGGGGTGCAATGCCTTCTGTGGGCACTGCACACACATGGCGCAGACACACATGCAGGGAAATTGCCTATATACATAAAAGGGGAAATTTTAAGTTAAATACACCCAAATATTTTATAATAGGCTATGAAATAGAAGGAAGGCTTAAATATATAATCTATGGGATGCGAACGCAGCTCAGTGGTAAAGCATTTGCCCAAGATATAAGGGCTCCAGGTTTAATCACCAACACCACACGCACACAAACACACACGCACACATGCACAGGAGGGTGCAGAGAATTAGTTGATATTAGGACAGGGACATGTAGCTCAATGGTAGTACATGCATGTACAAGGCACACTCAAATACGTGTGTGTGTGTGCGTGTGTGTGCGTGTGTGTGTGTGTGCATGCGAGCACTCAATGCTCACATATAATAAACCTGTATTCTACATGTCTACATGTGGATTCATATTCTTTAGCAGTTCTACGGATGATACAGCTTCATTATTACCAGACAAATCCCTCTGCTACTGTTCTAACCTCAACTCTGGTCCACATATTTTTGTCCTTGAAGTCCTGATCCTCTGGCCACCTCCACTTCCCAAGTCTTAAGATGTCCTAGAACAGCTGCAGAGATGTGGCTCCAGGTTCTGCTTCCCTTTCCCAGGGCATCGGGAGGCTGCTGATATGCCAGCTCAGAGAGGACAGGGCAAAGTCCGAAATGAGTAGGGTAGGAAATCTGCTTCTTACCTCTGAAGCCTTAGATACTGCTGGTTGCCAGGCTGTACGTGGGAAGTGGAGTCCAGGACGAATGTTGTAGTTCCGGGAGAGAGAAAGACTTCTCCAAGAATCTTTGTGTAATAGTTCTTTTAGGCGAAGGCCTTCTCTGATGATCTTTAACGAGGCAACTCTCTGAGACCAGTTTAACTTGTTCATGGAATGCATATACTTTATTTGGGGTGAACCAAGGGTTATATAGTTTTGGGGTGAAAAGTCCAGGCTGATTCAATGACAGACTTCAAATTGGCACTTAAGGAAACTAGGCCTAAATCTGTTTCCAAGAACTGGGCAATTCCAGGCAAGTTCAGGCCTCAGAAGCTGCCTGCCACCTGGCCTGAGGCAAGGACAACAGGTCAGCAGCAGTTTCCAGACCTCCTTAGCAAGTTTCCAGCCCTCACTCCTCAATAATGGAATGTACATAGAGATGGACCCAACAGATTAACAGAGGTCACCTACCCCCAAATTCCCTAACGTGCTTTAAATCAAGCCTGCAAGATCACTTGGTTATCTCTCTATTCTGGTAATGGGAGACCACAGCATGCTGGACTTCTGCAGAATAAAACATTCTTTGTGTTTACATACTATTTGAGTCTGGGCTATCATTCTTCGGCAAATCATGGACCCTTATGGTGGGAAAAGTCATTGGCTGAAAGCTAAGGTACTGAGATGCCTCTTTAGCATGAGGAAGCCTTCCAGGCACTGGATAGTTGACTGACTACTTGTGACCCCCTGGTTGGGAGTCGCCTGGTTACATGCTTCAAAGCGAGCATGGAAATAGCTAGTTCCACTCCCGCCAGTCTCAAGCGTTGAATATGCTCCACCTTGCCAGTTCTACCAGTTCTTGTGGCACCGTCCACCCTCACCAGTTCCTCTTCTTCACAGTCCATGTGCCCGATACAGAGGTAGCTCAGCTGTTAAGAGCACTGTCTGTTTGTCCAGAGAACCCAGGTTCAGTTCCTAGCACCCACATGACGACTCACACCATCTGTGACTCCAGTTCCAGAAGATCCAAGGCCATCTTCTAGCCTTCATGAGCACTATACACAGGTGGGGCACAGACTGCATGCAGGAAAAACACCCATAACAAGGAAAATAAGTAGAACTTTTTTAAAAATTTGTATTTGTGGGGCTTAAGATAGGGCTCAGCAGCTAAGTTAAGAGTGTTTGCTGCTCTTCCAGAGACCGCGTTTGATTCCCAGAACCTATGTCTGGTGGTTCAGGCAGCAGCTTTAAGGGATCTGAAGCCCTCTTCTGGCCTATGCAGATGTTTACTGACCTAGAGGTAGTGGGACCAAGGAGAGTAGAGGCGATATATGAGACAGACTCCACTCTCATGTAATAGCCAACTGTCTTAGTTAAGGTTTTATTGCTATGAAGAGATATCACGACCAAGACACCTCTTATAAAGAAAAAACATTTCATTGGTGCTGGCTTACCGTTCAGAGGTTTGGTCCATTATTATCATGGTAGGCAGCATGGCAGCATCCAGGGAGACGTGGTGCTGGAAGGGAGGAGAAAGTTCTACATCTTGATCCGAAGGCAGCAGAATTGACTGTGTGCCATACTGAGCATAGCTTGAGCATGGAAGACCTCAAAGCCCACCCCCACAGTGACACACCTCCTCCAACAAGGCCACACCTCCTAATGATGCCACTCCCCAAGGGCCAAGCATTTAAACACAGAAGTCTATGGGGGCCATACCTATTCAAGTCATGATACTGATTTTATTCAGAGAATCGGGCAGTTTATACTCAGAGGGTTAAGAAAAGTCACATGAATAAAGTTATGTATACAATCACAAGGACAAGCTGCACACTGCAAAAACATGTTTTTCCATAGAGGCATATAAACGAATAACAATAGTCAGTTGTAATGAATACTCTGAACTAAACCCACTCCTGTCTGCTATGCCTTGGAGGAGCACAGAAACATCCCGGAACAACTTTGTGTTTTGAGGAAACTGAGATCACAAGACTCCTGTTTTCTTGGAATTTTCTCACGAGCATTCGGAATTCTCCTCAAACGACTCCATTCTTGGACTGTGTTCTGACAGGCAGGCATCTGCACACACATGGCATAACTCAAACAGAAACAGGTACAATTAATAAAATAATTTAAAATTTGTAAAACTATTTAGGCCACTGAGATGGCTGAGTAAGGAAAGGCATAGCCACTTCAACCAAAATCCAGTAAGGCACAGACAGATCTTTCCAGAAACTTCAAATACATCAAGCACTGTTCCAAATCATTTAAAGGAAGACCAGGGCTGGTTCAGTAGTTAAGAATACTTTCTGCCGGGCGGTGGTGGCGCACGCCTTTAATCCTAGCACTTGGGAGGCAGAGGCAGGCGGATTTCTGAGTTCGAGGCCAGCCTGGTCTACAGAGCGAGTTCCAGGACAGCCAGGGCTATACAGAGAAACCCTGTCTCGAAAAACCAAAAAAAACAAAAAAAGAATACTTTCTGCTCTTTCGGGGGGTGACAGTTCAGTTCCAAGAACCCACATTTGGTAGCTTACAACCACCTATAATTCCAACTCCAGGGAATCAAAGGCCTTCATCCACTCTATGAGGTCAGGAACAGATACAGATTTCTCTCTCTCTCTCTCTCTCTCTCTCTCTCTCTCTCTCTCTCTCTCTCTCTCTCTCTCTCTCTCTCTCTCTCTTGCTCTTGCTCTCTCACTCTTTCTCTCTCTCCTTCCCTCCCTCCCTTTCTCCTTCCCTCCCTCCCTTTCTCCTTCCCTTCCTCCCCCCCTCCCTTTCTCCTTCCTTCCTCCCTCCCTCAAAAATTCAATTAAAAAACAAACAAACCTTAGAACAAAGTCAACCACCACCTGCCCAGATTGTACCTCTCAGGTTGGGAATGGTTTTGTTGCTCTCCATGGTTCTGAATCAGGCTTACTCATCAAGACTCATGCCTACTTCCTGTGTAAATCCTATTCCCTGTGTAAATCCTTCTCCTATGCTGGCTAACAAAGACAAAAAAAAAAAAAAAAAAACCAAAGGAAGAAAAATGAAAAAAAAAAAAAGCAGAAGAAGAGAGATTAGTACAATGACTAAAGATTTACAGGTTCAGGTAGAAAAAAGGGGAAACTCACTTTCAGATTATTTTCAAATATTTTCAGCTATCTAGCCTGGCCCTGTGGTGCACTTCTTTAATCCCAGCACGTGGGAGGCAGAGGCAGGCAAATCTCTATGAGTTCAAAGCCATCCTGGTCTACAGAGTGAGTTCCAAGACAGCCAAGGCTATTACTTGTGGTGACATACACCTGTAATTCTAATGTTTAAGATGTAGATCAAGAGTTCAACTTGGGCTGGGCTGTGGTGAACTTTGTTTACTGATTTGCTTAATTACTATCTTGTGTGATCTCTTTGCTTACTACTTTACTTGATTATAATCTTGGGGGGGTGCAGCAAACTTTATTGATGGTATTCAAGAAAGTAGGGAGGGTTCCTGTTATTATGAGGGTCTGGGATGGAAATGATGAGGGAGATGCTCAGTGTTGGGGATGAGTTAGGACAGGGACTCCTCAGCAACCGAGGGCCTCTCTCTTGCTCTTTTGCTGGGGTGGGTGGTCCAGGGCTTCTTACTCCTTGGAAGTCGTGTAGGCTATGAGGTCCACCACCCTGTTGCTGTAGCGGTATTCATTGTCATACCAGGAAATGAGCTTTACAAAGTTGTCATTGAGAGCAATGCCAGCCCCAACATCAAACTGTTCAAGTCACAGGAGACAACCTGGTCCTCAGTGTAGCCCAGGATGCCCTTCAGTGGGCCCTCAGATGCCCGCTTCACCACCTTCTTGATGTCATCATACTTGGCAGGTTTCCCCAGGCAGCATGTCAGATTTACAGTGGATACATTTGGGTAGGAACATGGAAGGCCATGTCAGTGAGCTTCCTATTCAGCTCTGGGATGACCTTGTCCACAGCCTTGGCAGCACCAGTGGATGCAGGGATAATGTTCTGGGTAGCCCCACGGCCACAGCTTTCCAGAGGGGCCATCCACAGTCTTCTGAGTGGCAGTGATGGCATGGACAGTGGTCATGAGCCCTTCCATGATCCCAAAGTTGTCATGGATGACCTTGGCCAGGGGAGCTACGCAGTTGGTGGTGCAGGATACATTGCTGACAATGTTGAGTGAGTTGTCATATTTCTCGTGGTTCGCACCCATCACAAACATGGGGCATCAGCAGAAGGGGCAGAGATGATGACACTTTTAGCCCCACCCTTCAAGTGGGCCCCAGCCTTTTCCATGGTGGTAGACTCCACGACATACTCAGCACCAGCATCACCCCATTTGATGTCAACTGACTTTCACCATTTTGTCTACAGGACGAGGCTGGTACTGCACAAGAAGATATGGCTGTCTCTGAAACAGGGAGGAGCAAAGATTTGATTATAATCTTATGTGATCTCTTTGTTTACTACTTTGCTTGATTACTTTATGTTTGATCCAACAACTGACCACGTTTTGGGGTGTACTTAGAAGGATATAAAAGCAGACTGGAGGAAAATATAGCTGCTTCAGCCTCAGTACTGGCTGGAGTCAAACTGTAATGCTGTCTAATTGTCTTTTCAATCCTTACTCCCTCAGTTGAGACCCTGTTGAACTGGCTTGGTCAAAAAAAAAAAGTCATCTTCAGCTTCTTCAAGGATTAGTGATTAACTCTGAGTTGCCTATAATGAATCAGTGTTGAATTAAGAAAAGAAATAAAAGTGCTTCCCCTTAGAGCCACTTAAGAAGAGTGAGTTCCGACTTGAATTCTCTACTCTATGATCCTTGTGTCTTCCGTCCACTGTCTGTTGAAGGGGGCTGTTCCGATGTTAAAGTCCTGTTCCCCAACTGGTTCTGGATCTGTCAGTAAAGAAGGCTGGGGGCCAATTGCTAGGCGAAAGGTACAGATGGGACTTCAGTTCCCAGGAGGACAAGGTAGATGCAGGGAAGGAGGGGGGGCTTTCTGCCATGCTTTGGAGGAAGAAAAAAGCAGCAACCACGTGAGGTCGCAGGGGGAGCTGGGGCCTGTTGCCTCTGCTACAGGCAGATGGCCAAGGATGTGTGGCAGGGACTAGGTGGGACTAGCCACTGAAGTTCTGGGCAGGTGGAGAGCTGGAAATTGGCAAGGGAATGCTTTTCCATGCCCGTTTGTGGGGCGATAGTAACGCCCCACAATTGTGCCTAGAAGGCAAGTTGTAAAGTAACAAACTGTGTGTGTGTGTGTGTGTGTGTGTGTGTGTGTGTGTATCTTTAATCCTCAGGATTCGGGGAAGCTGGGAGAGGACTGGTGCAGCCCACTTCCCAGAGCAAAGGCGGGTAGAGCAAAAGGGACTACGCAGGGAGGAGCCGGGAGGGGCCAGAGCTGGGCCACTCCCAGCAGTAGCAATAAAAATACATACAACAGCCTCTTGCATGATATGAATTTGTGCCTGTATCTGTAGCGGTCCCTATGTGTCTATCACTCAGTGCCTGTCCCTAACAAAGAGTTTTCTCTGCCTTCATTGAACAGCATTGAAGCATCACATAGAAGAAGGAATGGAATACTTTCCAGAAATCTTTAACGACAGAGGTTTACAAGAAATTAAGTCCTGTTTCCAACCGATCCCAACCCACCCAGATAATAAACATCATTGTTTAGCAACCACTATCCATAAGTAGGTGCTTCCCACCTTTAAGGTAGATATTAGGTTGCTTTCGATTCTATATCTGCTTTCAGCAAATAGCATGCATTATCTGGGTCGAGCATGGGAGACTACTTAATTTTATATTAAATCTATGCATTAGCTATAATTAGGCCAGGTTGTAAAAGCTGATTACATAAGAAATCCAAAGCAAGTAATGTTGCTTGCTATAGTGTTCTTTTAAAGGCAAATTAAACAGTTTGAGGGCACAGTAGGCTAGCAGACTTTTGTCTCAAGTGACTTCAATGTGTACTATTCCTTTGTATTTTTATATACATTGGTGTTTTGCCTGCATGCATGTCTGTGTGAGGATGTTGGATCACGTGGAACAGAAATGACAGACAGTTGTTGTTAGGATTCTGTCTAAGCTCCACCCGCCAATTACCTGGCAACAGCCAGGTAGCCTGGCCTACTATAAAAAGGGCTGCTCAGCCCCTCCTCTCTCTCTTACTTCTTACCTCTTACTTCTCCTCTTACCTCTCTTACTCCTCTTATCCTCTCTTGCCCCTCTTGGGCTCTCCTCCCCTCCCCCCACCTCCACGTGGTCATGGCCGGCCTCTGCATCTCTACTCTCTCCCTCTCTCTCCCTTTCTCTGCCTCTACTACCCCCTTAACTCCCATTCTCTGCCCTGAATAAACTCTATTCTATACTATGTCGGTGTGTGTCTGGTCCCTCGGGGGAAGGGATGCCTCAGCATGGGCCCTCTGAGGCACCCTCTTCCCCCACACCGCCAAATACCATATTCTCTAAACCTCTTTCTCTTTTTTATGACCACAACAGTCATGAGCTGCCATGTGGGTGCTGGGAATTGAACCAGGGCCCTCTATAAAAGCAGCCAGTGCTCTTAATTGCTGAGCTGTCTCTCCAGTCCCTCAAGGTGGATTATTAACACTGGCTACGAGGTTCAGCAAAAGTTCCAGCCTCTTAAAATATAAGAGATATTCTCAGAATATTGCACCACTATCAATACAAAGACTTTGAGGACAGACTTGGCTACTTGAGAACTTAGCTTAAAAAACAAAACAACAACAAAAAACAAATTTTAGCTAACGTCCAAGTTACAACTGTTGAGGTTTGGTCTGTTGCTGTGTACTGTAATGCTAAATTCTATACCCAAAGATCTTGACCTAGGAGTAACTTCTCACGTTTACAAGCTTTTATTGTGTAAACCTTGTTCCTTGATTTAAAACTATTGGTAAAATAACATTGGCTACAGCCAACTACTGGAGGGAATAGAGGTAGGTGGGTTTGGAGTGACCTGGTTGGAGGAGAAGAGACCAGAATGGGGAAAAGGAAGAACAAAGGGGGAGAAGCCACCATTTGGGGAGAGGGGCCATGAGCACATGGAGAAACAGCAGGTGCCCGGGGTACACAGCTGGGGAGGTGGCCAGGCCTGCAGTTAGAAGAGTAGATTATGGTTACTCCCCGGTATTTGTCAAAGCCAAGTAAAATAACCATAGTCTGAGTCTCATTTATCTGTAAACTAGATGGGGATAAGCTTAAGTTGCTTTTTTTACTACATACAAGAAATTAAGTACCATACCCACTACTTACACCCATAAAAAACTATTGGAGAAAAATATTTTTTTCATTTTTAAAAATTATTTAATTTTATGCTTATGAGTGTCTTGCTGTGTATGTGTATGTGCACCATGTTTGTACTTGGTGCCTACGGAGGTTAGAAAAAGGTATTGGATCCTGTGAACTGGAGTTACAGATGGTGGTAAAATACCATATGGTTACTGGGAACCAAACCTGGGTCCTCTATGAGTGGTCAGGCAGTGGTACTGAGTCCCAGCATTCAGAAGGTAGAAGCAGGTGAATCTCTGAGTTTGAGGCCAACCTGGTACACAGAGTAGGTTCCAGGATAGTCAGAACTATACGGAGAAACCCTGTCTCAAAGAGAGAAGGAAGGAGAGAAGGAAGGAAGGAAGGAAGGAAGGAAGGAAGGAAGGAAGGAAGGAAGGAAAGAAAGAAAGAAAGAAAGAAAGAAGAAAGAAAGAAAGAAAGAAAGAAAGAAAGAAAGAAAGAAAGAAAGAAAGAAGAAGGAGGGAGAGAGAGAGAGAGAGAGAGAGAGAGCGCAATGGGTGCTTTAATCACTGAGTTCTCTCCAGCCCCCAGAGAGAAATACGATATTCCAAACAAAGCAGTGTCAGACATGTAACTATATGAACATTTAGAGATGTAGTAAATGAGGTACCATCATCTGTTGAGTTTTACTGAAGTGCTTGAGGCTGTGAATTGTCTTTCATATCAATCTTTAACATTTTATGGAAGCCTGAGATGATGATTTATATTTAATAGGGGTTGGAGAGAAGGCCTACTTGTTAAGAGAGCTTGCAGAGGACCTGAGTTCAATTCCTAGCTCCTATATCAGGCTGTTCACAATTGCCTATAACTTCAGCTCCATGGGACATATTCTTCTAGCCTTGTAGAGGCTTCGGACAGGCTGTCGTGTAGACAGCTCAGGCTGGCCTTAAAGTCCTGATCTTGCCTCTGCCTCTAAATGCAGAATTACTGAAGTGAGTCACCACACCTACTTTATATAGCTATTCTTGTTGTTTTGAGACAGCTTCTCACTGCGTAATCCTGGCTGGCCTTAAACTCACAGAGATCTACCTACCTCTGCCTTCCTAGTGCTAGAATTCAAGGCCCGCAACACTAACTAAACCAGCTTTGACTGGTTTCTTTCCATACTCTCTCACAAAGACTTTCAGAACCAAATAATTCCTGGCAAAGAAACAAAAGCAAATTTGCCTCTTTCCCAAGACTTAGAATGACAAATGCTGACTAAAGCAGGCAGAATCCACAAGATACTGTAGGAGGAATCCACAAGATACTGTAGGAGGAATCCACAAGATACTGTAGGAGGAATCCACAAGATACTGTAGGAGGAATCCACAAGATACTGTAGGAGGAATCCACAAGATACTGTAGGAGGAATCCACAAGATACTGTAGGAGGAATCCACAAGATGATACTGTAGGAGGAATCCACAAGATACTGTAGGAGGAATCCACAAGATACTGTAGGAGGAATCCACAAGATACTGTAGGAGGAATCACTTGGCACATCTGTTAATTTCTCTTCTTCCAGATATCTTTATTAAAAATTATTAATGGTTAAAATTAATGGTGTGTGACACCCTTCACAATAGCCACAAGTAAAATAAAATACCTTGATGTGACCCTAACCAAACAAGTGAAAGATCTGTATGACAAGAACTTCAAGTCTCTGAAGAAAGAAATTGAAGATCTCAGAAGACAGAAAGATCTCCCATGCTCATGGATTGGCAGGATTAATATAGTAAAAAATGGCCATCTTGCCTAAACCAATCTACAGATTCAATGCAATCCCCATCAAAATTTCAACTCAATTCTTCATAGAGTTAGAAAGAGAAATTTCCAAATTTATCTGGAATAACAAAAAACCCAAGATAGCAAATATATTCTCAACAATAAAAGAACTTCTGGCAGAATCACCATCCCTGACCTCAAGCTCTACTACATAGCAATAGTGATAAAAACTGTATGGTATTGGTACAGAGACAGGCAGGAAGATCAATGGAATAGAACTGAAGACCCAGAACCAGAAGGCCATGAACCCACACACCTATGGTCACTTGATCTTTGACAAAGAAGCTAAAACCTTCCAGTGGAAAAGAGACAGCATTTTCCACAAATGGTGCTGGTTCAACTGGCAGTCAATGTAGAAGGATGCAAATTGATCCATTCTTATCTCCCTGTACAAAGCTCAAGTCCAAGTGGATCGAGGACCTCCACATAAAACCAGATACACTGGATCTAATAAAAGAGAAAGTGGGGAAGAACCTGGAGCACATGGGCACATGGGAAATTTCCTGAATAGGACACCAATAGCTTATGCTCTAAGATTAAGAATTGACAAATGGGCCGGGCGGTGGTGGCGCACGCCTTTAATCCTAGCACTTGGGAGGCAGAGGCAGGCGGATTTCTTAGTTCGAGTCCAGCCTGGTCTACAGAGCGAGTTCCAGGACAGCCAGGGCTATACAGAGAAACCCTGTCTCGAAAAACCAAAAAAAAAAAAAAAAGAATTGACAAATGGGACCTCATAAAATTGCAAAGCTTCTGTAAGGCAAAAGACACTGTCAAAAGGACAAAATGCCAACCAACAGATTGGGAAAAGATCTTTACCAATCCTACAGCTGATAGAGGGCTAATATTCAATATATACAAAGAACTCAAGAAATTAGACTCCAGAGTACCAAATAACCCTATTAAAAATGGGGTACAGAGCTAAACAAAGAATTCTCAACTGAGGAATACTGGATGGCTGAGAAATACCTAAAGAAATGTTCAACATCCTTAATCATCAGGGAAATGCAAATCAAAACAACCCTGAGATTCCACCTCACTCCAGTCAGAATGGCCAGGATTAAAAACTCAGGGGACAGAAAATGCTGGAGAGGATGTGGAGAAAGAGGAACACTCCTCCATTGCTGGTGGGATTGTAAACTTGTACAACCACTCTGGAAATCAGTTTGGTGGTTCCTCAGAAAATTAGACATAGTACTACCTGAGGACCCAGCTATACCACTCCTTGGCATATATCCAAAAGATGCTCCAACATGTAATAAGGCCACCTGCTCCACTATGTTCATAGCAGCCTTATTTATAATATCCAGAAGCTGGAAAGACCCAGATGTTCCTCAACAGAGGAATGGATACAGAAAATGTGGTACATTTACACAATGGAGTACTACTCAGCTATTTAGCTGGTTTTTTATTTTTCTGTTTTTTTTTTTTTTTTTGAGACAGGGTTTCTCTGTGTAGCCCTGACTGTCCTGGAACTCACTGTGTAGACCAGACTGGCCTCGAACTCAGAAATCCTCCTGCCTCTGCCTCCCAAGTTCTGGGATTAAAGGCATGCGCCACCACCGCCCGGCCTACTCAGCTATTAAAAACAACGAATTCATGAAATTCTTGGGCAAATGGATGGAGCTAGAAACTACATCCTGAGTGAGGTAACCCAATTACAAAAGAACACACATGGTATGCACTCACTGATAAGTGGATATTACCCCAAAACTTGTAATATCCAAGATACAACTCACAGATCACATGAAGCTCAAGATGAAGGAAGACCAAAGTATGGATACTTTGATCCTTATTGGAAAGTGGATCAAAACACCCATGGCTCACAGCCAACCAATAGAATGAACATAGGGTCCCCAGTGGAGCAGCTAGAGAGAGGACCAAAGGAGCTGAAGAGGTTTGCAGCTCTGCAGGAGAAACAATAATATGTACCAACCAGTACCTCCAGAGCTCCCAGGGACTAAACCAGGAATCAAAGAGTACACATGGAGGGTCCCATGGCTCCAGCTACATATGTAGCAGAAAATGATCATTTCAGACATCAATGAGAGGAGAGGCCATTGGTCTTGTGAAGGCTCGATTCCCCAGAATAGGGGAATGCAAGTCAGGAAACTGAGGAAGGGGGAGGGGGAGCAGGGGGAGGGAGGATGAGAAGAAAATGGGAAAAAAAAAGGTTGTAAGTCACCCATCACAGAGGCTGGGAACCAAACTCAGGCCCTCTGGAAGAGCAGTACTTGCACATAACTGATGAGCCATCTATCTGTAGCCTTTTAACCAATGATCTTCAGTTTTCAAAATAGAACAGACCAAATAAAAGCTGAAAGCAAGTCACGAAGCCATGGTTGTTTGGATAGTTCAAGCCAAACAGGGCCATTTAGTTGGAATTCCATGGTTTGTTTACCCATTTCAGCCCTTGGACTTGCCCTGTGTATAAATCCTGTTTCAGATGTGGTCATAGGTCAGCCTGTGAAGGTGGTGACTCAGCTCCCTCACTTTGGCCTTTACCTGACCTTGCATATAAAGCCTTGTTTACGAACACAACAAAGATTACAAAAGCAATAATATCTATAATCATACTTTAATCTTTCCTTGGAGATTGCAGTTTGCATGTTCAATCAATGAGTTTTTCAGACAGCTGGAAGAGACGCTGATCCAGGCCTCATTCTTCGTTTGTGTGAGTGCCTTAATCCATGCGTTTATGTTATTAAGGAGTTCGTTTGTTTCTTTCCTTGTTTGTTTTGTTTTGCTTGTATAATGCTATACTAACTGGTCTATAACCTCAGATCTAAGCTGTCTAAGTCCATTTATTTGTTTGTTTGTTCGAGAGAAGATTTCTGTAGGTAGCCTTGGATGTCCTAGAACCTTCAAGATAGACCAGGCTGGCCTTGAATTGCAGAGATCTACCTGCCTCTGCCTCTGAGATTAGCATGTGCCACTACACCAGGCCTACACTTCCTAACTCCAGAGAGATGCCAGCCCAGGCAGTGCCAAGCAGTGATGGGCGGGACGTTTGCCCAAGGTACACAAGGCCCTGGGATCAATCCTTAGGACTGCAAGAAACTGAATGTAAAATATAGGTTTGATACCCAGCACAAAATACAATTAGGTGGTTTGGGTTTGTAATCTTACTACTGGGCAGCTGCTATAGAAGGATCAGAAGTTCAAGGTCGCCTTCTGCTACAGAGATAGTTCGAGGCCAGCCTGTCTCAAATAAATAAGTAAATAGAGAAGGTAATAACACATCTAAATATATATCAACCTTTTCTATTGATTTAAAAATCTGAAAACAAGAAGTGGTCATCCTACAAAGGTCTAAGGATAATGCTATAAACGATGACTCACATCTATAATCCTAACCCTCAGGCTAAGGCAGGAGGATTACAGGCCAGCTTGTCAAGTAAGATCCTGTCTTAATTTAAATGAAACAAAACGTCTAAGAATAGAAATAAAAATCTCCCCTTATTCTTTCAAAAATATGTTATATTAGGGAAGCTGTCATTGATTTCCTAGACCTACAAGAAGCCACTCAAGAAAGGACACAGCCAGTTGCAGTAGCATATGCCTTAATCCCAGCACTTGGGAGGCAGAAACAGGAGAATCTCTGTGGGTTCGAGGCCAGCCTGGTCTACAGAATGAGTTCCAGGACACAGAGAGAGAGAGAAAGAGAGAGAGAGAGAGAGAGAGAGAGAGAGAGAAAGAGAGAGGGAAGGAGGGAGGAAGGGAGAGAAGAATGATGAGAGTGTTTACTACTTGACACACATTTACCAAAGGAGAAGCACTGTTCAAAAGGTTCCCTGCATGTGAGTTCATTGAAAATTCACGATTGTGCCATAGAAACGCAAATACAGTTTGCCCTCACTCTTTGTTTCTGGTTCCTTCTTGTTCCATCTCTCCTCCTGAGCTCTCCCAAGCCTTTCTTTCCTGCAGTTACCTTAGTTACCAGACACAACAGCCCCTACTGACAATCACCTTAAGAAAGGATAAAAAAACAACTCCCTAAACCCGGAGATAATCCTAGACACAGTTCACAGGACTGATATAAATAAGTGATGATTACCCAGACCAGCAGGATCTGACCTGCCGCCATTAAGAACCCCCCCTGGTCGTCTTTATTTCTCCTTACTGCATAATGCTAACGTTGCTGTAAGCGTTTGGAAATCAGAATTGAGGCCATTAGACCTCCGTCCTTCCCAATGTGACTGCATTTCATGAGGTACTTGTCTGGTCCTCACCATCCTTCTAGCTACATTTCTAGACACTGGAGCCTTGTCCCTTGGGACTTCCTAGATCCAAGTTCTGCCCTAATTCTGGTATCAGGAGATCCTACTATATTCCTTTGGTTGTCATCATCGGTGGTGTGTGTGTGTGTGTGTGTGTGTGTGTGTACATGCGCCTGGGCCAGAGGTTGACGCCACTGTTTTTGTTTATTGTTCTATATTTAACTGTTTGAACAGGGACTCATTGAAACCGAATTTTACTAGATCACTTAGTCTGACTGGCCAGCAAGCTCCTTGGATCCAGCTATCTCCAGCTTCCCGGTGCTAGAATTATAGATGCATACTGCTGTAGCTGGCTTTCTATGTGGCCACTGGGAATGAAGTCAGGTCCTAAGGCTTGTGTGGCAGGGGCATTACTGAGTGGATGATCTCTCTAGCCCGGATATCATTATTATTATTGTTATTATCATTGTTATTATTATTATTACAATCGTCGTCATCATCATTATTCTGATGCTATAGATTAAATAAAGTCTAGGATGCTAACAAGTACTTCACCACTGACCTGTTCCACCCACCCACCCACCATAAATTGTATTTTTCAGATAGTGTCCTTCATAACTATCTGAAAGTCAGTTCGGATAGAATCAGGAAAGTGTGCTATAGAGGTTCTCTATAGGTTCCAAGGTTCTCTACCATTTCAATAGAATTTTACCATTTTATTTTATTTTTGGAGACAGGATCTCACGTAACCCAGGTTAATCTTAAAGTTGCCATGTAGCCTGTCTTAGTCTGGGTTTCTATTCCTGCACAAACATCATGACCAAGAAGCAAGTTGGGGAGGAAAGGGTTTATTCAGCTTACAGTTCCAAATTGCTGTTTATCACCAAAGGAAGTCAGGACTGGAACTCAAGCAGGTCAGGAAGCATGAGCTGATGCAAGAGGCCATGGAGGGATGATTCTTACTGGTTTGCTTCCCCTGGCATGCTCAGCTTGCTTTCTTATAGAACCCAAGACTACCAGCCCAAAGATGGTACCACCCACAATGGCGCCCTCCCCCCTTGATCACTAATTGAGAAAATGCCCCACAGCTGGATCTCATGGAGGCACTTCCCCAACCGAAGCTCCTTTCTCTGTGATAACTCCAGCCTGTGTCAAGTTGACACACAGATCCAGCCAGTACATAGCCCAAAGGTGCTTTGAACTTCTGATCCTTCTGCTATCCTCCAAGTGCTGGAATTCCAGGCATGTGTCACCCTGCCTGGTACTGTTCAGTGTTGAGGCTCGAACTCAGCACTCCCTGCATGCTAGTAACAACTTGAGGGAAAGTGTATGTTTGACATGAGTACAGCCATGTCAAGAACCCCAAATCCTCAGACCCAGGAGAGTAGCAAAGCCTTCCTCAGATGAGGCTCAGACGGATGTCAAAGACTCCCTCTGGTCTGAGTGGGAATGTTGTCAGTGTTCGGGGGAAATGTCCACAGTAGATTCCTGTCCCTGAATGTGTACAGCCTGAAAACTGCTCCCTAGAGAGATTCTACCAAAACTAGCTAACCCTACCTCTTTCTTTTTATAATAACCCTGAATCCTGTTCATCTGTCTATAGTAACTCTACCTCTGTGTGTGTGTGTGTGTGTGTGTGTGTGTGTGTGTGTGTGTGTGTGTGTACACGTGAAATTGTATGCACATGGAAGCCAGGGGTCAATCTCAGATACTGTTCCTCAGAAGCCACCTATCTTGGTTTGTTTGTTTGTTTTGAGACAGGGTCTCTGAGATGGCAAAAAAGAAGAAAAATGCTTTTGAAAAATAAAAAAAAATAGCATTCAAACACAAAGTAGTACTACCATCACTCAGATCTATAGGCTTGTCCATTTCCCATCACAAATGGATTGAGATCTGAGAGTGTCTCTCTCATTATATCTCCTGTAGAGTCCTGGAACAGGCCTCTTCTCAGCCACTCTTTGTGTCAGTTGTGTCCCCACCAGTCCCTGCTCTGCCCATCTGCTGAGGTTTGCCCTCCAGCTTCTCTCTTCTCTGCTCCGTGCACGCATTTGCTGGTCTTATCCTGTTACCCTCAGCCTCCCCCTTCCTTTTCCCTCCCTCAGAGCATGGGTACCACTTTATAGTGTACTCTATCCAACCACAGATGGACTATACGTGGAATATGATTCTTATATTTTCATCCTAGAATGAATGTCTAAAGTTGACAACATGTTTTCTTCTAGAGAATTGTCGGGCAAGCTGAGCTTGGTCTATTTTAGGAGCATACTCTCAGAGTGTCAATTTCCAAAGAGCAGAAACATGACACTTATGGTTCTACAAGGAAGACATATCTTCAAATTATGTCCTTGATGTCATGGGATAGTTTGTACTGTTTATTCTGAGAAATGTCCATCAGAACTATGACTGGTATCAGACAGAACTTGGCAGTTAGTATAGACCTGTAACAGGGTTCCAATAAAGGCATCAAATGGTGTTAGCTAGCCTGCCTTGGTGTTGCCCTTTTAACCTTGTAGCATGACTTTGTCATCCCCAAATGTCTGTCTGAACTCATAACCATACTGGGCCACGGGGTGAACATGTCCGGAAAGTCTTGAAATGTATTGTAGAAGTGCAAGACATGGTCTCATTCCTTCCTGAGGTTCCATATGTAATGAAGGTCAACAAGAAACAGGGAAGTCTGGCGTCCAAAGTGGCATGACAGGTTCCAGTATTCCAGTCAAGTGATCTCTAATGTAACCTTGGCGACTGTATTGGTTATTTTCCTGTTGCTGGAATAAAACACCATGACCAAGGCAACTTGTAGTAGGAAGGGTTTATTGGTGCATACAGTTGTAGAGGGAGAGGAGTCCATCACAAAGGAAAAGCCTAACAGGCTACAAGGGCAGGAATCTGAGAGATCACATCTCTAATGCAAGCATGAGTCAGAGAGAGAGCAAACGAAGGTAGGACAAGCACCTACATGCTCTCAAAGCCCCGCCCCAGTGGCGTACTTCTTCCAGCACGGCTGTGACACCTTAACCTCCCCAAACAAGCTCATTTACTGGGAACTAGAGATTCAAACACCCAAAGCCATGAGGGTTGTTTCTCACTGACAGCACTAAAATGACCCTTGCTTATCCAAAGGTCACCAAGAAGGAAAGCAAACACCTAATTAACATGGTAGGTTGAGCTAGAACACGCTTGCTCCTGGTTTCTGCCCTTCATGTGGATTTTGCTTTCCAGAGCAACACAGGCCTAGAGTGCTGCCCCCTTAGACATATTTGAAAAGAACAAGTTAACCATTTATGAACCTTCATTTTTTAAAGATTTATTTATTTTTATTATATGTGAGTACACTGTAGCTGTCTTCAGACATACCAGAAAAGGGCATCAGATCTCATTACAGATGGTTGTGAGCCACCATGTGGTTGCTGGGATTTGAACTCAGGACCTTTGGAAGAGCAGTCAGTGCTCTTAACCTCTGAGCCATCTCTCCAGCTCTGAACCTTCAGTTTTTATTTTTCACTTAACTACTTATTTATTTTGAGACAGGGTCTCACTGTGTAGCCCTGGGCATCCTGGAGCTCACTCTGTATTCTAGACTGACCTCAAACTCAGAGACATCCACCTGCTTCTACCTTTCATTACTAGGCTAGTACAGTACTACCATGCCAAGTTTGTTTGTTGGTTTGTTTGCTTTTTCAGACAAGACTCATGCAACACAAGCTGGCCTTGAGCTCACCGTACAGCCTCACTGGCTATGCATTTACGATATTCTTGATCCTCTCCTGAACCCTAGGATGATGAGTGTATATCATTAACCCATACCTGGCTAAGATGACAGGAACTTAAAAACAAAAAAACATAAGCTCTCGCTGTGTAGTCTGGACTGGCCTAGAATGCATGGTCACCCTGACCCAGCTTTTGGAGTGCTGGGCTTTGGCTTTAAGTTCTATTATCTGTCTCTCTCATTTCTCTACAAATACTTTCACTTGTTTGTACTCTCATAAAAGTCCAAACAATGTTTTATATTTTGTTTCCTGTATGATATGATCACTGCAGAATACAAGACCTACTCTTATCATCTATCAACTGGGAAGTATGACCCACCCCACTCCCTGTTTAGTG
This sequence comes from Tokudaia muenninki, assembly GCA_036184385.1. Taxonomy (NCBI): domain Eukaryota; kingdom Metazoa; phylum Chordata; class Mammalia; order Rodentia; family Muridae; genus Tokudaia; species Tokudaia muenninki. Next base: position 10,747,052 of record BTHS01000005.1, read on the forward strand.
GGAGGCCAGAGGTCAAAGTCAATTGTCCTTCCCTATAGCCGGACTCGAATTGGAATTCACTGATCTGGGTATACCACTGAACTTGTAATTCACTGATCTGGGTATACCAGCTGTCCAGCAAGCTCCAAAGACTCACACCTTTCCACACCCTCAGCACTAGGACTACAGGCAAGTGCCTGTAGGTCCGACGTTTTATGTTGGTGCTGGGGAGCTGACTCAGGTCTTCATCCTTGAGTAGCAAGCATTTCATCAATTGGCCATTCCCCTAGTCTGTAGGCTTTCTAGTGGCTTCTTAAAATGTGCAGTGAGTGGTATGAATACAAAATTATCTCTGCATGTTGTTAAATGGGAAGCAAAAGGTAACGTGGTGGCTCACACCTATAAGCCCACCACTGGATAGACTAAGGCAGGAGGATTGCTTTCAGTTATAAGGCCAGCCTGGACTGTAAGACTATGCCTTAAAAAAATAAAAAGAAACAGAGAAAGAAAAAAAGAGGAAAAGAAAAAAGAAAGAAAGAAAAGAAAACATGATGTGATACTAGGGATGAATCTCAGTTGATAAAATACTTGTCTAGGGGCTGGAGAGACGGCTCAGTGGTTAAGAGAACCGACTGCTCTTCCTGAGTCCTGAGTTCAATTCCCAGCAACCACATGGTGGTTTATAACCTTCTTCTGGTGTGTGAAGAGCGTAATGGTTACTCATATGCATAAAATAAATTAATAAGGCCAGAGCAGGGCCAGAGCGAGCGGGACGGGGGGGCGGGGAGGAGGGAAGAATAGTAATATAAGTACAAAAATGGTATAGAAACCATGTTATCATGTCTAATAGTTGATATCATGATGTCAGTAGTAAGATATGGGGCTGGGGGAGTCCTCTATGGGTAAGAGTGCTTGCTGCATACACATTAAGACCTGAGTTCGAATCCACAGTACCCACATAAAAAGCCAAGTGTGATCATGCACACCCTGTAACCCCAGCACTATGGAGCACAGAGACGGGAGGACTTCTGGGGTTTGTGGGCTCCCAGGTAAGCTTCAGGTTCAGTGGGAGACCCTGCTTCTAATAGCTGTAGCAGTACAAGATAACCCATGTTCTTCTCTGCTCCACACGCAGGCAAATGGGTCCATGGGACACACACACACACACACACACACACACACAGACACACACACACACACATACAGACACACACACAGATACACACACAGACACACACACACACACACGAGAGAGAGACAGAGACAGAGACTCTCTCTAGCAAGTTCAATGTCAATCTAGGCTTCATGAGCTCTTGTCTCAAAAGCAAACAGAGGGAGGGCCATCTGGCTGGGACACGTGTCACTCCAGTATCGTCAGGTTTGTGTCAGCTGATCTGGCTGGCTGCGCAGGTGTCCCTTCTTGACCACTCCAGCTCCCCTCCCAAAGCTGCATACATGGCGGAAAAGGACTGTTCTCTGGCAGAGGGTATCCCCACAGCTGTGATCCCCTGTCAGGGCCACCAAACAAGCTCTCACACAGGAGACTCTAAAAAGGAGAAGTTTCAGAATGCCACATCAATACTGGCAGAGAAGTTTCAGAATGAGTGTCTGGCCTCCCCATTACATACGTAAGGAAGATAAACTGAGTAGGACCCAGAGTCATTCCTAGATGTGGTTTTGCAGTTCTCATTTCCAGCAGGGTCTCCTTATACAGCCCAGGGCCCTTATACACCTCCAGTTCCTGATACCTCAGGTTTGCAAGCTCTGGCATTATAAGCCTATAGCAGCATGCCCAGTTTACAGCTTGTAGCTTTTGTTACAACTGTTGTTTTTGTTGTTTGAGAGAGGTTCGTGTAGCAATGGCTGGCTTCCAACTTGGTATATAACCAAGGATAACCTTGAACTCCAAATCTTCCTGCTTCTGCCCCAAGTATCAGGAAGCTTGAGTCACCAAACCTTCTAACTTTTGAATATTCTTTTAATTGTTTTTTTTTCTTTTTTTTTGATTTTTTTGGTTTTTCGAGACAGGGTTTCTCTGTGTAGCCCTGGCTGTCCTGGAACTCGCTCTGTAGACCAGCCTGGCCTCGAACTCAGAAATCCTCCTACCTCTGAAGTGCTGGGATTAAAGCCATGCGCCACCACTACCCAGCTAGTCTTTTGATTCTTGATGCAGTGTTTTCCATGTAACACTAGTGGAGCTGAAGATGTCGTCACACAGAGACCCTTGAAACTGAGCATTCTGCCTCTAGATCAATTACTTCAGCATGGACGAACTGGAGGGAAAGAGAAAAGGAAGGTCTTTTTGCTCCACCTCATGAAAATTAGGCTGCCTTCGAATCCACAGAGGATAAAGGAACAAACTGGTCAGGAGAATGAGCCACTTTACTGTAGGTGAAGAACCCTATGGTTACAGGCCTGTTCTTTGGCGTCCCAGAAAAACTGGCTATCTGCTGTCCACCAGACTGATTCCAGACTCTCCTCCCATTGTCTGGTGTGAAAAGATGTCCAGGAAAACATCTGAGAATTGTCTCAGATTTTTTTGGCGGGGGTGTGTGGTTTGTTTTTTTTCTTTTTTTTTGGAGGGGGGTGTCAGTGGCTATAGTAGTCCATTTTGTGTTGCTCTAAAATGCTCCTGAGACTGGATATTTTGTAACTTAAAGAGGTTTATTTGGCTGAAACATACCCAGCCTTTCAGAGTACAGCTACCGGTACTGTGTAGAAGGTACATGAGGCTTACCTGGTTGTTCTTTCTGAAAAAAACTGGACTAGTCCCAGCCATGTCAAATGGCTTAACAGGCCAAAGGGTACCCATCTGGCACACTTCTTGTTAGAGAATGTGCTTTTAGAATGCACTATGGGGGCTAGAGAGATGGTTCAGCGGTTAATTGCACTGACTGCTCTTCCAGAGGTCCTGAATTCAACTCCCAGCAACCACATGGTGGCTCACAACCATCCGTAATGGGATCTGATGCCCTCTTCTGGTGTGTCTGAAGAAGGCAACAGTGTACTCACATACATAAAATAAATATATCTTTAAAAAAAATAAAAAAGAATCCATGGGTGGTTGGGGAGACTAGATGGCAATGTTTCTATTTAAATTTATATATGAATTCAGCATTTATGTATTTTTCAGATTTATTTTTAAAACTATGTATGTATATATGTGTATGTATATATATATATATATATATATATTTGAGCATGACAAAAGGTATCAGATCCCCAGAGGAGGGTGGCAGGTTGTTGTGTCCCATGACCTTTGTCCCTACCCACTCATATACCCTCAAATCCCACCAAAATAAATACGTGTACAAAAGAAAATTTAAACATGTATATAAACACAATGGATTGAACTAAAATCAATGTTAATTTGGTTTTTGAGACAAGGCTTCTCTATTATGTAGCCCTAGCAGTCCTGGAACTCCTATAAACCAGGTTTGCCTCAAACAGAGTTGCGCCTTCCTCTGACTCCCAAGTTCTGGGACTAAAGGTATACGCCATGGCCAACAAAAACAATTTTTTTTTTAATAAAAGAGATAGAATTTCTCTGTGTAGCCCTGGCTGTCCTGGAACTCATTCTGTAGACCTTTCTGTCCTCAAACTCACAGAGATCTATCTGCCTCTGCCTCTGCCTCCTGAGTGCTGGGGTTAAAGGCATGTGCCACCAAAGCCCAGTTAACGAATAACAGCTTTTGAAATGTAAGTTGTGGTTGAGAAATTTACTCTTAAATACTAGATTAAGACAGTGTAAGCCTGATATTCTTATCTCCTTGTTCTTAGTGGCCTATGCTTCCCACGGGGACGTTAGCGTCTCCTCTTCATATTACTCTGGTTTAGACAACAGAAGTTCAGATTTAGAAGCAGGAACCAGCCAGCTCAGTGGTGTCCAGCACTTGTATAGCACACATGGGGTCTTTAGTTTGGTCATCAGCTCTACAAAACAGAGCAACAGGGACTGAGCATGGGACCTGGGAAGTATTTCCACAGCAGGGCTTGCCTCTCATAGAAGAGGCTCTAGCTCCAAGACATCATAAACCGGCGATGGTAGCTTGTACCTGTAATCCCAGCACTCAGCAGCAAGATCAGAAGTTTAAGGTCATCACTGGCTACGTAATGAATTGGGTGCCAAGCCAGGATGCGGGAAACCCTATCTAAAAAGAGAAGAGGGGCACAGGAGATGGTGGCTTCTATCTAATCCAGTACTCAGAAGGCTGAGGCAGGAAAGTTGAAGTCGATTAGATAAGTTCAGGGTAGTGAGCCCAATATGGTTGGAATCTTGGTGGTTTTACAAGAGATTAAGCAGACACATGCAAACGCTCTGCCTGCAGCCTTGTGACACCATCCACCAACCCTGGGACTTTGCCGTTACAAAGTGCATCGCCAGAGGCAGCCCTTGAACTTTGGATCAGAGGCACAAAAGCAAATAAACCTCTTCTCCAGAAAGTTACCCAACCACAGCATCGCATCGCAATAACACAAACAGACAAATGCAAGTGGCCTCCTTTCTTCCTTTCCCTTGACTTTGCTTTGGAATATATTTCACCAACACACACAGACTTACAGGTGTCAAAGTGAAGCAGATGTCTGCCAAGGCGTCATCTCCTGTTATGTGTGTGTTGCTCATGTCTGCTCTCCCTTTTCTTCTATACTGGACTTTTAAACCTCATGAAATTGATTTCACAAGTGCAGAGGGCCATGAGCTGAGGTTGAAAACACTGTTTTGCCAGACACTGCTATATGACTCAAGTTTCTCCTCTCGTCCCCTTACTGTTTTTTTTTCTAACCTGTGAGCTGTGCAATATTTATTACCCACTAAACATCTGCCCAGTTGGTAACAGAGGTGAGGAAATGAGAGCAATCAAAGACATTTCATTCAAGTCTTATTGAACACAGGACGCTTCTGAATCTCTCAGCATCTCAGAAAAACATGAGCAAACAGGGAAGAAAACACCGTGCATAGTGTCGGCCTGTAATCCCAGTACCTGGGACAAAGACATCCAAGGTCATCCTCAGATACATACCGAGTTCAGAGGTAACTTGAGCTACTGGAGACCTACCTGACCCCCTTAAAAAGACAGTGAGTAAGACTCTTGATATTCCTATTCTGTTAGACATGTTGGGGTTCAGGAAACTCTACATAACCCTTACAAACACTGGTCTCAGTTAAGCAAGAATAGTTTATTGAACACACAACTTAATACTGGTCAGACCAGGGACATAGTTCAGAATTGGGTCTGAAACTATGAAAATGGACATCTTTCTTTGTTGGCTTATAAAGGAAAAAAAGGGGCTGGAGAGATGGCTCAGCAGTTAAGAGCACTGACTGCTCTTCTGATGGTCCTGAGTTCAAATCCCAGCAACCACATGGTGGCCCACAACTATCCATAATGAGATCTGACGCTCTCTTCTGTTATGCCTAAAGACAGCTACAGTGTACTTATAATAATAAATAAATCTTTTTTTTTTTAAAAAAGGAAACTCTCCCCACAAAACCTGCAATGAGTTCATACTTATTACAGTGAGTACATGAAGTACTGTCCGGTGGTCAGCTTTGACTCAAGATATTTTAGCCATAACAGTTCACACTGACCTTTAACTGGGTGGGTCCTACGTGAAGCTTTATGGAATTTCTTTTTTTTATGACATAGTCTTTAATAATACAGTCAGCAGATAGAGTACGCCTCATTTATTTTTATTTTTTCCTTATGACATAGTGATGACTGGATAAAGTGATAAGAGATATAACACCACAAATCACTTGTCTTTCAAAATATTGTCCATGTTACCTTAAAGACAGAACCGACATGTTGGAGCTTTAGTGTTCTCGATGAAAACAGTAGCCCTCACATCAAAAGAGGACATATGAATGATGCTCGTCTGGGATTCCGGTCTTCATAACTGCCATGTCCAAATGTAGCAGCAGTTCAGTAATAGAACAAAGGCTATAATACTAATCGAGACTCGTAGAGCACAATGGTTGGAATATCAGGTAAGGGGTCCATCCCACATACAGTTACAAAACCCAGACACTATTATCGATGCCCACAAGTGCTTGCTGACTGAAGCCGGATGTAGCTGTCACCTGGGAGGCTCTCTTAGTGCATGACAAATACAGAGGGGGACACGCTCAGCCAGCCATTGAACTGAGCACAGGGTCCCCAATGAAGGAGCTAGAGAAAGGACCCAAGGAACTGAAGGGGATTGCAGCACCATAGGAGGAACAACAATATAAGCCACCCAGTACTCCCAGAGCTCCCAGGGACTAAACCATCAACCAAAGAGTACACATGGAGGGACCCATGGCTCCAGATGCATAGGCAGCAGAGGATGGTCTTGTTAGACACCAAAGGGAGGAGAGGCCCTTGGTCCTGGAATTTCTTAAGATTAACAAACCTTAAACATTCAGAACAAAACAAGGTATGTGGTCAGCGCGATCATGCTCTGAATCGAGTCATTTCTCGTGTCAATGACTGGCAGATATGTTATCAGCAACAATATAAAATAGCTGGCAGGCCTGGAACAAAATGGCTACAGCTATGCTGCAGGAAGGGAGGGAGGGAGTCAAACCACAACAAGATGCAGTGACAAAATGCCCGAGAAAACAACTTACGGAGCTTCAGTTCTCGGTCAGTTGGCTGCATTGCCTTAGGTCTGAGGTGAGGCAGGACAGCATGGAGGGGAGGACGGAAAAGAGCAGAGCTGGTCACCTGGAGGCCACTAGGAAGCAGAGAGAGCAAGGAGTGACCAGAGACCCTCCCAGTCACCCTGCTTCCTGGATTGCACACTTTCCAATAAGGCCATCAAATTACAAATGAGACAGTCTAAAAGAGAGAGGGGAAAGTTGGGGTGGGGGGTTGTTCATGCCTATAATCCCAGCACTTGAGACCCCAAGGCAGAAAAAGCAAGTGCTAGTGTGGGACACATGGTGAGATCCAGGCCCATCAGGCCATATACACAGAGACCTTGTATCAGAAAATAAAGAGGGCCGGGCAGTGGTGGCGCACGCCTTTAGTCCCAGCACTCGGGAGGCAGAGGCAGGCAGATTTCTGAGTTTGAGGCCAGCCTGGTTTACAGAGTGAGTTCCAGGATAGCCAGGGCTACACAGAGAAACCCTGTCTTGGAAAAAAAAAAAAACTAAAAAACAAAAACAAAAACAAAAAAGAAAACAAAGAGGGCTTTGGATCCCAATGCAGATGGTCGTGAGCCCTAGTGGTTGCTGGGAATTGAACTCGGGACCTTTGGAAGAGCAGTCAGTGCTCTTAACCGCTGAGCCAACTCTCCAGCCCCTACTTTAAAAAAAAAAATCATTTTTAACTTGTGCTTGTCTGTGGGGTGGATATGTGACCTGACTGTAGTGTCTGTGGAGGCATCGAGTTCTCTGGAGCTGGAGTTATAGGCAGCTGTGAACCGCCAATGTGGGTGCTGGGGATGGAACTCAGGTCCTCTGGAAAAGCAGGGTATGTTCTTAGTCACCATGTCGTCTTTCTAGCACACCCCTAAAATTAAAGTGTTCCCTTTGTTTAAAGCTGCTCTCTGAAAATGGTCGCCAGCCTGACCCTTTCCCCAGTCCTCTTAAGGGACTGTTAATCTGTTTTCACTGAGAAGCTGATGAACAGTCAGGCACTGGGCCCAGCTTAGGTTTAAACTTTGGTCTAAATGCTTGAATAACGGCCAGATTCTGTTTTCATGTTTCAAGCCACAGCCTTTTAACCTAAATTGAGACAGTCACTCAACAGTTGGGACTTTCTGTGTTAACAGGGACCAAAGATCCAGCCTGCGTCCTATTAAAATCTCATTAAGAATTTCTAGGCCTGGGTACCTATGCGGACCTGCATCTTGTTTTATCAAGTTTCCCCCGTTCCCAAGACAAAGAAAGGCTAGGGAACAGATATTCCATCCTACGCATGTGAGAGGGCAACAGATACAGAGGCCCATACAAACTTGAGTGTATTTCCGACTGGCTCTCCTCATTCAGGAGTTCTGCATTCTCTGAAGACAGGCTAGAGAGAGCTTGACAATATATATATATAGAGAGAGCTTGACAATCCTCATCTTCACTGGCCTCCTCTTGGGAACTTATTCAGGGCCGAGGATATAAGCTTTATTGTTAGTGTTCCCTATATATGTATGAGGTGCTGGGTTAAATCCCTACTGCAGAAAAACATTGAGGTCACAGTGGAGATGTGGCTCAGCTGGGGGAGTGGTCGTCTGGTGTGTACTACACCCTGCTAGATTGGTCCCTAGCACAAATACATCAAGGGTTCGGTGTGTTGGAGTTGATAATTCCAGCACTCAGGAGGCAAAGGCAGGCAGGTCAGAAGTTCCAGGTCACCTTCAGCTACACAGTAGATTTAAGTCCAATCTGAGCTACTTAAGACCCTGATACACACAAACAAACAAACAAACAAACAAAAAATGAAAAGTGAGGTCATCTAGCTTATTTAGAGTTAATATTGGGGCTGGAGAGATGGCTCAGCAGTTAGGAGCACTGGCTGCTCTTCTAGAGGGTCTGGGTTCAATTCTCAGCACCTACCTGGTGGCTCACGCCTATCCTTAACTTCAGCTCTAAGTAATCCAACACACTCTTAGGGCCTCCTCAGGAACCGGGCATGCACAGACATACAGGCAAAACACACATACACACAAAGTAAATAAACTAAAGTTAATGGGGGGTTAACGTACACCTCAGCGGTACTGTGCTTGTTCTAGGGGCACAGTTCAGTTTCCTACAGCAAAAAATCTAAGCCGAATTTAACAGGGTATCTCAGTCTCAGCTAGGCATGGTGGAACAGCATAGAACTCCCAGCACTTGGGAGGCTGGTGCAGGAGGATCACCATGAGTTTGAGTTTGATATTAACTTGAGATATACAGTAAGACCCTGTCTTAAAACAAAACACAGTGAGGACCCTGTCTTGTACTTTGTGGCACCATCATCCCGATCCCACTTTGCGCTATGTTCCAAGTAGACTCCAAATCATAGGTACATTGAAGTGACCTGAGTTCCACAATTGGGAAAGGAGGATTGGATTTCCCTAAAGGAATACTGGGAACACGATGCTTCTAAACTTGTCCCTCCTACACCCAGTGTCATCAGGAGGGGACACAGCGTTGAAACCCCTCTGCCCCACAGCCTAAACGTTCTGTCTTTTAGTTTATTTTCCATTTAATTCTTATCTACTATTAGTGGGTGATATTCACTCGCATGGTGTCCATGTGGAAGTCAGAAATGACTTTTGAGAGTCGATTCTCTCCTTCCATCATGGGGATATGGGGGGCAGAGGGGCTCATCCGATACAGCAGCCTCTTTACCTTCTGAGCTACCATGCTCCCTCAGTTCCGCCTTTTAAATCACCACTCATGATGTAAAGCAATTGCAGCCTGTGAGGCACAGCCTTCTAGCAAAGGTGTTTTCAATTTGCTAATTTTTTTAAAAAAATACATATTACACTTATTCACTTTGCACCAGCGTGTGTTCTGTGGGGAGGGCACACAGGTCACAGTGCGTGCGTCTGTAAGGGGGAGGGCTCATGGGCCACAGTACATGTGTGGAGATCAGAAGACATCCTTCAGATAGGTTCCCTTCCTTCCACCTTACAGACTGCAGGGATAAAACTAAGGTTGTCAGGCTTCTGTAACAAGCACAACCCACTGGGCCATCCCACTGGAGCTTTTTTTTTTTCATTCAGATTCCCAGTGTAGCTGAGAATGATCTTGAAGCCCAGGCTTCTGGCTTCTTCCTCCCACTGCTGATAGACTTAGTGTCTGTACTGCACCACACCTGCCTGGTTTATGCTATACTGCTGCTCCAATAGAGAGCCTTATGATGCTTGACAGGCACTCTACCTACGGATGCCCATCTGAAGCTCAGCAAGTCTATTGTTGTTTTGCTTGACTTTTTTTTAAATAAGGGAGAAATTCTCATATAGGAGGAGATACTTCAGAAAGCCTTTTAGTTGCAAGTGTCTAAAACTAGGAGTCTGACACAGACACGCGCAGGAACTGGTTGAGAGATAGACCCCAAAGCGAAAGCCTGGGAGGGAGAGAGGGAAAGCTATTTATCGAATGACTTGCCTTTTGTGTGACTCCCAGGATCTTCTGACCCAATGACCTAATTCCTGCTGCAAGTGCTGTAGGTCCCAGCAAAGTGCTTTGGCTGGAGTCCTGTGCGGACAAAACATGTGTCTACTTGCCCTTGCTTAAGGATGGTTTATACTTTAACTATATACTCAGATTACAACACATGGCTGTTTTCTTGAGAGGGAAACAGGCACCAGTCTTGGGCCTTGGCCCTGGGCATGCTATCACAGGAAGGGAGTCAGAGAGTGTGAGTTAGCTAATAAAAGTCTAGCCAAGAGGTGGAGGCCAGTGATCTTTGGTAAGTCAACCAATGTTGGGAAGATCTATTTTGCTTGATGATAACCTCCACTCACCGAAAGGGTTGTTTGCAGGGACGAGCTCTCAGTTGCCAAGGAGAAGATGGGCAAAAGCCCACCAAAGGCCTTGCTCCCAATCTACTAAGGACCTTAGGCCAAGACAGCTGGGCAGCACCTACTGTGTTAGTGTAAATAACAGTTCTTTCACTGGGCATTATGGTATGCCTGCAACAGGAACACTGAAGACATGGAGGCCAAAGAATCAGGAGTTCAAAGGCCTCCTTTTGCTACAGGGAACCCTGATTAACCCTTCCTAGCCCCTCCAACACCAACAATCACCTTTTTCATCTTCAACAAGGTCATGCTTAGGACAATAATAAATTTTGGGTCATTGTTACCATGAAGTACTTGGAATGGCGGCAGGTAAACAACTTTCACCATGGAGATGAAAGCAAAGAGCAGCTTTGTAAAGTAGGCCAGGGAGGAATCAAGGTGGGAACTAAAGCACCATAAGTACACTGTGGCTGTGGTACTGGACCTAAGAAACAGTTTGAGCCATATGCCATGATGAGGTCATCCTTGGCTACTACCGTTTGTGTTTACCGCCAGCCCCAGAGCCCAGTGTGCTTGTAGAGGCCTGTAATCCTGGCTTTCAAGAGGGAACTTGAGTTCAAAGCTGGTTTGGGCTACATATCAAGATCTTGTCTCCAAAAATATTAATTAGCCGGGCAGTGGTGGTGCATGCCTTTAATTCCAGCACTTGGGAGGCAGAGGGAGGTGGATTTCTTGAGTTTGAGGCCAGCCTGGTCTACGGAGTGAGTTCTAGGACAGCCGGGGCTATACAGAGAAACCCTGTGTCAAAAAAACCAAAACAAAACCAAATATTAATTAATTAAAAAACATGTCATGATATAGTAACCTAAAAAGCCCAGTTCATCCCTCAGCCAGTGGTGAGGACTTGGGACTGTGTCTATATTCTCTCAAAGTTTTTCTTTTTTTCAAGATGAGGGGAAGGAACACCACAAACACAATCAGAAGGTTCCTATTAGATTACACAGTGCAAACAAGTTAACAGAGATTTAGTTATAGAAGTTGAGTTTGGAGTTCCACAACCTCCCTATTTAACAGGAGAAGAGATCTGGGGAAAGTAGGTGTCTGAATTAGGGTTTCCATTACTGTGAAGCAACACCATGATCATGGCAACACTGATAAAGGACATTTAAATGGGGCTGGCCTACAGCTTCAGAGGTTTAGTCCATGATAGTCAGACAGACGTGGGACTGAAAGAGACTCAAGTTCTACATCTCGATCCAAAGGCAGCCAAGAGAAGACTGCATTCTCAGGCAGCCAGGAGGAAACTCTCTTCCACCATGGGCGGAGCCTGAGCATAGGAGAAGATCTCCAAAGCCCACTCCACAGTGACACACTTCCTCCAACAGGGCCACACCTCCTAACAGTGCCACCCCTTATGGGCCAAACATATTCAAACCACCACAGTGGGAAAACTGCATCACACCTCAAATGATAAAACTTGCCAACAGCTATGGCCAAGTCTAATTGCATGGCCTGGCCGAGCCTCTAGAACAGAGAGTGAAGCTCCCAGATCTGGGTTCTACATGCTGAAGTTGCAATAGCAAGGAAATATGTTCGTGCACAGTAAGGAGGGGCTGAGTGTTCGTCTCCGTGAGTATGTATCTAGCATTCCTGCCACCTTCAATACAGTCTGAAGTACCATTAGATTGGACTGGAAGCCAGAAGGCGATGGCTCACACCTTTAATCCCAGTGCTCTAGAGGCAAAGGCAGGCTGATCTCTGAGTTCAAGGCCAGCCTGGTCTACAGAGTGAATTTCAGGACAGCGAGGGCTACACAGAGAAAGTCTGTCTCAAAAAAAAAATAAATAAATAAACGAATAAAAAAATAAAGATTGGGCTAGGAAGGGGGAGTATGGAGGCACACTGTTCTAATCACAGTGCTTAGGAGGCAGAGGCAGGAGGATCTCTGTGAGTTTCCAGCCAGCCTGGGATGCATAGCATAGCAAGTCCCAAGGCCTGAGCTGCATGGTGAGATCCTATCTCAAAAGGGGGCGGGGGAGTGTATAGAGAGACAGCCCAGTGGTTAGAGCACTGGCTGCTCTTGCAAAGGATCTGGGTTCAAATCCAAGTACCCACACAGCCAGCTCACAACTCTCTGTAACTCCAGGGATTGCACACCCTCCTCTGACCTCTGTGGGCACGAGGCATGGATATGGTGTGCAGACATACATACAGGCAAAATACCCACATATATAAACTTCATAAAACCGAAAGGAGAAGAAACTGAAACAAGAAGGCCTAGATGAACTGCAAACTGCCAAGGCCAACAAGAGGTGTGCCAAAGGCAAGCGCTTCCGGCTCGGCCGAGTTTAACTCCTGGCTGTGCTGCTTGTCTGCTTGGCCTTGGGCTGTTCTGTTATTGTCAGACCCAGGATTCTCCTTGGGAAATGCACTTCCTTTGTGGTTGAACTTTGTGATGGACTCCCCACCCCCAACCCTTTTCACCTCCGCTCATCAAACTAAGCTGATCATGAGAACCCTGTTCTCTTTGCTGATAAAGGTTTCAGGGAAGGCAAATAAAATATGATGAAAGATGCTATGGATTGAACCATGTTCACACACAACTAATATGTTGCAAAGGTACCTGACTAAGGCCCGCGGATCACACTTAAGGTCAGTAGGAATTGTCTCCGTTGATGTTCTCTTCTTGAAGGACCTACCTGTTCCCATTTTCTGCCACCTTTGGTGTACTGGGAGGACAGACACACTAAAGAAACCACAAGTCTCCACTGGACCACAGGTGGGGACTTATACTGAAAGATGTCCTTGGCTTGCTGACATTCTCTCCAGATTTGGCGGTCAGAATTGGCTAGTGTAGAGCTCACTCTTCTGCCTCCAAACTAGTTGGTCATCAGCAGGAGCAGAGGGCTGTGTTTGAACTGTATGACAACATGGTATCCTCAGAATTTTGAAAAGCACCCAGAAGAACTGTAGGCATAAATTTTTTTGCCACCTACTTTTAATAAGGTTTCAATCTTCCCGCTAGCCCAGCACCCAGCAGAGGTAGTGGAAGAGAAAAGTTATCAGGATGTGGGGGAAGTGGACCTGTTCAGTAGTAGTTCTTTGGGGGCGAATTCGATCTTCTTGGGCAACAGCTCAGTCCTGTAGCAAACCCCAAATATGACTTAGAAGCTGCTTACCAGTCCTCTACTAGACAGGCCAGACAGCAGGCACGAATCAGCATCTATATTCCAGTCCTTTTAGCAAGCAGACACCAGGCAGTTGTAGTTCAGCTACCTGGGGAGAGGCCACTGAAGCCGCAAGGTGAGTTACCACAAGTTGAGCTCAGCAACGCTATGTAAGGCGAACCAATGCATGCGTGTCTTTAGCATGGAATAGTGGGGTGGAGTAAATCGAAGCTCAGTGCTCGTCTCCCACTGTCTGTGGGGGTCATATGTAAACTACTTCATCATGGGTCCTTTCATGTGTCTCTTCCAGGAAAACAGCCTTTCGTGTGTTTGCTTTAGCAAGACACCCTTCCACCTGTGCGTCCCAGGGAAACACCATTTGATAGAACTAACTTTCCAAAGAACTAGAAGTTTCCACTTCAAAGAACTGGTAAGGGTCCCAGTGTGGCTCTGAGGCTGGGAAGGGAAAGAACTGTGTGTGTGTGTGTGTGTGTGTGTGTGTGTGTGTGTGTGTGTGTGTGTGCACGCATAAGAAGAAATTGCTTGGAAGTAGCCCGAGATCCTTCATCCTTCACAGTCCAATGCATTGACTATCTCCGCAAACACCCACTGGCATGGGAGGTACTGGAAGAGCAAGAAGATGGGACTGTAGAAGACATACATTTGTCACCCCAGAGAAGGGGACTGGACGTGTCTCTGTGGAGGCCCTCATACAGGGTGGTTTGGATTCAATTATGTGTAGATGACATCATGAGGCAGAGGCCCTCATCATGGAATAGGTGTCCCATAAGAGGAAAGGATGGGAAGGAGTCGCTTGGTGGTTAAGAGCAAGTATTCAAGTGCACGCCTTTTCATCTCAGCACTTGAGCGGCAGAACCAGGCAGATATCCAAGTTTGAAGAGAGCCTGATGTACAGAGAGAGTTCAGCCAGGGCAACACAGAGAAATCCTGCCTCAAAACCAAAAACAAACCAACAAGCCAACCAACCAAACAAAAACCAAAGGAAAAAAAAATGTGTAAGGCTCCTGTCAAGGACCCGAGTTTGTTTCCCAGCACCCACATGACATAGAAAACTCCAGAACTAGGTGAACCACTGCCATCTTCTGACCTCAGCAGGTACTGCACCACATCTGCGCACATCAACCTGCTTTCATTTCTTCCTTCTTCCTTCTCCGTTTATCCCGACCCCAACCCCTTAAAAATTATATTCTAGTTGACAGAGATCAAAAGTCCTAGCGCTGGAAAGATTTCGGCAGCTAAAGGCACTTGACATCTAGCCTGACAACCTGACTCCAGTAGATGGAAAGAGGAAAATCAACTAACGACTTCCTTCTTTGGGGCTCTTTTTTCTTCTTCTTTTTTTTGGTTTTTCGAGACAGGGTTTCTCTGTGTGAAAGCGTGTGCCACCACTGCCTGGCTCTTAGGGGCTCTTTTAATTCTGTTTGTTCTGTCCATTTGCAATGTGTTAGTTTTTGTTTTATCTTATTATGTTATATTCTATTATTATCCCTTAGAAGCCCGTTCTCTAATGAGAGACAGAAAGCTGCTGGATCCAGATGGGAGGGAAGGTGGAAGGAAATAGAAGAAGCAAAGGGAAAAACACCGTAACTAGCTCATATTACTTGAGGGAAGAAAGTATCGGTTTTCTTTTACTTTTTATTTATTTTACGTATTATGAGTACACTGTAGCTGTCTTCAGACACACCAGAAGAGGTCATCAGATCCCTTTACAGATGGTTGTGAGCCACCATATGGTTGCCAGGAATTGAACTCAGGACCTCTGGAAGAGCAGTCAGTGCTCTTAAACTCTAAGCCATCTCTCCAGCCCCAAAACATAACTAATAAAGATATACTTTTTTAGAAGTGACATAAATGTTGAACTTCAGTTTCATTCTTTCCCTGTGGTGCTGCTAAATGATGTGGCACATTCTGCCATAGAAGCATCCTCAAGCGTTCTCTGTGACCGGGTAGTGGTGACGCACGCCTTTAATCCCAGCACTTGGGAGGCAGAGGCAGGCGATTTCTGAGTTCGAGGCCAGCCTGGTCTACAGAGTGAGTTCCAGGATAGCCAGGGCTACACAGAGAAACCCTGTCTCGAAAAACCAAAAACAAAACAAAACAAAAAAAAAACCAAAACAAAGAAAGAAAAAGAAAAAAGTGTTCTCTGTGTTCTCATTAATGCCTGCCTTTCCATCTCTCTGGAATATACTGGGTTTTTATTATAATTAATTAGTTGTCTGTCTGTCTGTTTGTTGTTCTGAGAAAGGGTCTCTCTATGTAGCTCTAACTGTCCTGGGACTCACTATGTAGACCAGGCTGGCCTGAAACTTATAGAGATCCACTTGCCTCTGCCTCTGCCTTTGGAGTACTAGGATTACAGGCACCATACCTAGTTGGAATATACATTTATTACATCTTTTGTTTAAATATTACTATTTTAGCAGGTAAAAGCAGTAAAAATCAAAGGTTTGTTTAGTTCTCATTCAGCTCTAAAGCTGAATGTGTAAAGATAAAAGATAGCTTAACTGTATGTTTACAGCAAGCAAAAAATAATAATTGAAAACTCTTCCTGAAGCACATTGTTTATTTCACTGTGAACAAGATTCTAAACAAAAACGAGGTAGCCAGGAAGATGGCTGTGCTGGTCAGAGCTTCCTGGAATTGTTGATGTTGGTAATTAAGCTAGTCTTCATGGTGGGATTGTTAAGATTTTCTATTTTTATCAAGTTGTAGCTTTAAATCTTGAAAACTATTCAGTCCTGGATGACTTATGACATCATTTCCTTATTATTACTACGAGAATGTAAAATAGATTAAGTTAGCAGTTATGGACCTAAAGCAAATATGACGGGGATGTGCCAGACATCACCCCAAAGATGTCCCTTGTGGCATCACCATAGCAGTAGAGAAGGAGAAAATAAACTGTTCTGTGACAGAGGACAATGTGGCTGAGATGTGTGGTAAAACTCTCCTGAGCTGATATGTCCAGATTCATATTACGAGCTAATAAATACATTTTCTATCAGAAATACAGTACAGTTTACTTCATGTGCAAGACCCTAGGTTCATAAATGGGCTTGGTGGGGGCTGGAGAGATGGTTCAGCGGTTAAGAGCACTGACTGCTTTTTTGAAAGTCCTGAGTTCAAATCCCAGCAACCACATGGTGGCTCTCAACCATCTCGTAACGAGATCTGACGCCCTCTTCTGTAGTGTCTGAAGACAGCTACAGTGTACTTACATATAATAAATAAATAAATAAATAAATAGGCACAGCTATAGTGTACTTACATTAAATAAGTAAATAAATTTGGCATGGTGGCACACACCTGCTGTGATCCCCAGAACTTGAGATTGTTGGTTTTTTGTTTGTTTGGTTGGTTTGGTTTTTCGAGACAGTGTTTCTCTGTGTAGCCCTGGCTGTCCTGGAACTCACTTTTGTAGACCAGGCTGGCCTCGAACTCAGAAATCCTCCTGCCTCTGCCTCCCAAGTGCTGGGATTAAAGGCGTGCACCACCACTGCCTGGCTGATCCCAGAACTTGAGACGGGGAGGCAGGAGGAGCTAGAGTTTCAAGATCAGGCTTGTGTACATAGGAAATTCATGCCTTCCTGGGATACAGGAGACCCTGTCTCAAAACAACAAGAAGCCAACTCAAAGGCATTTTAGTTAATTCTACACAAAGAGAAGATACTCTATCTTTAGTAGTAGGTAACAGAGTTATGGGTCTCACTTGGACACCGCAGCCAAGGAACTTTGCAAGGAGTAGCCTTCAAAGACCTGCATCAGCACCCAGTAGCATGAGGTCACTGGAGCATGATGGGAGTGGGGGGAATGAGCTCCTGCCTTGTGACAACTTCCAAAACCTCCTAGTTTGAGGGACAAGGGACAGAATAAATGCTGCACTCTGAGGACACTACAACGCAATTTGAATATAGTTTCTGGAGGGTTTGGTGGGAGACAGGGGAAAGGTCTATCTAGTGTAATCCAAGGTAATCTCAAACTCAATGCACATCCAAGGTTTGCCTCTGTTAGAAAGGTATCCCACGAAGCAAGTCACCAAGGTTATTTCTCCTAACAAGACAGGTATTCTACAACCTAACAGGGCTAGCAAACACACCAGGACAGAGGTTGTTATGTTAATTCAGGTGGTGACAATGGCTTTCCTCCAGTTGGGGGAGATTAATCTCACAATCTGAGGCAATTAGTTAATAAATAACCAGTACAGAGAAAATGAAGGGAAGGGAGAGGCATGGGCCTCTTTGAGTGATATAGTTTTGGGATGCAGCCGGACCTTTTTATAATCAGAAGTCTGTAAGGTGGAGAGACCAGAATTGCTACATGAAGTTTTACAAGGTTGGAGGAGATTTATGGGATATTGGCCTCTGGAGACCTAGTCACCTTTGATGGGGAAATAAATGATTCTCTCACTTTGTCCTGCTGATCTTTAACCCAAGTGCTGGGATTACAGGCATGCATCACCATACCTGGTTTTCTTTCTTGCTGGAAAGGAACCCGGAGCGTACTGTACTATATACTTGTTCTTGGCTTGTTACCAAAGTGAGCTAAGTTTCTAGCCTGAGTTCTTGTCTCTTAAAACGAAAACAAACCAGCACTTTGGCGCTGAAAGAGGAAGATTACATATCGAAGAGAAAGAAATGACAAAGGAGGAAGAAGGAAGGGAGGGAGGGAGAAGGGAAGGGAAGAGGAGGGAGGAATAAGGAATGAGGGAGAGTGGGAAGCAGAACCTGGGGCGGGGGGGGGGGGGGAAGGAAGAGAAAGAAATCGCGTGTGATTCACTCCCCTATGATCCCAGCCTGGGGACATGGAGTCAGGAAGATCTAGAGTTCAAGGTCATCTTCAGCTGTTTTGCAAAACTTGGGGTCAGCCTGTGCTACACGAAACCCTACTCTAACCTTCCCTTTGAGGGGGTGGGGAGAGAAATGTGAATGTAATTTTTAAGTAAATGACTATAGGAGATTCCCACTTCCACGTTTAAGACTTTAGACTTTAAAAAAAAAAGTTAGTAGGGCTGGTGACAAACACCTTTAATCCCAACACTAGCTGCCAAAGGCAGCCTGAATTCTGTGAATTCAAGGCCAATCTGGTCTACACAGCAAGTTCCAGGACAGTCGAAGGGTACATACAGAGAGGCCTTGTGTCAAAAAACCAAACCAAACCACCTTGTACTAGAAGTTAGGTGTATAAAGTTGATTGGCACAAGGTAACTCTTAGGTCCAAAAGAGGTCTAGTGACAATGTCCTCAACAGAAGGACCTGGTAAAGACAGGATTGTCACTGGGTAAGCAGAAGTCTAAACTCAGCATTCCTCAGGGCTCTCTGCTCACCAGGAAAACCACTACATCCCAAATCTGCCCCAATGGCCAACTACGTCAAGCAAGGGCATCTAGTTGCCACTAATCTGGATGGCCTGCGTCAGATCAGAGACAACCCCACCACCACCCTGCTGACTATCGTGTAAAATCCTACTGCTTTCCCACAAGCTGCTGTTCTCTATCCTCAGGAGGCAGCCTGGCACTTGGACCCCCTACTAAACTTTTCTTTCTACCCATGGGATGGTGCAGGTCCGTAGCTTCACTGTACACTCACTTCCATTCCTTAAATCAGGAGGCAGATGAGGCTCCCCATTCTTAAAACATTTTTGTTTTCATTCGTGCATCTGTTTGAATATGCGCACATGTGTTGAGGAAGATCCTTGGGAGTCGTCATCTCGGGAGCTAGTATTATAGGTGACTATGAACAGATCATCTCAGGGACTGGGAATCAAATGGGTCTTCTGCAAGGGCAGTGTGTGCTCTTAACCTCTGACCATCCTTCCAGGCCAAAATATCTCCCCGGTTTTACTTGACATCATGCTTTTTTTTTTTAATCCCTTTTTATTATTATTTTTACTGACCCTCTAATATGAACAAAATCAGAATACCTAGCGTAAAATGAACCATCGGTCACCATTGTAAGAAAGATACAAATATAGAAAAATAAGTTCCCTCTGCCTTTAGCTCCTTTCCTCTTGATGGGGTAACACCCTTAAGCGTTGGTGTCCAAAGCACATGATGGAATACCTCAGGATGGTCTTGCCTCAGCTTCCAGAAGGCGGGATGACACGTGTATACCAAAGCTAAGTCCCGTTTTCCGACTTGCCAATCAGACATCTTCTTCTATGATGTGATGGTCATTCTTGGTTGTCAACTTGACTACACCTGGAACTAAAACCCCAAACTGGAGGGCACCCCTGTGAGAGAGTAATTTGTTTGCTTGGTTTGAAGTGGGTGGTTCCACTTCTAGCCTGGACCTTTGAGGTAGGAAGATGCATGCCTTTGATCTGGATCTTAAAGCGGAAAGACACCATTAATCTGGGCCACATCTTCTGCTGGAGGCCTATATAAGACATAGAAGAAGGAAGCCATAGTTCTCTGCCTGCTTGCCCTGGCCTTACTAGCATATCCACCCCTTCCCTGGCACTGGAGCTTAGTTCTTTGGGATTCCAGCATGTTCAGAAGACCAGCTGAGACACCCAACCTTGTGGACTGAGCAGTTACTGGATTCATGAACTTTCCATCCACAGTCAGCCTCTGTTGGATTATCTGTACTTCAGCCTGTAGATATTTATAATAAAGCCCTCTCTGTGTATATATAGAGAGACTTGTCCTATAAGTTCTGTGTAACTTCCCGCAGTTACATCAAATGGGTTACTTGAAAGGGAAGCTGGGGATGTATGGGAAGGTGGCAAAAAGAGATGAAAACCAAGACAACATTGCTGTTCAAGGTCTCAAAGTCAAATGGAGGACTCCAAATATATAGGCAGGGAAAACCCTTCCCCCAAGGGCTGGAAGCTTCTCCACAGAACCAGTTGGGTTGCTCCACTGGTGGCTAGTGTCTCTCAGGAAACTGCAGGGCCTTGAAGAACAATGAACTTCACCTTGGTCTGAGTGCTCCACCCTAGGTGGAGGGGGATTATGGCTAACACAGGAGTTCCTGCTCAAAGGCTGGGAGAGGAACTTAGTCAATGTCAAGTTCCTGCCAGATGGCATGGCACCCAATAAGGCTCTCTACAGTTCTGTTGTTCTAAAGAACCCTGACTAATACACAAAGTACTGACAGGCTAGGACGTTTGTTTTTCCACACTTGACTTGGAGGAGCTGTAGCTGGGACTGGGAAAGACAACAATGCAAAGTGCATCACTGAACTCACTGCCACCATCTTAGTTGAAGGGATCTCACACAGCCAGGGTCATTTATGACCATCTCTCTACTGGATGCTACCATGCCCCACCCAGATCTACTTACAACCAGTGCACTCACTCTCTCTCTCTCTCTCTCTCTCTCTCTCTCTCTCTCTCTCTCTCACACACACACACACACACACACACACACACACACACACACACACCAAACAGAGTCTTATTTTCAGACTGGGCTCAAATACAAAATCCTGACTCACTGAGATTATAGGAGTGAGCCACGCCCACCTCAACTCTTCTAGCCCGACTACTGTCCTGAATGACAGCTGCTGGCAGATCACTACCAAGACCACTCCCGCACTGTCTTGTCTGAATAATTAGAGGAACTTCCATCCAATTTCTTCATGTTGGACAGAAGTATGAGGGAAGGGCAGGTAAAACGGACAGTGACCAAGTCAGTCCTGTTTCTCCCACAGCACTGAACTGTGTGAAGCCGCTGAGACAACTGTGTCTTTTTCCTCTGTCCAGTCCTGCTTCCTTCTCTTACTCACAAGAGTAGACCACAAGAATACAGGCCAATAGCTTGCCTGCATCCAAATTCCTATCCCAGAGTCTGTATCCTGGGACCTAAGACAATAAGAGTTATGGTAGATGATGGTAGTAGGTAGGTGGGCGGGTGGGTGGATGGACGGACAGACAGACAGACAGACAGACAGACAGACAGACAGACAGACAGATCTCATATAGCCCAGGCTGGCTTGCAATTCAAGGTATGGCTAAAATGGTGTTTAACTTCTGATTCTTTTTAGTTTTATGTGTATGAATATTTTACCTACATGTATGTCTGTGCACCATATTCAAGCCTCATGCCCTCAGAAGCCAGAAAAGAGAGTCGGTTGCCCTGGAACTGGAGTTAAAATGGTTGTAAGCCACCATGTAGATGCTGGGGATTGAACTCATGACCTCTGGAAGATACTGCTCTTAACCTATGAGCCATGTCTTTAGCTCACCCTTCAGCTTGTGATCCTCCAAAGTCTACCTGAGAACTGGGACTCTGACCCGTCCAGCAGGTCTAGTTATTCAGGGTCCCGAAGAGGCGCTACCTGAGGGTCAAAGGGGGAGAGAAGAAGGAGACCAAGCAAGGTTCTGTTGTCAAGGTCCCATTTATTGTCACACAGGCAGCAAGTTTTAAGCAGTAGAAATGAGGAAGTTGGGAGGGGGAACTAGGGGGAAGTGAGCTATGGGCCAAGCCCTGGGCCAGGTGCCTGGGACATTCTGCGATTTTTCCCGGGAAGGTCACAGACTTTTATCTTGGTCTTGATGTTCCATCAGGAAGGTCAGGAGTTTCACTCGAGGGGAGGGGTGGCCTGTCTATGTAGCTGGCAGTTGGCCTGTCAGCCCCCAACAGGACTCAGTTTGTATGTGCTGGGGATTGAGCCTTGTGCTTTACATGCAAGTACTCTACCAACCAATCAACATCTCAGTCCATATATATACATACACATATACACGTGCATGCACATATACATTTACATGTATATGTATACACACATATACTGTTATATAATATTATATAAACATACAAAGATACATGCATATACTACGTTGTATAAATATATACTTTTTTTTGGGGGGGGGAGATAGGGTCTCACTTTGTAGCTCAGGTGGACCTGAAATGTATAGCCCAGGCTGGTCTCACTCATGGAAACCCTCCTTCCTCCATTTTCCAAGTACCGAGGCCTGCCTACTTCACTGTTCTGCCCCTCCTCTCCATACAGGTCAGTACCATGACTGACCCTGTTTCATGGATAAGACAACCAGGTATTGGAGAACTAAACATGATACCCTGGCTCACACTGGTGTTAAGCGTCACAGCAGAGGGAGAGTCAAGTCCAGGATCCCCACTATGACATGACCTCCTGGGCTTTTTGATGTAGCTGTCTCTCCAAAAACCTGGATGGTGCTTGTCGAATTTCTAACCCTACCCCCTACTTCTCAACCCTGATCATCTTGGAGCCTGAGATGCAGACCAGGAAGCTTTCAGCTCAGAGACCCCCTCTGCCCTGCTGCAGAGGACTGAGACCAAAGGTGCTGGCCAGCATGGCCATCTTTAACTTTTCCCCTCACGTTCTCCAGGCCTTTCCTTCACTGCCAAACGCCTCAGTTCACTCCTCCATCCACAATGAAGACTATGAGTCACATAAGGCTTTTGAATTTTACATGGCACAGCTAACTCGAGGGAAACGTTTTCTGCTTTCTTTGTCTTTTGAAATCTCTCTGCCTAAATTTCGAAATTCCTGCAGAATAAACCGAGCCTGAATGGAGTCAGGCAGCTACCTTGAGCTATTAAACGGTAGCTAGCAGGGTCAGGGGAGGTCCAGTTCGAGGCCACTGACTGGGAAGTGGTGTTCCCGGGGATCTGAGGAGACAGGGTGGGATGGGAGAACAACATCAGGAAAAGAAGTCCCCAGCAACAACCCGACTGACAGCAACAATGGGAATCTGAGAAGTTGAAAGCGTTTAGCAAAGTCCTGGGAGCTTGTATGAAATTATTCTCTTTAAATTTTGTATTGCTGAACAGCACAGAAGTTAGCAAATAGAAACTGTTGCCCCATAGACCCAAGTCTATATTTGGGCTGTGAGGTTTATCAGCTTTTGTCTTTGTGCTGGTTATCTGAGTTCAAATGGGGATGGTAGCACTGTTAGATGGTTAGAGGTGAGACCAGTCACCTGTATGATATATCATATATATCATATAATCATGTGTCATGTGTAATGTGTAATGATGTGTAATATGTAATATGTAAGATATACAATATACTCATCACTGTTAGTGGCACAGAGTAAACACCCCATAAAAATAACTGAGGGGTGGCTATTAAGTCTGATGACAGAATTCAATCCCCAGGAAGGAGAGAACCAATTCCTGTAAATTGTCCCCTGACTTCCACAAGTGTGCTACGTTCCCTGCCCATTCAATAACTTAAAAAAAATAAAAATAAAAATAGCTGATAAGCCGGGCTGTGGTGGTGCATGCCTTTAATCCCAGCACTTGGGAGGCAGATGAAGGCGGATTTCTGAGTTCAAGGCCAGTCTGGTCTACAGAGTGAGTTCCAGGACAGCCAGGGCTACATAGAGAAACCCTGTCTCAAAAAAACCAAAAAAAAAAAAAAAAAAGTAGCTGATATTTGTAAAGTTTTCTTAAATGGTTGAAGTATATATTGAAAATATTTATATAGACAGTACTGTGGATGTAGCTCAAAGCCCTGGATGTAATCCCAGTTAGTGCTATATAAACAAGGGTGGGATGGCCTTGGCCTGTAACCCAGGAAGGGTCAAGGACTGTTTCAGCAACAGTGAATTTTCCAAGCTAAGCACTGCTACATGAGACACGCCCCTCACCCCACCCCAAGTCAAAACAGAACAAACAGAAAACCCGAGTGGAAATTCAATAACAGGTACCTGCCATTCCAAGACTCTGGGAGCTGAGTCAGGATGATTGCCACGGTTGGCCGGCTTAGTAAGCTTCCTGTTAGTCTGGAGTAGAGCATGAGACCTTGCCTCAAACAAATAAGGAAAAGTGTATAGCTTGAGGGAGGTGGCCCTAGGTTCAGCCCCCAAAACCAAAATAAAATTAAAGTACAACTTGCTTCTTTAAGGCCGATACATGCCTCACGTAGCCCAGTTTGGCCTCAAGCTCAATATATAGTTCAGGATGACCTTGATTTTCACACTCCGCCTTAGTTCGGTTTCCGTGGTAGTGGGAATTAAAACACAGGGCTTCAGGCAAAGCAGGCAGGCATCGTACCAGATTTTAACGACGGGCTAAATAAACACGAGAAGGGCTGAGAATTTTTGTCCGTTTTTTTGTCTGAACCAAGTTATCAGTCACGGGTACCAGGAGAAACCGCCCTGGCTCGGGCCCTGAGGACGTCCGCTGCTTTCTTTGATGAATGTCTGTGGTTCCCACTCTGCAGTTTTGCAAGACGCTTGTATTGATTGCCTGCAGAGGAGTCTGCACACAGATCTGACTACAGCAGAACCATTAACAACACCCCACCCCCAACCCCGCACTCCCACCCTGCTTTGTTGGCTTTGATTTCCCACTGTCCTTCTTAAGGGAGAGGCCATGAACCTTGACGCAAAGGAAATGCCGAATCTGCTGATGAGAAGCACCTGTTTTTTCTATATCCGTGGTGACAACACTGGATAAGATGGAAATGGGCACTTCCACGCCATATAAAAAGTCATTATATAGGACTGAGGCAATATAAAAAGCCATTATATATGACAGAAGCCCAGGTGGGGAGATCATCAACTGTCTGAGCCCAGTGGGAGCAACTTAGTAAGTAAGGCCCTATCGATAAAATAAAATTAAAAACTTTTCTTCATATTATTTCTCAGATCTTATATGCGTCAGCAGCCTAATGATTCAGTTTTTGTAGATTGCCGGATAGGTATGTGCAAGGTTCTGGTGTTTTGGGGGGTTGCTTTGGATTCGATTGCTTAGCTTGGGATTGGTTAGTTGGATTTTGGTTATGGGGATCTTACAAATTATATTTATTAACATATTTGGTGGCGAGGAGGATGGGGAGAGAATCACAGCATGTGTTTGGAAGCCAGAGGACAGCTTGCAAAAGTCAGCTCTTTATCATGTGAGTCCTGGGATCCCACTGAGGTCAGCAGACTGGATAGCAAGTGCAGTTGTTTAGTTGTATTTTGTGTGGGGCTGAGGGTATATGGGTACAAGTTCGACGGGCAAATTCCTGGGTATGATCCAAGAAAAAATCTGGGAACAATAGCATATGACGATATAGTCTCAGAACTCATGAGTAGAGGAAAAATCAAGAATTCAAGTCCTGAGACTAGAGATGTAACTTGGTCGGCAGAGTGCTTGGGTGAAGCCCTGAAGAAAATATCCAAACCCACTCAGTGTTTTCCTTCCTTCCTTCCTTCCTTCCTTCCTTCCTTCCTTCCTTCCTTCCTTCCTTCCTTCTTCAACCTTCAACACAGGTCTACCTATGTAGCACTGGCTGGAACTGAGTGTGTAGACTCCGTTGGCTTTGAACTCATAAAGACCCTCCCTCTGCCTCCCAAGCACCGGGTTTAACAGCATATACCACCATACTTGGCCTGATATTATTAATTGCCCTGATATTCTTAACTGTCAGCAGAATCCAGATGATCCCCTGAAATACACGTAGTAAAATGGTGTGCCGGGTGACCATTTTCTTGATAACTCATGCATTATGGTCAGCAATGTAACTATAAAGGAAGAGTGTGTGTGTTAAAGGCACATGTATAGCTCCTCCCTCCTTCCCATGTTAGTCCAGGTTGTCCTTGAACTTGATACATTGATAGTTGAAGATGACCTGAGGACAATACTCCTGCCTCTATCTCCAGAGCAGGGACTCTATGGGTTTGGAGATTTACTTCAGGGCTTCACCCAAGCTCTCTGCCGACTGAGTTACATCTCTAAGTCTCAGGCTCGAATTCTTGATTTTTCCTCTACTCATGAGTTCTGAGACTATATCGTCATATGCTATTGTGCCCAGATTTTTTTTCTTGAATCATACCCAGGACTTTGCCTGCCAAACTTATACCCATATACCCTCAGCCCAAAGTAATTATTAACTGACATATAAGTTCGCACATTTCTGAGATTTTATTTTATTGTGTCATCTTACAATATTATGTATATATTGTGTATAGGGAAAACACTTTCCTTTGTTGTTATGTTTTTTTGGTCTTTTGAGACATTAAACTATTTAGTGCAACTTACCAAGCAGACTAGACTCCAACTCAAAGATTCCCATTCCTGCATCTCGAGTGACAAGGACAGGTCTCAGCATGGAGAGGGGTTCTGAGAGAAGGGGTGTCTGGGAGCAGCGAAAAGATCCAAGTTAAAATACGGATCCAAGCTGACAACCTTTGTTCTGCTTGATACAGCTTTTCCAGTCTATTTCTCTCTATGTTCTGCTATCTCTCTGGGATTTCTCTGTCTATATATTCTGCTTGCTTGTTATTCTAAGAGATCTCTCTGCCTGTGTCCTGCTGTGTGTGTGTGTGTGTGTGTGTGTGTCTGTGTGTGTGTCTGTGTATGGGTGTGTCAGTTTTTTTAGGCAGTTCTCTCTTTTTATCCTAAAAAATTCTCTGCATAGCTCTTCTGCCGAGCACAGGTCCAGTCTTTTATTTTACATATCAATCCAGTCATTTATTCCAGGTTTCCTTTTGATTATCTTATAAATTTGCATCATGTGGCCCCAGCCCTTTGATTCGTAGCACAACAAGTCTACATTTTTTTTTTTAACTTAACATTGCAAAATGATTCAGATATCTGAATGCTTTTGTTAAGCACTGCGGTTAAACCAGTTGGGTGGCACCCTGCCCTGAAATTACCTTTTCTACAACAGCGGCGCCTAATCTCTCTCTGTCCTAGACTGACCTTGAACTCAGGAATCTGCTTTCCTTGGTATCTCCCTGCCTTTTCATCTTTCTGACAAGCTGGCTCATTGTGTAGCTGCCTTTGCTCCTTTCAATTCATAATCCATATTGCATCCTTATACTTTTTGCATAGCTGAGAAATCACATATTTCCAAACCCATGTATTTAGACCTCTTTCCCATAGCCTTAAGGGCTACCCTGAAAGTTCCAGTATTTACCATTTTGCTGAGAACAGCCACATCCTGGACTCCTATTTCTAATCATCGTGGAGTCATAAATGTTAACAGGGAGCACATTCCTTGGAAGGAAAGAGTCCTGCACTGCTAGTGGGTCCAGAAAATACATACATTATTACACAAACAAGCCTTACGCCCACAGTAGCCATCCATACTCGTGGAGGCTCACAACAGGGCCCTGTCTCAGGGGAAGGAACCGTGTCACTCTGTCCCCACCAGGGCCACGCTGGGCACGACACTTGAGTGCTGGAATTAAGGTATGTGCCACCATACTGAGTTTATTTTTGTCCCTTTGAGAGAAAAGGTCTCAATGCATAGCTCAGGCTTGCCTCAAATTTACTACATAGCATGGATCGACCTCAAACTTCCGATCCCTCTGCATCAGCTTCTGAAGCTTCGGGCTTTCCGCATGCATTCTTTTCAAACATGTTCTACTTCTTTGTGTAGCACCCCTTTTCTTCGGCTGGATGGCCTTTGATGAAGCTCAGATGTAAAGATGTAATAGCATTCAGTCTGACGGGTCGCATTGTCGTACCTCTGTTCACAAATGTGCTCCCTGCAGCGTCACTGGCCTTTCCAAAAGCCACTGGCTCATACAAGAGCAGGGCAGCCAGGTCTGCACTAGGGTCACCAGGAGAAGAAGAGGCTGATGCAATGTGTTCAAGCTAGACGTGGACGAAAAAGCAATTATAGCATATTTCGACCCCGCTGCATCTAATTACCTGGTGCTTGGAAGAATTTATGGATAAATATAAGTTAGTTCTTTCCACTCGACTTATTATACGTGCATACTGTTGTTTTTATAAATTGGTAATGCCAGCGATGATGTGTTAGCTTGGTGTTTTGCACTGAAGAGGGGGCAGCACATTTCACATAGCCAAGTCTGCCCTGGAGCTAACTGTGTAGCCAAAGACGGCCTCCAACTTCTGATCTTCCTGCCTCTACCTCCTGAGTGCTGCCATGCGTGGCTTAATGCTTTCCTTTTAATGTCCTCAAAATAAGAAAGTGAGTCTGGCGCCCACTGACTGACAAGATGCATCTTCCTTCAGAGTTTGCTGGCAATTTTAATGGGGCAGGGGATGTTCCTCCTCTTCTACCAAGATGCTGAGCCTGGCAAGGTTAGGTGTGAGCCTAGCATGGTGTCTAGAGATGTAGCCTCGCCCAGGAGTCCGTGGGCCACAATCCCTAAGTGGACCACCCCTCCCCACTGCCTCCACACGCTCCTGCTTTTGTATTTATGTAGAACCAAATGACCAAAAGCTAACAGAACAGGGAGGAGCCAAACACACACACTGTTCTGACAAATTTTTCTTTTTTGTTTTAAAAAATATCTTCTTGGGAGGGTCAGGGAGGAGGGGGAGGAACAGCAGTCAGAAGATGATGATGGTGGTGGTGGTGGTGATAGTGATGATGATGAAGATGGTGACGACGACGATGATGATAAAATCTTTTTCTGGTTTCCTATCACATTTGAGAATGATACAAACTGGGTTTCATATGGTCCAAACAATTTGAAACTTGTCATTTTAAAAGTGACAAAGTGATCGTAGTGCCACATACCAGTAATCCCAGCAAACAGATAGAAGCAGGAGGATCAGGAGTTCAAGCCCCCCTCTGTCTATGAAGTGAGTTCTCAACTCCTCTGCCTGCCCCCTTCTTGCTACTGAGTTGCTCGCTGTCTCAAAGAGAGCTAGGAAGAAGCTATATTTTAAAAAGCAGCTCTTAGCTCTACTCTTCCCAGAGTTTCATAAAATCCATATATCATTTGCTCTTGACAGCTTTAGATCGTTAACATTTAACAGCTTCCACAGTTTCCATGTGTCTATTTCTCAACTGCTCTGTGTTTCTAATTATGGGGGCACAGACTATAAATAAACAGTGTCCCACGTCTATTTATACGCTTCAGTTCCCCATTCTCGAAATGGAATAATAACACTCATAAATTCTTTATTCTGGAGATGCTCTCATTATGCTGACTTTTTGTGGTACGGGGGATGGACTGATCTGCACTTTGCGGATGATCTGTATCTTGACGTTCTACGAGATCTTTAGACTGTGACGTAAAGACATCAAGTTTTCCTGTTTTCACTGCAGTTTGTGTTATTTCAGGGACTTATGCACGTGGACTTTAAACGGTGATATGTTAAGGGAAATGCAGCATGGAAACAGAGCTCACTTTGCACATTCTATATGTCATGACACATATGCAGCAGCACAGACTCAGTGTTCTTACACACGCTGAGATCTGTGCACACACACACACACACATACACACATATACACACATACACACACATACACACATACATATACACATACACACACATACACATACACACATACAAACACATACACATACACACATACAAACACACACACATACACACATATACACACATACACATACACACATACACACACACACACACACACATACACACACACACACATACACACATATACACACATACACATACACACATACATATACACATACACACACATACACACATACAAACACACACACATACACATACACACATACAAACACACACACATACACACATATACACACATACACACATACACATACACACATACACATACACACACATACACACACACACACACACACACACACACACACACACACTGTGATCTCTGCTCTAGTCTAGGCATATCAATAGGTCCAGAGTGCTTGTTTAGCTGAAGATACCCTGAGTTCCACCACTGCACACACACCAACAGTGTCATCCTATCATGTAGGGGTTGGTAGGCATTGGGCTAGTTGTGTGAACTCTCTGAGCCTGACTTCGAAAAGACAGAAGGAGGCACATAGATGTAAACATTAAGTGTGTGTGTGCATGCAAGTGTGCATGAGTTCATGAGTGCATGTGTACGTGCATGTACATGCGTGTGTGTGTGTGTGTGTGTGTGAAATGTGCTTGCATTTATATGTAATGAGAACAACCTAAGGACAGGTTTGGTTTTATGTGGCTCACAGTTTTGGAGTACGGCCTGTCACCGTGGGAAAGCATGGTGACGGTGGTGGCAGGCACACTATGTCCACAGTCAGAAGCACACAGTGATGACTAGAGGTGCTCAGCTCACTTTCTTTTCAATATTCCATCCAGAACCCAACCCCATGCTGTGCTGTAACTCACAGAGTGTGTTTCCCCTCTTCTGCTAATCCTTTCAGGATGCATCCTTCACCCAGATGTGTGTTTCTATGGTTACACTACCTCCAATCAAGTTGACAGCAAAGATTAAACACCATGCATAGTCTGTTATACCACAGACATATGCATACTTAATATGACTAGTAATATTATTACACATGGTCTATGTAGTTGATTAAACTAGTATCAATGTACTATTTTGTGTTGATAATCGAAACAGAGTCTCTACGTAGCGCTCAAGCTAACCTTGAACTCATTATGGGACCCAATCTCACCTCAAACTCACTGTCCTCTACCTTGCTGGGATTGTAGGTGATTTTCCACTACACTCAGGACTGGTTTGTGTTTTTATTGTTGCCTGCCATTTATTTAGGTATAGAATATAGGCAGAGTTTAATACAGGGTGATAAGGCATGAGAATAGGGGATGCCAAAGGGACCCGATCTCACCAGCTAACCAAAAGAAGTCTCCTAACATGAGTCAGATTTGAATACATTTGTAGTATATGCCATCTAAAAGATAGCCCATTTACCCAGGTGGAAGACATGATTCATCTAAGTTACACATATACCACACAAGATACAATCACAGCTTACACACACTCACACACACACACACACACACACACATTTACCTTTATCACATTTCACACTCACACACTCCGGGCTGGGTTACATTTGTAATTTCTTTTATATTGCTTACATTTATTCCTTACAAAGGTGCAGTTAGAACTTTATAAATCTACACATGAGCTAGACACTTGGATGCTTGTATTCCATGCCCAACACCACACCAGGGAGCTAGTCTTCATACTCATTGCCAATGGGCTGTCTATCTTGATCCTAAATTTCATTAGGTACCATAGATTCACATTTGACAGGGTTTCTGATCTCTTAATTCCTGTCTCTTGTCTCTCAAGCCTATGTATTATCATAGTTAATTTTTCCCTTTGTATATATAGCTATTTTTCAACCTTTTTTGTGAGGAAAAATATAAAGATTGAAGATTGAATTGGAAAGCCCAGGAAGAGCTTTACTTTGTGGTCAAATTGTTATGAGTATTGTGATTTTTTTTCAAGTAACATTTCTATCCCCTCAAGTCCTTTCCTTGCTCTTAAGGGATCTGAAATGGAGTTTCCCATTTTTTAATGCAGGAAAAGTCTGTCTATATAATTAAAATTGTGTTTTGGGGTGACTTATTGTGACTCACTGCCTCAGAGGCTCCTGCACCATTCCTTGCTCTGAGCTCAAAGCTCCTACTGCTTTGGAGTCTCATGAGTTTCTTTGGGCATACAGCCAAACTTGGCGAACTGATCAGGCTGGATTTGAACTCACAGAGATATTTTTACCTCTGCCTCTCAAGTGCTGGAATTAAAGGTATGCACCACCATGCCCAGCTGTGCCTTGCTATTTCCAAGTATTGGCCCATGTGTAAGAGAAGGCATAACATTGTCTCTGAACAGTACTGGGTCAACTACTTTTCCCAACATTGTGATAAAATACCTGGTAGTGTGGAAAGCCAGGTTCCTTCCCCAGTAAGAGTGTCTCTCTGTGTTGAGCTGATAAAGGGTTAATTTTGAAACGTCCCCTTTAAGACAGAGGGCAGGGAGAAGCTGCTCTGCAGGGTGGCAATTGGCCTGGCTGGAGAGCTGGTAAGCTCCTGACCTTCGAACAGAGTTTTCTGAAAACATAGACACAGGCTCTAAGAATGTGAAAACAAAAGTTTCAAGCAGACAAAGTGACCAGGCTGAGGCTATGCTGACCAAGCCAGGACAAAATAAGACGTAACAGTTCTCTGAATCACCCCCCACTCCCCACCCCTCCTGCTACTGGGTTCCGAGGAAGGTCACAGACTGTCAACAATCTTATTGCAAAAATCCCTCTTGACCTGTAAATTTAAAAACATGTGACTTATAGCACGTCACCCCCATTGCAAGAAGAGTATAAAAGATGTATGCTTTCTTTGTTCGGGGTGGACTCTCCCTGCGAGGATGAGCACCCCACGTACGTACAATAAACAAACCTCATGCTATTGCAGCAATTGTCTCGTCAAGCTGTGCTCTGTGCGTCTGAGCTGAGAGCTGAGATCCTGGGGGGGAGTCTCCTGAGTTACAACAGTAGAAGCCACTTAATAGAGAAAGAATTTACTTAGGGTCAGAACTTCAGTTCCTCTTGGTGGAGCACCATGACACAGTGGCTCTATGTCAATAAGAACATGGTGGTAGCTGGGCGGTGGTGGCACACGCCTTTAATCCCAGCACTTGGGAGGCAGAGGCAGGAGGATTTCTGAGTTCGAGGCCAGCCTGGTCTACAAAGTGAGTTCCAGGACAGCCAGGGCTGCACAGAGAAACCCTGTCTCGAAAAATAAAGCAAAACAAAACAAAAAAAAGAACATGGTGGTAAACCAGGTATGATGGTTTGTATATGCTCAGACCAGGGAGTGGCACTATTAGGAAGTGTGGCCTTGTTGGAGTAGCTATGTCACTATGGGTGTGGGCTTTAAGACCCTCAGCCTAGCTTCCTGGAAGTGAGTCTTCCACTAGAAGCCATGCCTGTCTGGATGCTGTCATCCTCTTGCCTTGATGATAATGGACTGAACCTCTGAACCTGTAAACCAGCCCCAATTAAATATTTTCTTTTATAAGCATTACCTTGGTTTTGATGTCTGTTCACAGCAGTAAAATCCCTAACTAAGACACTAGGCAACAGAGAACAAGATAGCAAGCAGAGCCTTATATACTCCTTAAACACCTGCCCCATGGTAGCCAGGACTCATGTCTATAAGGTTCCTCTGACCCTCAAAACTGTGTTACCAGATAAGCATTCAAACACATGAGTCCACAGGGGATATGTTATATTCAAACCATAAGATACATTTTTGTGCATGTGCCTGTGGTGCTGGGGTTTGAACCCAGGGCCTTGCTCATACTAAGCAAGTTTTACCACTTAATTATACTTGTAGCCCCAAGACTTTGTATTTCAAATGTGTCCATCTGAAATGTTGAAAGAGGCAGAGTAAATGCTTTTACCCCACTGGGAATCAGTTTACTTGTCTTGGAAATGGGAGAATTGGATCAGATGCTCCTTTGGACCTTTCCCATTCTACACGTGTTGCAATTTCAATGCTTATTGAAATAGAACAGGTCAAATATGAAAGTGGATCAGGCCCGGGAATTTCCCAGGAAGTCTCCCACTGACACCTACATGATCTTTCCTGAGTCACTACTGAGTAAAACAGCTTGCTCTGAGGGTATGTACTAGGACTACGTAGAGTAGATGAAAATTTCTTTGGTCAGAATGTCATGGAGATAGATAACTAACACGCATGATCTGAAACCTAGCAACTAAAGGCAGTAGGATTGGCTAGCGGCGCCTGGGAGAGTGGACCCTGCGGACACCACACAGTAGAGCTGGCCCTGAGTGTGGGGCACTGGCGAGCCAGCCCTGGGGGTGTGTGAGCAGGAGAACTGGCCCTGCCCCTCCTTGTTGGCTACAGCACTTAGGAGAGCAGTGGGCCCTGAGCCCCACCTGTACAGTGCAGTGAGGGTGACAGGTCAGTTGTTGCCAAAGTAATGTACAGAGCTGCAGTAGAAGCCAATGAACTGCTTCAAAAGGATCAGACCACCAAGCTCTGCATGTGCACCAACGGGGGCGCTGTTTAAAACGGAAGGCTTTTGTCTGGCGGGTTGTCTTGTGTGGTTTTGATTTCGACTTGATGTTGTTTGCTTTGCCTGTCTGAGCAAAGGTCTTTTCTTATACCTTAAGCTGGCTTTACCACACTCTCAGCAATGCTCCTGTGTTAGCTCCCTGAGTGCACCACAGTACCCAACTAAACCGTAGCTTTCATAACTCACCACAGGTGCTGAAGTTTGGTACCTTGGCATCAAGCCGTCTCAGCAGACTTCTCAGGTGAGTCTGATGCAAGATGACACTGTGACTCGACAGAAAGTGGCTGTGTCACCAACTTGCCCAAGGTCGGTTCTATAGTCACAGAAGTCGACTGAAAATACCTAACTAACCAAGGTCGCTTTTGTATCCACACCTACTGGCCTCAAGTTTCCTCTCTCTATTTCGATTGAGTGCTGTGTGCTGAAAATTCTCACTGCAGGGAACTGAATGCTGCTTCCTGCCCTGTAGCTTGGGGCTTTGCTGACCCCCTTATCTGTGAGAATCGTGTCCCCGTCACCCTCATCTGTCTGGAGTGCTTCGCTCTTCCTTCAATTTGGAATTGGAATGTCCCTCCTCCTCCTCCTCCTTCCTCTTCAAACAATCTCACTACATTGGCAGGTTGTCCTGGAACTCCCTATGTGGACAGACCTCAACACACAGAGAATCTTCTGGCCCTGCCCCTGAGTGCTTCAAAGGTGTGTTCCACCATGCCTAGCTTGAGAATACTGTTTTGTTTTGTTTCCTTTCCTTTCTTTCTTTCTTTCTTTTTTTTTTTTTTTTCGAGACAGGGTTTTTTCTGTGTAGCCCTGGCTGTCCTGGAACTCACGCTGTAGACCAGGCTGGCCTCAGACATAGACTCAGAAATCTGCCTGCCTCTGCCTCCCAAGTGCTGGGATTAAAGGCGTGCACCACCACTGCCTGGCTTATTTTCTATTTTCATTTTTGACACAGTCTCTCTATTAAGCCCTGGTTGTTCTGGAACTCGCTATGTTGACAAGGCTGGCCTCAAACTCACAGAGATCTACCTGCCTCCACCTTTAATTCTAGAGTGCTGGGATTAAAGGCCTTCACCATCATGCCAGTATTTTTAATTTTTTAAACTAAGGTCTTGTGTAGCCCAGACTGACTTCAAACTTGCTACACAGCTCAAGGAGACCTTGAACGTCTAAGCCTCTGGCCTTCACCTCCCCAGAGCTGAGATGACACAGTTTCTTCTCTGCTAGAGATGAAACCAGGAGTTTCATGCATGCTGGGAAAGTACTCTGCTAACCGAGTTCCAGAATGTTCTTTCTTACTCCCTCCTTCATTACACACTCTGGGTTAAGTTAGCTCCCTCATTGTTTTTCATAGATTCTGATCACTGATGGTATACTGTGGTATAAAGGTATTATTTTCTTAAACTGCTTATCAGGCATGAAAAAACCTTGAGGACAGGAAAGAAATATAAAGTGGGCGTAGACCACCACAGGACTAACGGAATAGATTATGACAGAAAAAGGAAGTGTTGGTAAGACGCTGTAAGTGGTAAGGCAGGAAAGGAAGTGTATCAGCTATGAGGGAGGTGTGTGTGTGTGTGTGTGTGTGTGTGTGTGTGTGTGTGTGTTGTGATTCCGTCCACAAATGGGAGGAGGGCCATGAGGTTAAAAAGTGAATGGTAGCCTCCAAAGCCACTGTGTGTCATAGAAACTTACATAGACTGCATTGCCTTTAAAGTCATGGTCCACAGCAATCATTCAAAATAACCTCTTAAATTCAGAGGTGAAGAACGAATCAACCCAAAGATACTGAAGGAGAAGATGCTCAGTGGATGAAACCAGGAGCTGTCCACTCCTTAGGCCAGAGCCTTAGTCCTGGTTTCCTTCCCAGGTTGCTGTGATAGAACAGTCTAACCCAAAGCAATTAATGGGAGGGGGAGATGCATTTGGCTTAACTGCCAGGCCATAGGCCATTGTTGAGGAAAGTCTGGGAAAACTCCAGGCAGAAAGCTGAAGCAGAGACCTTGGGGAACTATTGCTTCTTTCTTTCTTTCTTTCTTTCTTTCTTTCTTTCTTTCTTTCTTTCTTTCTTTCTTTCTTTCTTTCTTCCTTATTATTCTCTATATGTTTTTATTTACATTCCAAATCATTTCCCCTTTCCCGTTTCCTCCCTCCCCGAAAGTCCCATGAGCCCCCCTCCCTCCCTCTTTTCCCCATTCAACCCCCTCTCGATTCTCTGTCCTGGCATTCCCCTACATCCAGTCTTTCCAGGACCAGGGGTCTCTCCTTCCATCTTCTTGGAAATCTATTGATATGCGAATTGTGTCTAGGGTATTCCGAGATTCTGGGTTAATATCTCCTTATCAGTAACTGCATACCATGTGTGTTTTTTTGTGATTGGGTTACCTCACTAAGGATATTTTCAAGTTCTGACCATTTGCCTAGGAATTTCGTGAATTCATTGTTTTTAATTGCAGAGTAGTATTCCATTGTGTAAATATACCACATCTTCTGAATCCATTCCTCCGTTGAGGGACATCTGGGTTCTTTCCAGCTTCTGGCTATTATAAATAAGGCTGCTATGAACATAGTGGAGCATGCGTCCTTATTGCATGCAGGTAAAGCCTCTGGGTATATGCCCAGGAGTGGTATAGCCGGGTCCTCCGGGAGTGTCACGCCCAGGAGTGGGATAGCCGGATCCTCCGGGAGAGTCATGTCCAGGAGTGGGATAGAACTATTGTTTCCTAGCTTACTCCCAGGCTCATGCTTAGGTAGCCCTCGTCCTTCCTTCCTTCCTTCCTTCCTTCCTTCCTTCCTTCCTTCCACCCTCCCTCCCTCTCTCCTTTCTTTCTGCTTTTCTTTCTTCTTTCCTTTCTTTCTTTCTTTCTTTCTTTCTTTCTTTCTTTCTTTCTTTCTTTCTTTCTTTCTCTTTCATGTGTACAGTGTTCTTCCTACATTTATGCCTGCAGGTCAGAAAAGGGTACTGGGAATTGAACCCAGTACCTCTGGAAGAACAGACAGCACTCTTAACCTCTGAGCCATCTCTCCAGCCCCTTAGGTATCACTCTTCTATAGCTCAGGACCACCTGCCTGGAGAAAGGTATTGGGCTTTGCTCTCCTCCCTCAGTGAGCAATCAAGACAATTTCTCATGCACAAATCCAGAGACCAACCTGATAAAGACAATTGTTCAGTTACTTCCTTTTGGTGATTCTAGCCTGGGGTTGAGCTTACAGTTAATGCTAACTAGAGCATTCCTTATCCTGCCCCTAATGTCTACTGATGTATCTGACACAATGTAGTTTCCCTCATTAAATGCATGAAGAATGAATGAGCAGACACAGAACATGTGTTCAACACCACCTGATGGTCGACCAGGAACAAGAGCTTCACTATTAGTTACACCCTTTTACGTCTGACAAAAATTGTCTATCGCTGGTATTACAGCGGCATGATGGTTCTGGGGTAATCAGTTGATATCTGATTGGACGTGAGACCTGGTCGCAAGAAGAGAATACATACTTGACACTGTAAACCTGTTCACTGGCCTATGGCTAGGCTAGGCATAGTGGTGTTTGCTTCTAATCCCAGTATTCAGGAAGGAGAGAAAGGCAGGTCTCTGGGAATTCAAGGTCAACCTGGTCTACACGTGGAGCTCCAGGACAGCCAGGGCTCCATCATGAGACCTGTTTTCAAAAACAATAACAAGAAGCAAAAATAAAAACTAAGCAAAACAGGAGCTGAGTTACAGCTTCAGTGATAGAGTGTTTGCCTAACAAACAAGGCCCAGCATCATAAAATTAAACAATATAAGTTTAAGTTAAAAGTGCCTGCTTTTAATCCCAGCAGAGGGAGATGCAAGCAGGTAAAGACTGAAGA
The DNA here is from genome assembly GCA_036184385.1 of Tokudaia muenninki. Lineage (NCBI taxonomy): Eukaryota > Metazoa > Chordata > Mammalia > Rodentia > Muridae > Tokudaia > Tokudaia muenninki. The sequence goes on from BTHS01000005.1 coordinate 10,785,202, forward strand.
AACTAGGTGAGGTTCAGAGGATTATTTTCTGAGACAGTATTTCCTCTATGTACTCCTGGTTGTCCTAGAACTTGATCTGTAGACCAGGCTGACCTCCAGCTCAAAGATCCACCTACATCTGCTTCCCGAGTGCTGGGATTAAAGGCGTGCACCATCACACAGGTGTTCAAGGAATTTTTATGCATTACATATTTTGCAGTATCATATACAGTTCACAGTGTGTTGTGATTTGTCCATACAGCTGGATTATATCTATAACTCTCTCAGCCTATTTTCCCTATCTCTACTTCCCAAGTGTAGTGATGAAAGAATACCCCACCACATGCTCTACAAATTTTGTTTTATTCTTTACTTTTTTGTTACTAAGGCACTAGGGAACAAACCCAGGCCTCACACAGGCTAGGTAAGCACACCACCACTGTTTTCTTGAGATGGTATCGTTCCCTAGCCCTGAATGTCCTGGAACTCACTGTGTGGCCCAGGCTGCCTTGAAACTTGAGGCAATTCTCTCTCATCCTCCTAAATGCTGAGACATAAGGCATAAAGCACAACACCTGGCTTATCTGTTTTTTTTGTTTGTTTTTTGTTTTTGTTTTTTTTGTTTTGTTTTTGGTTTTTCGAGACAGGGTTTCTCTGTATAGTCCTGGCTGTCCTGGAACTCGCCCTGTAGACCAGGTTGGCCTCGAACTAAGAAATCCGCCTGCCTCTGCCTTCCAAGGATTAAAGGCGTGCACCACCACCGCCCGGCGGCGTATCTGTTTTTGAAGGACAGTCATGTTCAAATGCAGCCCCGCTGGCCTCGAACTCTCAGCATTCCTCCTGTCTGACTGCTGGTATTTTATTTGTACGCCACCAAGCGGGGCTCTAGATTAAACTTCACATCAGGATCAGAAAAGTTTCCATTGTCCCGGGCTGTCTCTCGCTATGGAGGTATTGAGTCAATCACCTAAAAGGTCATAGGTCGGCTCTGAGGCTTATTAAGATTCCAACTTGGAGGCCAGATAGAGTCATCCTGTCTCCAGTGGGTGCTCTCAGACTGCACTGATCGGAACTCCTGCGGAACTCTGAGTGCGGACTCCGGGTGGAGGGTTCAGGTTTCACCCTCCGGGGACCTCGAGCCTCTGCAGTGCCTTGTCGCTCGAAGAGCGTTTGTGAGCGGCGGCCGCGCGCCCCGCCTGCACTCCACCGAGGCCCCGCGGCGCGGCTGGCCGAGCCGGGAGGCGGCGATCCGGGCTGGGCCGGGACTTCCTTCCTCCCGGAGAGCAGAACCACCCGCAGCCCGCACGGAGCTCCGGCAGCTCGCGGAGCTAGAGCGCAGTGATGGGCTCCCTGCTGAGCAGCGACAGCTCCAAGTCCGCGCCCGCCTCCTCCAGCCCTCGCACTCGGGAGCGCAGCGGGGACCCGGAGTTGCCCATCACTTCCTTCGACTGCTCGGTTTGTCTGGAGGTGCTGCACCAGCCGGTCCGGACCCGCTGTGGCCACGTGTGAGTGTCGGGTGGCGCGCCCACCCAGCGGGGAGGGATGGCTGGGGGAAGCCGAGGGTACAAGGTGGGTGGGAGTAAAAGCAGCGAGCATTGGGGAAATCAATGCAGAGCTTTGTGTACCTGGACAGCGGGAAGACACCCAGGGTATGTGCTTGGGTGTATGTGGTTGGGGGGCGCTTACACACGGGATTGTGAGAGCCGGGGGATCAAGGGGCCGTAGGACAGGGACCTCAGACATGCACATTGGTCGGGCTGGTTTTGACTGATCCGGTGTGCCTCCCACTCTCCTGAGAACCTGGGTGAGTTTTGTTTTGTTTTTTGGAGCTGTGCACATGTTTCAGAACCTCCAGAGGCTGATCTCTTTTGCTGTAGAGGACCTGTGCAAGCTCTTTCGATTCCCACACGCGTTCGTTTCCCAACACACACAGACCTCGACCCCTCGAAAATCGTCAAGGCCAACTAGAGCAAGCCAAATGCTTTCTGAGGTCCTTAGCTTGACCAATGGATAGGGTGGGGCTTGGGGCTCGGATGTTTGCTTCACACCACTAAATTCACCCATTTAAAACTCTGCTGCAAAGTGACTGGGGGTTTGTGAGCTACCTGCCGTAGGCACGGCCCCTACCTAAAGCGAAAGTATAGGCAGTTTTCTTCAAAATCTCGTGCAGGAAGTGAAAATTCATTGTTGTTGCAAAGTGAGCAGTAGTCGTTTCTACGAAGGCTTTAAAAAAGAAGCCGCAGGCAGGCGTTAGCTATTAGGGTGTGTTCTTAGGGAGTGTTTGAATAAGCCTAGGGCCGCTTATTCAGGGAGGTTTTTGTTTGGGCTTTTTTTTTGTGGTCACATGGGTGTGAGTTGTGTGCTTGCATGCATGCATAGATCGGAAGCAAAGCCCACTCCACCGTCATCTCTGATGAAACTAAGGTCAATCCGATAAAGCACAAGAACAAAACACATTTGCTGGTGTCGACTTTGGCTTACCAACAAAACAAAACAAAACTAAAATGCAAATGCGCGACCGTGTTTTTAACAGCGCTTGAGGAAGGCTTGACAAACACGGAGAACAGGGAAGCCCAGGTACCCACGGGGAGGCAGAGGCCGGGAGGAGGATGCCGCCCACACAGAGTTTAAATCAAGAGTGCTCTGGGCGCTAACTACTTTGTGGTTATTCTCAGGATCTGTTTTCTTCAGCTTTGTACTTTAAATTCAAGGCTTACATTTTTAACATCTTTCCTAGTTAGTCGTGTTGCTTCCTAGCTGTCGCAACATAGCTCTTTGACATACCATCCAAAGGCCAGGGTGAGAGCCAAGGTTCTGTTGTGTAATGTTATAAAATATATCAATTAGGTCGGAACAATAGCCTAAAGAGAATTATATTTTAAAAAAAAAATTCTTTGTTTTCTTTTGGGAGGCTTGGGGGTGCGTTTGGGTCTCACTTAAAAGTAAATAGTCTAGTCTCAAATTCACTACATAGCTTTACAGTCGAATTAAAGTTGAACAGTAAGCTTTGAAAATCCCTTCCACTGCTCTGAAGTGCTCAGTGCCACTGTAGTCCTCTGATTCCAGATTGTTTTCGGTGGTTGGATTTTGAACACTTTTTATTTGTTTCTACCAAAGGAGAATATAAACTTGCAAAACTATAAACTTGCAAAACGTTACATTTCTGTTTAATCTTTTTTCTTTGTTAAAGTGAAGAGGAAACTGACCACTGGAAAAACAGTCATAAAATATCATAACAAGGGCTGGACGAATTGCCTTCCCTCCCTTAACTGTTCTTTGTTTTGACAAATCTATGTCCATTGTTCTGGCTGTGGGCAGAATTTCCATGTTCTTCCTTTTAGCCGACTTGGGCCCCTTCCACTTTATAAATGTTAACCAGAGTCCTTTTGCACTGGTGACTGTTGTTAACAATTGTACGTTCTAAATGAACGACTCTTTCCTACCAAGTTAAGTTGGAAAATGAGAAAATTGTAAGTGAATCCTTCTATTTTCATTATCCCATAGCGAGGTTAGATTGCAAACTGGGCTGCTTTTGTTGATTTTAGTTTACAAACAAGTAAATGACAACAATTCTCTGGATGAATGTATAGAGGAGCCTTTACACACAGAGGGACACAGTGTGCAAACATGTGATTGCAAGTTGGGTTTGGGATTCAGCCTTCTTGTGACCTAGTGGTTGATGCTCTCATTCTCAGTCTCTGCCTTTAAAAAGGTGAGCAGGCAGTGAACTGTTATGAGTGTGTGAAGAAGCCTATGAGGAAGGCGGAGAGCTAGAAATGTAGAGCACAGTGGTATAGCACTGGCTTAGCCCATGCCCAGCCCTTGACCTGATCTCCGATGTCACCCACATAGGTAGAGTCATCATCTTTATTTTGACGGAGTCCCATGTCTAAATATCAGGATGACCCTGAACTCACCACGCAATCAAGGATGACCGTCCACTTTTAGTCATTACGTTCCTTTCATTTTTCTTTTTCCTTTTTTTGAGAAGTGGGTCTGACTTTGTAGAGCAAGCTGGCCTCGAATTTCGAGATCTTCCTGCCTCCTAAATGCTGGGATTAAAGGCATATGCCATCCTTACTGACAAACACTGTTTCTTCTGCCTCCCTGGTCTAGATTACAGTCATGTTATACATGTGATGCTTGAGTATCGACCTCAGGTCCTTTGCCAGATGGCTGAGCAGGCACTCTACCAAGTGAACTATACTCTCATTCCTGTTTGTTTTTGAGATAGGGTTTCTCTACGTAGGCCTGACTGTCCTGGAACCTGCTCTATACGTCAGGCTTGCCTTTAACTCAGAGATCTGCCCTCCCCTGCCTCCTGAGTATTTTACTGCCCTTAACACCTGTTTTTTGTTTGTTTTTTAAAGAGTTATTTATTATGTGTAAGTACACTCACTGTAGCTGTCTTCAGATACTCCAGAAGAGGGCATCAGATCTCATTGCAGATCGTTGTGAGCCACCATGTGGTTGCTGGGATTTGAACTCAGGACCTTCAGAAGAACAATCAGTGCTCTTAACCACTGAGCCATCTCTCTAGCCCAGTTTTTTTTTTAATGGAATTTCTGGGTTTTCAATTAATTAATTTGAGTAAGATGATTGTCTTAGTTAGGGTTTTACTGCTGTGAACAGACAACATGACCATGATATATCTTATAAAGACATTTAGTTGGGGCTGGCTTACAAGGTTCAGAAGTTTAGTTCATTATCATCAAGGTGGGAGCATGGCATCGTCCAGGCAGGCATGGTGCAGGAGGAGCTGAGAGTACATCTTCATCTGAAGGCTTCTAGGAGAAGACTGACTTCCAGGCAGCTAGGATGAGGGTCTTAAAGCCCACACTCACAGTGCCATGCTTCCTCTAACAAGGCTATGCCTCCTAATAGTGCCACTCCCTGAGCCAAGCATATACAAACATCACAATGACACATGTTTCCCAGGATACAGGGGTGGAGGCAAGAGGATAGCTTTTAGGAATTGACTCTCCTACCTTGTGTGTCTTGGAGGTTTTGTTCTAGTAGTCAGGTATGGTAGTAGATGCCTTAAGATATCTTGAGACAGGGTCTCATGTACCTCAAACTGGCATTAAACTCACGTTATGAGCAGGAATGACCTTAAACTACTGATATTCAGGTCTCTATCTCCTACTTTGTGAGTTCTCTCTCTCTCTCTCTCTCTCTCTCTCTCTCTCTCTCTCTCTCTCTGTGTGTGTGTGTGTGTGTGTGTGTGAGAGAGAGAGAGAGAGAGAGAGAGAGAGAGAGAGGCTTGTTTTGTACCTCAGGCTGGTCTGGGACTCACTGTAGACATACAGACAAGACTCTGAGTGAACTCACACAGATCCACCTGCCTCCCAAGTGCTTGGATGTGCACCACCACGCCTGACATCCAGCATTTTATATTTTGATTTGATTATTCCTATTACAAAAAATAGCTGTAAAATTAGATTAGAAGAAAAGGACTTCCTACATTTGCTTTAATATTGTCAAAGAACTGGGGAAAGAGAGAGTTATTGAATGGAAACTGTGAACTGAATTAAAAGGAACCTACTTTACCGTTGAAGACAGCAGTCAGGTCTGGGGATGTTGTTCACTGGTAAAGCGCTTGCCTAATGTGCGCAAGGTTCAGTGTCCAGCGCCAGAAAAATCAACTCTTATGTGAGTTATAGACACACCAGCTGAAGGGGCTGGGGATAAATATTAGCTACTTTATATGACCAAGCCCACTTATAAAGAATTTGTTTGGGCATGTGGTTTCCATGATGGCAGAAAGGAGTCAAGAGTCTGGAAGCTGAGGTCTTACATCTTGGAACAGAAGCTGGAAGCAGAGTGGGAACTCAAAAGGCCAGAGTCTTTAAATTTCTCAGTCTGCCTCAGGAGATGTACCTCCTCCAGGAAGGCCAGAACTCCTAAGCCTTCTGAAACACTGCAACTAGCTGGGGACCAGATGCTCCGAACTATGGGGGACGTCGTCAACCCACCACGGTTCTGATACAGTGGCAGAGTTCTTACTGGTATATTTTGGTGTAGAAGTTAGGGTCCAATATTTCCTCCCAGCCCCATGCTCCCAGAAATAAGACTCAGACTCATAATATATTTACACATACCTTGACCATGTAGGTAGACTCTTCTTGGACTAGAATCGTAACTTAAAATAACTCATTTATTTTACTGTACATTCTGCCTTGTAGCTGGTTACCTGTGCTCAGGTACCACATCTCCGTCTCCTTATATTTTCCTGTCTCATTCTATCTCGGAATTCTTTCTGCCTCCCAGTTGTCCCACCTTCTATTCTACCCTTTCCTATAGGCCGTAGTTTATTTTTTATTGACAGGTGATTCGTCCATACAGTACATATTCTCTCTATACTTTGGATCCAATCCCTTAGTATTACACACTCAGATAAACACAAGCAAATAATTAGCTTTCCAAATAGATATAGTGGACAAAGGAGAAAATTCCTAGGATTTAATGAATTCATAAAAGGATATATACACACATATATATGGAATTTATTGATTTATTGGATTGATTTATAGCTGCAGTCCTGCTAATCCAACAATGACCGGCTGCGAACAGAAAGTCAACAAATCTAGTAGTTCCGTGCACAAGGCTGGATGTCTCAAGTAATCTTTAGTATATCCTGAAATCCCAAAGAAGAACTCTCTAATGTCAGTGAAAGAATGGAGATGCTAGCAAGGCAAGGGCAATCAGGAAAAGAGTAAAGCTTGTCTTCCATGTCCTCATGTAGACTTCCATCAGAAGGTGTGGCCCAGATTAAAGGCCTGTCTTCCTACCTCAAAAGTCTGGATTAGAAGTGGATCTACCTACTTCAAATCAAGTAAAAAAAAATCCCTCGCAGGCGTGTCCTTACATTTGGATTTTGGTTAGTTCCACATGTAGTCAAGTTGACAACCAGGAAGAGCCATCCCAGGCCTGCTAAACATTCAGCCATCTGGTAGAAAGGACTGAAAACGCCATTGTCAATAGCTGGTTCGGGTGAGGCATACCTGTGGGCATCTGCCATGTAGAATCCCAGAAGACTGCCACAGGTTCAAAGCCAGCGTGGATAGCAAGTATTAACCAGCTGGAACTGCCTAAAGAGACACTGTCTCCAAACAACAAAATACCATAAAGAAACAAGCAACGACAAATAGCTCAGAGAACCTGGCGAGTAAATTTAGGGGGAAGTAGATGAAAGCTAAGAGTTACCAAGAAGGTCTAGAGCAAATGTGCTTCAACCTGTGGGTCCCAACCCCTTTGAGGGGGAGGGGGGTCACATGACTCTTTCACAGGAGTGTTACCTAAGACCATCAGAAAATACAAATATTTACATCATGATTCGTAAATGTAGCAAAATTACAGATATGAAGTAGCAACGAAAATAATTTTATGCTTGAGGGGGTCACCACAATACAAGGAACGGTGTTAAAGGATTGCAGCATCAGTAAGGTTGAGAGCCCTTATTCTAGAGATTAGGATGGGCCTAAGAGACCCAAGAACTGCAGGGGCAGAGGCAGCATAGATAGGAAGAACTGTATCTCCCTTCAGTGGAGACAAGCGCTTAACCTCATGGACCTGTATGCTTTTCCTAGAAGACGATGCTGGTGAGGCTATTTCTAAGTCACGTTAAGGAAAGTGGATGAAAATTCCATTAGAGATCAAGCAGGAGATATAAAACCCGTCCAAGGCTTTCCTGTGCCACCACTGCTCAGCTAGAGAACAGAACTCGGGTCCTGTAGAGGAGCAGGAAGCACTCATAACCACCGAGCGGGGGGGTGGGGGGGTGGGGGGAGGACATGAGACGATGATACTAGAGACTGAACCTAGAGCTTTGTGCATGCTGGGAAAGCGCTCGACCAACTGAGCCATTTCCCCAGCTCCAATGGTCTGTGGTTTCTCTGTAATGACTTTAAGATAGAGCTGGTGATTAGCCACAGACCTTTCATACCCCGGAAGAATACCCCAGTGTACTTGGTGATCGTGTTAGAATGTGGTGTATGAAGCCTTTTATGCTACAATTGGGAAATCCTTGAGTGCTGTTGTTCTAGTGGGTGAGCACACTTTTTTAAAAGCACCATGTGACCACTCCTTGAAGATTTGGCAGTTAAGTGTTGGCCATCGGTTGAAGTGACTGCAAAACAAATCATAGTTTGTGCAGTTTGGTGTTCTTCCATAGCATCAGTCAACTGACCTTTAGTAGCTTAGCTTGTGTGTGTGTGTGTGTGTGTGTGTGTGTGTGTGTGTGTGTGTGTGTCCCATACTAGACATGATAGGGCTATTTCCCGCCCCCCTTCTCCCTCTTTTTCCGGCCTCCACTCTCTCCAGCCCATAGGTTTTTTTATTTGTTTCTTGGTTGTGAGCCACCATGTAGTTGCTGGGATTTGAACTCCTGACCTCTGGAAGAGCAGTCAGTGCTCTTAACCGCTGAGCCATCTCAACAGCCCCCAGTTATTGTTTTTCTTGCTGTGCTGGGGACTGAATCCAGTATCTCACTCTTGCTAGGCAAGCACTAGTGCACTATATACACTGTACCATTAAACTGTCCTTGGGCCAAACCCGTCTGATCCATTGTTGAAGGGGGTTGGTTTGTATGTGAGTGTTGGCTTATTGTGGACTGGTCACCTGTGACTTTTGCCTTTGGATAACGGCTCATCTGACTGTTTCCATGTTGATGCTAACTTTGCTGCTAGCTCATATCTTTTTTTTTTTAACTCTGTATAGACAGGTTCTCACTCTAACCCAGGCTGACCTGAAACACACTGTATAACCCTGACCAGCCTTCAACCTAAAGCAATCCACCTGCCTCAGCCTCCCAACTGGTGGGAGTACAGATGTGAGCTAGCACATCCACAGTGAAGCTTTGTGCTGAGTACCTCAGTTTAAAGGTTCAGCCTGCCAAGTGCTGCCAACAGCTTCTTCAAGATTCCTCCCCCACAGAACACTATCCTCCGAACCCCTCTCCTCAACCCTAGAGAGTCCGCAGAGCTTCCCTTTCCTGTTTGAATTCACTTAGAGTTTAGTTTTGCTCTGAGACTGGGGACATATGTGTCTCCAGTGTCCTTAGGTGTGTTTTCCTGTTTCCTTCCAGTACTCGTTCGGCCTCTTCATTACAGGGGATTTTGGCTAATTACTTTAGAGAAATAGAATGGGTTCATGAAATAACAAATAGGAGTGATGTAATTAAGTTTCCAGCTGGTTTCCAAGTCGGTTGAGTCATTATTGGATTTCCTTATTGGTTTTCTCCCGCTGTGCTACAAGGGGAATGGGGTTGGTGCTGGAGGGAAGGGCCACACTCCCCAGAGAGAGGGCTTCACCCCAAGAATTTTGGGAGATGGCACTGGAGTGATACCAGGCTAGTAAGATAAGTCACACCAGCAAAGTCAGGAGGTTGGGTTTGTGTGAAATCTGACTCCAAAGTCCTGGGAATGTATTCAGAAGCCTTTTGTTGTTGTTGGAGGTGGTGGTGGTTGTTTTTATATAAAGGAGTATGCCACTACTCTCTGGTGGAGTGAGATCTTCAAGATGGTATCCCATTGACATCTATCATTATATCAGCTTTTATCCTTAACTCTATCCTCTTTGTGTTGATCCCTCTTTCTGTGATTTCCTCACTTCACAGCCTCCTAGGAGGGTGGTCAGGGTACCTCCTCTCCTTAGTGTCCGTTCTCCTTGTCCCCTCCCTGGCAGAAAAGACATCACACTCCTTGAGAAAGGATCTAACGTAGAATTTAGGCTGGTCAACCTTTGACATCATCGGGATTGATCTTGAACTATGGACCTCCTGCCTTCACCTTCCAAATGCATGTACCACAGCACCCAGGGCTTTGTGCATATTATTAACTATGAACATAAAAATAGTGCACACAAATATTCTCAATCAACTGAGCCTCAAGACACCATAGCCAGGACACCACCGTATGATTTACTCACGGGAATTTTAGCAATTCCCAGAAAATTCTCTATTGGGCAATTTCTCCTGATTGTTATGTCAACTTTTTGATCATGTTCTGAGCAGTCTCTATTGTGCCTGGGTTGTGTGGGAGGGACCTTGTGTTCTAAAGTGGCCCGGGATCTTTCTCACACACAGTGTTACTGTAACTTCCCTGTCATCACAGGAAAGTTTTTGTTTTGCTTCTCAGCTTTAGTGAGGTGATACATTCTGACGCATGCAGTGTGGAGTGGGTTGGTGAATTGCTGCAATTGTTCACAGGCTGTAACAACACCGCAACCCCAGACCTAGAACAGTTAGTTCCCATACACTGACAAATCACCTCCTCTCCTTTGTGGTCAACTTCTGTCCCCATGGCTGGCCCCATCAGCTCCATTTGCTTCTGGAATTAACTTTTGGGTCACGCAAGCTCTTAGACTTGCAGAAGGGGCATGGATTTTATTGTGCCCACCGTGTCTCTTTGTCACCATCAGCAGCCATTTGCTGATGTAAGGCACCAGTATGTCTTGACTCTTGAGCCAGGGTCTCATATAGCAAACTCACTAACATAGCTAAGATGACCCTGAACTCCTTCTCCTTCGATCTCCGGACTTCGATCTCCGGACTTCTGAGATTACTGGTATGTACCAACCTTGTCTAGTTTATACAGTGGTAGGGCTGAGACCCAGGACTGCATACCTGCAGGGTAGCCGAAATAGACTCCTAACCCAATGTTGGTTTTTTTTAGAGACAGGATCTCTTATGCCTCTAGATAGTCTTGAACTTGCTCAGGCTCCTTTTGGACTTCTGATCCTCCTTATACTCCCTAAGTGTCAGGGTTACAAGTTTGTGTTCCCACACCCATCTTGAGGCACCAAAGTTTATTGAATAGATATAAACTTAAAGGTATTTAAGGAGGCTCATTGTTTTGCGGGGACTTGAATAACCTATAAAAATGTTAAACCTCCTACTTAATTCTGAATGCTTCTCTATGACTCTTACTTGGCCTCGGTCCAGGTTTATGTGGGCTGAGAGTGTATATCCTCTTTTATTTTTAAGAGTTATTTATTATTATATGTAAGTACACTGTAGCTGTCTTCAGACATACCAGAAGAGGACTTCAGATCTCATTACGGATGGTTGTGAGCCACCGTGTGGTTGCTGGGATTTGAACTCAGGACTATTGGAAGAGCAGTCAGTGCTCTTAACCGCTGAGTCATCTCTCCAGATACACAAGAGAGTGTATATTCTTGAAGAGTACATATCACAAGCGGTTCAAACGTTCAACTAAAAATAATGTCTTTTTTCACAGTACTCTGGGTCAGTACCCAGGCTGGCCTTGAACTTGTGTGATTTTTGTTTTTGTTTCTTGAGACAGGGTTTCTCTGTGTAGCCCTGGCTGTCCTGGAACTCACTCTGTAGAACCAGGCTGGCCTTGAACTCAGAAATCCACCTGCTTCTGCCTCCCAAGGGCTGGGATTAAAGGCGTGCACCGCCACTGCCCGGCTGATCTTCTTGAGTTATGGCTGGTCCTCTGTCTACTCGTCTCTCTCAGCACAGCTCCAGTTATGCCCTGAGATTCCTGGCTGCCTTTCTGCATGTCAGCCAATTGCAGTTCCTAGCTGTTGTAGTTTTTGGTTTTGTTCCCATTAGGAGTGTTTACCAGTTCTTCTCCAGGTTCCCTTGTAGCTTACTACTGTTTTTTTTAATGTTTGGCTTTTGGAAAGGATTGTATTGTAGCCCAGGCTATCCTAAAACTTTCATACGTAGCCCAGGTTGACCGAAATCCCAAGTACTGGGATTAGACTGGTATATTACCATGCTGATTTAATTTTCGTCTCCAATTTGACAAAGAATCTACCCATTTTTATCTCATTCCTCTACTTCCTTTTCCTCCCTTTGGTGTTTGTTTGTGTTTGAAGGCTAAACTAGACTCAATCTAGCTATTTACCTGAGGGTGACCTTGATTTCTGTGCCTCCACCTCCCAAGTACTAAGATTATAGTCCTGCCATCATGCCCAACTTAAAACCTGAGGTCTTACTAGACTGCGTGCCCCTGCAGTCTCATGTCCTGTAGAGTGAGGAGTCATCCACCCCTACGTAAGGCATGTAAGCAGAGAATTCAGGTTGGAGTCAAACTGATGTTGTATTTGGAATGTTATTTTTTTCTTTCAGTTGAACGTCTGAGCCATTTGTAAAAAATACTCTTAAAAAAATATACTTTCAAGATTTTACATGTGTCTTAAGGTTTCTATTGCTGTAAAGAGACAACCATGACCAAGGCAACTCTTACAAAGGATAACATTTAGTTGGGGCTAGCTTATTGGTTCTGAGGTTCAGTCCATTATCATCGTGGTGAGAAGCATGGCAGGGTCCAGACAGACTTGTCGCTGGAGGAGCTGAGAGTCCTACATCTCGTTCCAAAGGCAAGCATGAGAAAGACTGATTCTTCTGAATTGAGTGGAGCTTCAAATCCTACCCCACAGTGACACACTTCCTCCATCAAGGCCACACCTCCTAATGCTGCCACTTCCCCTGGGCCAAGCATATTCAATCCACTACAACTTGATGGCCCATATTTTTAATTCTAGCACTTGGGAGGCAGAATCAGGTAGATTCTGTGAGTTTGAAGCCATCCTCATCTATATAGTGTGTTTCAGGAAAACCAGGAGTACACAATGAGACCCTTTCTATAAAGCAAACCAACAAAACAAGAAAATACTTTCAGTCAGGCTTAGTGATGTATTCTTTTAATCCCAGGTAGATTACAGGTGGTAGAGATGTTAGTGAGGAAACGGAGATTCTCTTCAGATTTCCTCTCTCCTCTCCTCTCTTCTCCTCTCCTCTCCTCTCCTCTCCTCTCCTCTCCTCTCCTCTCCTCCTCCTCCTCCTCCTCCTCCTCCTCCTCCTCCTCTTCTTCTTCTCTCTCTCTCTCTCTCTCTCTCTCTCTCTCTCTCTCTCTCTCTCTCTCTCTCTCTCTCTTTCTTTCTTTCTTTCTTTAGTTTTTCGAGACAGGGTTTCTTTGTATAGCCCTGGTTGTCCTGGAACTCACTCTGTAGATCAGGCTGGCTTCAAACTCAGAAATTCACCTGCCTCTGCCTCCCAAGTGCTGGGATTCATTCTTATTCTTTTTCTTTTTTTCTTCTTTCTTTCTTTCTTTCTTTCTTTCTTTCTTTCTTTCTTTCTTTCTTTCTTTCTTTCTTTCTTTCTTTCCTTCCTTCCTTCCTTCCTTCCTTCCTTTTTCTTCTTTCTTTTGATTGTTTGTTTTTCAAGACAGGGTTTCTCTTTGTAGCCTTGGCTGTCCTGGAACTCACTTTGTAGACCAGGCTGGCCTCAAACTTACAGATATCCACCTGCCTCTCCCTCCCATGTGCTCAGATTAAAGGCCACCACTGCCCAGCTAGATAAATATACTTATTTTTATTGTTTGAGATCTGTTTCCCCTCTGCTTGCTCAGTCCCTGTGGAAGTCCTAAGAAGGCATCAGATTCCTGGGAAATGGAGTTAGAGGCGGCTATGAGCCACCATGTAGGTGCTGGGAATTGAACCTGTGTCTTCTGCAAGAACAGTCAGTGCTCTTGACCACTGAGCCATCTCTCTAGGCACACACACCCCCTTCAGATTCTTAGTCTCATTCATAAAAGATCGTAGACATGGGGAGAAAGTCATTCCTTTTCAGTTAGGGTCTAACATGTTCGGCAAGCAGCCGCACAGCAGAAGCAGAGACTGAAAAGGCCCGGAATATCTGTGAGAGCATGCCCAGAGTTTGGAAAGAAGAAAGAGAAGACATTACATTTTTCTGGGTAATCAATAAAATGCTGACTTCCTAAGTGGCTACTCCAGGGTGGGGTTTCTGAGAGGGAAAATACATTAAAAGTATATCATCTCATTAATGGTGTAATTATTTCACCCATCTTTTTATCATGGCTTGAGGAAATCAGCCTGTCTGAGGTGATTGACAGGCCTGACTGGACTGATTTGGGTCTCCACACAGGGCCAGAGGTAGAACTTAGATTCTGTCTTTTTACCTGGGAGAGGTCGAATGGACCATAACAAAGCCAGATACCTTGATCTTTTTCAAGAAGTCTTATTGTGTCATATTGTGTAGCCCTGGCTGGACTGGAACTTGTTATATAAACTAGGCTGGCTTTGAACTCACAGATCTACCTGCCTCTGCTTTCTGAATGCTAGAATTAAAATCATGGACCACCATGATATTTTTATTTTTAAATTAGGTGTATGTGTGTATGTGAGCATGTGACCATATGAGTACAGGTTTTCTGGGCGGCCAGAAGACATGGGTGTTAGGAATGGAGCTCGGGTCTTCTAGAAGAACAGTATGAACTTGTGCTGAGCCCTATCTCCTGATGCATTCTCTGTTTCTTTTGGGTAGTTTCTGCCGATCTTGCATTGCAACCAGTATAAAGAACAATAACAAATGGACATGCCCATACTGCCGGGCGTACCTTCCTTCAGAGGGAGTGCCCGCAACTGACATAGCCAAGAGGATGAAGTCAGAATACCAGAACTGTGCCGAGTGTGGAACTCTGGTGAGTGACACAGTCCATGTTCATGATTACAAGCAAAGGTTTCCAGGGAAACTTATCATTCCACCTTCTCCATCTCTCCATCTCCTCTGCTTTGGGGACAGGGTCTCGTTCTGTAGCCCAGCGTGGACTTAAACTTGCTATCTCCTGCCTCTGCTTTAGAAGAGTCAGGATTGCACACCCCCCGCCCCCACCACCACATCAGCGCTTTTAGTATTTGTGTGTATGCAGCCCTTGGAGACTGAACTCAGGGCTTCCTGCATACTGGGTGAGTGTTGCACCAGCGAACCAGAGCCCCAGCCCTCGTTATTTTTTTTCAGAGTCATTAAGTTCCCTGTGCCAGCTACGAACCTATTCTGTAGCTCCGCCAGCCTATTTTAAACATCCTTTTCGAAACTTGGAAGCCTTTCTTCATTTATTTTCCTACCACTATCCAGAGCTGGGAAAATAACATTTTTAGTGTGGAATTTTTAAAAAAAAGGAAAACCCACATGCGTTAGCTCATTCCTTTCATCTCAGCACCCTGGAGGATCGACTGCATGTTCAAGGCTGGACCAGTCTACACGGCAAGTTCCAGACCAGCCAGGACTGTATAACAATACACCGTCTCAGAACAACAACAAATACCCCCGAACAAAAAGTCAATCCCCACGTGGTTACTCTCCCTTTGCCTCAGAGCTTAGAAACCAACTGGATATTGTTCCCCTTACCGCTGGCCCTTGAGTTATTTCTGACTGAGTAGCAGGAAGATGCTTAAATGACTCTCAGGTTCCCGGCCCCCAATCCCTGCCCAGTGACTGATTTGATTCGGTTACCTGGACCTCCTCTTGCCAGGGTCCTTTTCTCCTATTAGGCTCCTTTCTTGTTACTATCCTTCCCAGTGAACTGAACAGACACCCTCCCTATGTCAGCCACTGCCAGGGCCTTTGAGGCAAGGACACACAGGGAGCTTGGCATCTCCTGTAACCTTGTACCCAACACTTATCCACTACGGCCTGGGCGCATTTACAAATATTTATACATGTAAGAATAATCTATTATGGCCACCTGGCCAGAATTTGTACATAACCTTTGGGGACAAGCATCCTGATATCCAACACTAATTCTCTCTCTTCCTGTTTCTTATTTGGCACAAGTTGTTTGTTTATTTTGTGTGTGGTGGGGCACACACATGGACAACCTTCCCATGGTTGTCTATCCAAAATAGCATTCTCTCGTCTCTGGTATCGGATCAGTCACAGGATTTTGATTGTTTGAGGAACCCTGTGCCAGTCTCTTGCTTTCTAGGCTACCCTTCTGCCCAGGAATGCAGCCTTTTCCTGAAACAAGTTGCAGCTTGTCATATTTCACTGTGCAGGCCAGCGGCTCTTACTAATCCAAGAGGAACTTTAGCTACCTGTCCTCACGTCTTGGTTGCTCTGTTGAATTACCTGCAGCATTAGATAGAATAGGCTCATTGTCCACAATCTCTGTAACAGTACTTTACATACTGTATGTATGTCTAGACTATAAATTTGTCAATTTACAATCCCCAGGTTGGCGATTTTTCTAAGGAAAGCTTATTTTTCTTTTTTTTTTTTAAAGATTTATTTATTATTAATCTAAGTATACTGTAGCTGTGTTCAGACACACCAGAAGAGGGTGTCAGATCTCATCATGGATGGTTGTGAGCCACCATGTGGTTGCTGGGATTTGAACTCAGGACCTTTAGAAGAGTAATCAGTGCTCTCAACCACTGAGCCATCTCTCCAGACCCAGCTTATTTTTCTTGAACAAAGAATGCGATTTTTTTTAAAAAAACAATCTTAGCCTAGTCTAGCCTGGAACTTGTGATACTCCTGTTTAACATCCCAGGTACTGAGGATTATGAGGATTATGTGTGTACCACCACACTTTAGAGCTAAGTCTTTCTTTCTTCCCCCCGCCCCACCCCTTTTTTGGGGTCTCACCCTGTAGGCTTATGTGGCCTGGAACTCACTATGTAGATCAAGTTGGCAGAGATCCCTTGCCTCTGCCTTTCAAGTGCCGGGGTTAAAGGTGTACACCATAATGTTCGTGACTATTTCCCTCATGTGGTAGAGTTTTTGAAGTTGAACTTTCCAACGGAGGTGTGGGCAGAATGAGGCAGCGAAGGCTGGCTGAGGGCTGCCACCTAGCGGCAGCTTTGAGAAGTTTCCTCCAGCCTCTTTCAGCCCAGAGTATACTGTGCTATCAACAGAGCCCTTGGACAAGCCAGGGACAAGCCAGGGCTCCTTATCCTGCCCAGACGAAGATGGACTACTGAGCGGTGGCTTCTGTTAGCTGTGGTGACTCTGTTAAGGGTGCTGTGCTCTGGGAAGTTACACACCACTGCTGCTCATCACACACCAGTGACATTCATTACTTCACTTAATGCGAGGGCTTTCTTTTAGCTGATAAGGGACACTTGCAAAATGTGCTTTCAATTGTCATCTCCATTTCTTTTCATCTTTTGTAATGCCTTTCTTTTCTTATTCTTACTCTTTTTTTTTTTTTCTCCTTTGAGTCAGGGTTTCTCTGTGTAGCCCTGGCTGTCCTGGAACTCACTCTGTAGACCTGGCTGATCTTGAACTCAGAAATCCGCCTGCCTCTGCCTCCCAAGTGCTGGGATTAAAGGCGTGCACCACCACCGCCCGGCCCTCTTATTCTTACTCTTTCTCTTCACCCAGATTCATCTCTTTCCCACAAAACCTATTTGCATAGCAGGATGCAAGACAGCCTTTGTTACTATACATCTTTTGGCTTTTTTAGAAAACAGCATGCTTTTCAGAAGGAACAAATCAACATTCAGTTTCTGAGATGTTAGGAGTGTTAGATGTGTGTGTGTGTGTGTGTGTGTGTGTGTGTGTTTTAGGAGATTTTAAGCATAGTATTTATCATATTTATTGTTGTTGTTGTTGTTATTATATTATTACTTTTTGGTTTTTCAAGGCAAGGTTTCTCTGGGTGGCCCTGGCTGTCCTGAAACTCTATCTGTAGACCTGCCTAAACTCAATCTTAGAGAGCTGTCTGCTTCTGCCTCGAATGCTGGGATTAACAGTGTGGGCCACCACCATAAGTACAGCCATTAGTCTTGATAAGGCCTGCACTTTGTGACTATTGGGAAAAAAAAAAATCTAAGGTATTAGCTGTCCCGGTGTAACCTGATTTGAATGTTGTGAAGCTGGGTTACACAAAGGCCCTTGCCAACAGGAGTTTTATCTTGAATTTGCTTTGTGTAGGTTTGCCTCAGTGACATGAGGGGCCACATAAGGACGTGTGAGAAGTACATCGATAAATATGGCCCACTGCAGGAGCTCGGCGGGACCACAGCAAGGTTTGTCTGAATGCAATAGAATGCCATGCTAAATTCAGTGTCTGTGAAGAGTCTAAGCTTGGGAGGCCGAGGCAGGAGTTGTGACTCTGAGGCTATCCTGGGCTACAGAGTGAGGTACTTCTATCAAAATTAGATATCTCTTTCTGAATAGTGGGTGATCTCAGTACTCAACTCTTACCTTTATTTTTTTTAAATAGTTGTGTGTGTGTGTGAGTGTATGTCTGCACCATGCACGTGCAGGATCCTGTAGTGGTCAGAGACTGTTGAATGCCCTGAAACTGGAGTTACACACAGTTGTGAGCCCCTAAGTGGGTGCTGGGAACTGAACCTGGGCGCTCTGCAAGGGCAGCAGGTACTTTTAACTATTGAGTCACCTCTCTAGCCTCGAATTTGTACTTCTTAACCTAACAAGCCAAAGGATCCCTCTGTTCTTCTTTCTTTACTTGCAATTGCCCTGCTAATGTATCTGTCGTTGCAGCATTTGCTTTACACATGGTGCCATAAATTTTAAATTGAGTATTTTTGCTGTAAACAGAGAACAGAGTCTGCTAGATTGACCAGTAGGGAGAAAAGAAGGAAGTCTAAAAAATAGGTTGAGAAAAGAATGGCTTTGACTGCAAGTTGATGGAGTTTATGAAAAATTTAAAATGTATCGAAACTGACTTAAATTCTAATTTCTTTTGCCAGTTAAAATTATAACAGGATTTTAAAGCTAAGCTTAGTAGCACGTGACTATAATTCCAGCACGCAGGAGAACAAGGTAGAAGGATCGCTAATACAAGGCTAGTTTATGCTACATAGGAACTTTGAGAGCAGTTTGAATAAGACAAGGAGATTAAAACAAACAAAGCCCCATCCCAGTACGGTGACATATGCCTATAATCACAACATTCCAGGAGGCTGAAGCAGATGGATTGCAGAGAGCTTGGGGAAAGCCTGAGCTATGCAGCAAGACTGTTGTCTTAAAACAAACAGTCAGACCGGACGGTGGTGGCGCACGCCTTTAATCCCAGCACATGGGAGGCAGAGGCAGGAGGATTTCTGAGTTCGAGGCCAGCCTGGTCTACAGAGTGAGTTCCAAAACAGCCAGGGCTACACAGAGAAACCCTGTCTCGAAAAACCAAAAAAAAAAAAAAAAAAAAAAACAGAGAAGCAAGCCAGGTGTGGTGGTGCACAACCATACCCCTGGCTTTTGGGAGCTAGAAGCAGGAGGCCCAAGGCAAGTCTGGGCTATGTAGTGAGAACCTACCACCTCACAAAAAAAGAACTAACCTAGCTATGGCCTATACAACTGCTTTCTTTTTGAAATTTCTGATTAGGAGGCCACTCTAGCTGGTCACTATTAAGTGGCTGTAATTCTGTGCTATTTCCAGATGTGTATGTCCATTTTGTCAGAGGGAACTGGATGAAGACTGCTTGCTGGATCATTGCATTATCCACCACAGATCAGAAAGGAGGCCTGTGGTAATGATTCTTGTCTGTCTGTCTGTCTGTCTGTCTGTCTGTCTGTCTGTCTGTCTGCAGCGTCTGAATTTAAGAAACGTTAGGAACTGCATCGTGGCTCATGCCTTTCAGTGCTTGAGAGGTGGTGAAGGATAGATGCAGATGGTTTGAGGCCAACCTGGGCTAAACAGAGTGCTATGCCAATCTGGGTTACACAATTAGAACTGTATCTGCTCCTCCCCCAAAGACATGGTTTATTAGAAACTCCACTTATTTTCTAGTTTTTATTTGTTTTGTTTTGTGTTTTCCGAGACAGGGTTTCTCTGCATAGTCCTGGCTGTCCTGGAACTCACTCTGTAGACCAGGCTGGCCTCGAACTCAGAAATCCGCCTGCCTCTGCCTCCCAAGTGCTAGGATTAAAGGCGTGCGGCGCCACCACCCGGCTATTTTCTAGTTTTTAAAGTTACTACATTTACTTATCACACACAGTTCACACATAGGGATGAGGGAACTTTTGGCATAACTGGTGTCCCTTTGAGCTTTTCACCAGCTCCAAGAAACACTGTTTAATATTGTGTGGCTGATGCATGATGGTACACACTTTTGGAAGGGAAAAGCATGTGGATCCTTGTGAGTAGCTTGGACTACATAGTGATTTTCAATTCTTAAGAAAATGATAGCCAGGCGGTGGTGACACACACCTCTAATCCCAGCACTTACAAGGCAGAGGAAGGTGGATCTCTGAGTTTGAGGCTAGCCTGATATACAGAGATATTCCAGGATATCAAGAGCTACACAGAGAAACCCTGTCTCAAAAAAAAAAAAAAAACAAAAAACAGACAGGGGGCTGGAGAGATGGCTCAGCTGTTAAGAGCAGCAATCACATGGTGGCTCACAACCATCCGTAAAGATATCTGACTCCTTCTTGTGGGGCGTCTGAAGACAGCTACAGTGCACTTACATATAATAATAAATCTTTAGCCGGGCGGTGGTGGCGCACACCTTTAATCCCAGCACGTGGGAGGCAGAGGCAGGTAGATTTCTGAGCTCGAGGCCAGCCTGGTCTACAGAGTGAGTTCCAGGACAGCCAGGGCTACACAGAGAAACCCTGTCTTGAAAAAACAAACAGACAAACAAAACAAAACCCAAAACAAAAATAAAACAAAAACAGAAAACCAGAGACAGGGCAGGGAGATACTCAGAAGAAGAGAGAAGTGTATAGGTGTGTAAAGTGTATATAACTGCAGCCCTAGCTGACCTCGAACAACTTTCTTTGTAGAACAGACTGACCTTGAACTCAGATCTTCCATATTAAGATATAAAGCCAAGCATAGTAGTAGATAGCTTTAGCCACAGAGAATTCAAAGCTAGCCAGAGCTACGTGAGAAACAAAACAGAACAGTGCTTGGGAAATGTCTTAGTCACTAGAATGCTGGCACAAACAGGAAAACCAGAGTTCTGATCCCCAGTGCTCCCTAAAAACCTGCCTGCGATCCATCTGTAGCCCCAGGACTAGGGGTACAGAGAAGGTAGATTATTGGAATTTGCTGTCGAGTCAGCTAGCCTAGACTAAATGCTTAGTTTCAGGTCCAATGAGAAGCTCTGGGTCAGGGTTCAAGAACACTTGCTGCTCCTACAGAGGACCAGAGTTCCTGTGCCCAGCACCTATGTGGTAGCCTGCAGCAATCTCTAGTTTCAGGGTATGATATGTTCTCTACTGGAGTCCATGGGACCCACGCATGGATGTGGCGCACATATCATACATGCAGGCAAACACTCATACATGCAAAAAATAAAAGTCAGTAAATCATTTTAAATAAAATAACATCCTTAACAAAAAAGCATGGCAACTTAAACACAGGAAGTGGAAATGAAAAATAAAAATGAATTAAAAACACAAGGTGGAGAACAGTTGAGGAGAGCACCTGATGTTGACCTCTGGACTTCACGGGAACATGCACAGTCATGACCCTGTACATATACACACAAACACATGAACATATACACACATCACACTCACCACAAAACTAAACCAGCAATGTTGTGTGTCCAATAGATTCATAGTTAAGATTCACATTCTATGGTGACTTCCTTTTTAAAAAATCTGGCATTAATAATTATTTAAAACTTGTTCTTGAACTATTTGTCTTTCTTTTTCCAGTTCTGTCCGCTTTGCCATTCACGACCTAATGAAAGCCCAAGTACCTTCAATGGCAGTTTAATTAGACATTTGCAAGTCAGCCACACTTTGTTTTACGATGATTTCATAGTAAGTATATTTCTACCTTTTATATTATATTTTTTGCTATCTGTATTAAGCTTACTTTTTATAATCCGCATGACTAAGATTATATATGAAAAATTGAGCGTGTAGGTAGCATTAAGTATTAGCATTAAGTAGAAAGTCATGACAGTCAAGTGCTTTGAAAAATTGACTACTAATATTGAAGTACCTTCTTTAATCAGCTGTGGTGGTGCACACCTTTGATCCCAGCACTTGAGAAGCAGAGGCAGGTAGCGCTCTGTGAGTTCAAGGCCAGCCTGGTCTACATAGTGAGTTCCACACCAGCCAGGGCCTCATGATAAGACACTGTCTCAACAGACAAAAATAATAGGATGGACTTCCAGTAGAGATTTCACCTTTTGTTTTCATGGAAGTGAGAGGGGCTACTTTGTGTTTTACTTATAAAAAGGCTGTTACAAAGCCTATATTTCACTTTGAAAAATAAGGTGAAGTATTGCTTATATTTTCTCTCCATAAATCAAAAATATATAAAACTGTTAGCATTCTTTTTATGAGTATATTGTTGCTATCTTCTGACACACCAGAAGAGGGCATCCGATTCCATGACAGATGGTTGTGAACCACCATGTAGTTGCTGGGAATTAACTCAGGACCTCTGGAAGTCCAGTCAGGGTTTAATGTACTTTTTACTTATAAGTATATGTGTATGTTGAGGGGTATGGGGGGTGTGCCCAAGGCATTCAGAAGCAATCATTGGATTTCCTGGTGGTTACATGCTATTGTAGAGTTCATAACCACTTGGAAAGACCCCCAGACTCAATTCAGATTATAATTAAGCAAACATATTAAGGCTATAAGCAAGGCCTACAGTCTCTAACCTGACTGCACAGAAGCAGATGCAGGAAGGGCTTTTAAAGGTGTAAACCACAAGAGCTGTTCTGCTCTGCCAAGATTATATGGTCAAGGAGACCTTGAATGTCTGCACAAGCAGATTACAGAAGTCAGAATCAGCAGTTAGTTGTAGTATAACAAGCAGATGTTCACGGCTGTACATTTCTGAGTGGGGTTGAAGGAGTCAGGATTGCCAGGAACTTATCTTCCAGGAACTTGAGTAAGAGACAAATAGCTTTTAGGTACCAACATGGATGCCTAGCACAAAATGGAGTTTTTTAACCATCAGCGGTGGGTGCTAGGAAATGAGCTAGGGTCCCCTAGAATAGTAGTATGTGGTTTTAGCCACTGAGCCATATTTCCAATCTGGGTGTCTAATTCACTATAAATTATTCATTAAGACTTGATAGCAATAGTTGATGATTTCCTGCCTACTCCTCTTTGGTGTATTTAATTCTTTTTGTTCCAGGGCTTTCAGGTGTGCCATTAAGCTGTTAGTGTATGCTGTCTCCCGTTTCCTTTTGGCGGCACTCAGGGCTATGAATTTTCCTCTTAGCACTGCTTTCATTGTGTCCCATAAATTAGGGTATGTTGTGCCTTCATTTTCATTAAATTTCAAAAAGTCTTTGATTTCTTTCTTTATTTCCACCTTGACCAAGTTATCATTGAGTAGAGCATTGTTCAGCCTCCATGTGTATGTGGGTTTTCTTTTGTTTTTGTTGCCATTGAAGACCACCCTTATTCCATAGTGATCTGATAGGAGGCATGGGATTAGTTCTATCTTCTTATATCTTTTGAGGTCTGATTTGTGACCAATTATATGGTCGATTTTGGAGAAGGTACCATGAGGTGCTGAGAAGAAGGTGTATTCTTTAGCTCTAGGATGAAATGTTCTATATATATCTGTAAGTTCCATTTGGTCCAAGGCTTCAATTAGATTCACTGTGTCCCTGTTTAGTTTCTGCTTGCCAACTGAATCCAAGAACACATCAAAACGATCATTCACTACGATCAAGTAGGCTTCATCCCAGGGATGCAGGGATGGTTCAATATAAGGAAATCCATCAATGTAATCCACTATATAAACAATCTCAAAGAAAAAAACCACATGGTCATCTCATTAGATGCTGAGAAAGCATTTGACAAAATTCAGCAATAGTTGAAAGGCCAGGGAAGTAAAACAGGAAATAGTGACCTCAAAGTAAGTTCTGAATCTATGACAAGCTTCCGGAAAAGATGGACAGGCCATGTTACTGAGAGAATTTATTTCCTGAAAAAACGAACATTGTATTGTGCTGTTCCTCCCAGTTCTCAAACACTACTATTTCTAATTATTTTTTTTCTGTGTTGTAGGATTTCGATATAATTGAGGAAGCCATTATTCGCAGAGTGTTAGACCGCTCGCTCCTTGAATATGTGAATCAGTCAAACACCACCTAATTTTATGAATAGGAAGGGGACCATTCACTCCTACCATTTAAGATGCTGCTTGAAGGACTGGAGGGACGTTGTCAGTGTTTGATGGAGAAACATGTGCTACAGTGTTATACGCTTGTCTTTGTTATGCTGCATTCCATAACTGTTTTCCTTCTGGTTTAGATCTGCCTCTACATTCTTGAGTCCATTAGACATTTAACTACACGAAACAGCCTCCATCAGCCATTAGCAGATGGGAGAGACACAACACAGGCTGGGTATGTGATGAAGTAGCTTTAGTGTGTACATTAGTGACACCGTGTATAACGCTACATATCCCCAACTGTCATCATGGTTAATGGAGAAAGCCAATCTCTGTTCTATGTTAAAAGGCGGAGAAAGGAACAAAAAATATGGGCGTTAAAA
Source organism: Tokudaia muenninki (assembly GCA_036184385.1). Classification (NCBI taxonomy): domain Eukaryota; kingdom Metazoa; phylum Chordata; class Mammalia; order Rodentia; family Muridae; genus Tokudaia; species Tokudaia muenninki. The sequence continues at coordinate 10,809,407 of BTHS01000005.1, forward strand.
GAAATCTGAAATTTATTCAAACTTTCATGCTCTAATCTCCAATAAAGAACATGAAAAATCTCAAGAGAACGGAGGAAAGGAAAGAATTTGAAGTCACCAAAATCCAATTTAACCAAATTACATTACACAACACTGCAACACATTCTGCGTTTGAAGAGTATTCTTAGCCATGGAGGAGCATGCGTATAATCCCAGTATTCGGGAGGTGAACACAGATGGGTGAGAAGAGCAGGGCCAGCCTTGGCTAATGAGTTGGCTATTGAGACCATACAACAACATTTAAAAACTTAAAAAGGAAAAAGAAAATATGTGCACTTAACTACTGACATACTATATTTGCGCATATACACATTAGATGAAATAGTTTTCAAATACTCATAGCTTATTACTTGGAAGCATTTTATAATGTGGGTGATTTCTAAGACCCGTCTGTTGGGTATTCACGGTAGTTTTCATATTGGTGATTTTTTGAGGGGAACGCCCAAGCTTTGTATTTCATTTTAACCTCTTAAAAAGTATAAAATAAAGTACACGTGCTAAAAGCCAGATACAAAATGCATAGCTTAATTTGTCATAAGAAACATTGTTCATGGATGGTTATGCATGTATGCCTAGGGGGCTGAGCAGGATTATAGTTCAAAGCCAACCTGGACTACACAGTTAGTTGCAGGCCTGCCTGGGCTAGAGTGTAAGATCCTGTCTCAAAGCCAAAGAAACGAAAGCACTATGAGCTCATGTTTAGACATCCATGAATAGACTTCCATCCACTACGAATGTCACTTTATTGAGGTTCAACTTCAGTTCTCTTTCGCCATTCCTTGAAGGTTGACTGAGTCTTCTTAACACTTTATTACTTCCTTCCTGTCTCCTACAGCAAGGCCTTCCATGTTAAATTTGTTTCCTATTATGGACCTGAGATCAGGAACTCTCTAAGCCTGCTTTCTTTCTGTAGGGAATGGTATTTCAAACCACATTTGGAAGCTGGGGATGGTAGGTAGCTCATGCCTGTAAAGAGGATCTATTGTTCAAGGTCTTCCTCGGCTACAATGTGATGTCAAGAACAGTCTAGGCTACCCAAGACCCTGTCTCAACCTGCCCCCTTTTTCGTTCCAGAAAAAAAATCTCCTAGGGTCAATGACTGCTATTGAGGTGGCCATTGTTTCAAGGAGAGAGCCAGGAAACAGCTGTATGCTTGTTGTAAAGATAAAAATGGCCAGGCTTGGTGGCCGTGGTAGTCCAGGATGGCTGGCAGCTAGAGACCCTCTGGCTTCAGCCTCCTGTGTGTGTGTGTACAGGTGTGTGTTGCCATGCCTGTGAGTCCCTCGTTGGATGGCGCCAACATCTTTTGTTATGCTCTGCTCTCTCCCTTTTACCCACCAGTTCTTCAAGCAATGCCCGTTTATTATCACGGGCAAAAATAATAATGGTAAAAATACCGTTATTTTTCACATGTGATTCTTTAATGTTACATTCAGGACACTCACTAGGATTTCCATCTTGGAATTGAGAAAAAATAACAAAGACTATAGACATTGACTCCTGAGGGTGAGATGTTCTTTGACTTAAAAATACCTTTTGTAAAGGGCCAGCGAGATGGCGCAGCAGGGAAGAGCACTTAACCCAAGCCTGGGAGTCAGAGTTTGATCCCTGTGACCACATTTGTGAAGGAAAACTAACTCCCACGAGTGCAAACATCATGTGTACTCCCCCTCACACACACACACAACTAAGCATAATACAGTTTATATTGTAATAATTTATAAGCATCATTTGTTGCACATAAATGCTGTCATAATCATGGTGTCATGATTTTTCCCCCCCTTTTGAGACAGGTTCTCCTAAGTGTGCCTGGTTGGTCTGTAACTCACCGTGTAAAGCAGAGTGGCCTTGAACTCCAGGTGATCTTCCTGCTTCTACCTCCTCGTGCTGGGACTTAGATGTGGGCGCCGACTTCTAAAATTTCCCTAGTAACTTGTCCATAACTGCTCTGATATTGCTACTGTTTCCTCCTCAAGACAAGGTCACTGGGAAGATATAAAGCCAGGGAGGGAAAGGGCTTCAGGGCAACCCTTGAGTTCCCTCACTTATCTATAGGTGTTGTGTCAGATCCAGGAACTGTTGTGCCTAAGGCCAGTGCGGGAGCACGGTCACATTGTTGCTCTCCATGCTGACTTCAAACTTGCTCTTCACGGCTGCTAACTAGTAACAGACTTTTGCAACCTCTCTCCCTCCAGTCTGGGTCTGGGGGAATGATACAATAAAAGAAGTTGTTTTTAGAAGTGCCCATCAGCAGGGAAAATCCAGCATAGTTCTGAGGTAACTACCACCCTGCCAGTCAATCTAGGTTAATTTAGAGCAATATGAAAGTCATGAGTAAGTTTAAAAACCTACTCCGGGGCTAGAGTGATGGCTCAGCGCTTAAGAGGATGGCTGCTCTTCCAGAGGACCCTGGGTTCAATTCCCAGCACCCACATGGTAGCTCACACCTGCCAGGAACTCCAGTTCCAGGGGATCTGACACCCCCACACAAGACATATGTAGGCAAAACACCAGTACACATAAACACTGACAAAACTAAAAAGCCAAGAAACATATTCTGGATAAACCGGGATGGCTCAGTAGGTAAAATACCCTCTGAGCTAGGCTGGTGCCCAAGTTTGTCTGACCCCCCAACAAACTCGAAGGAGAACTGAACCATAAAGGTGGTCCTCTCACATCCGCACACGCACTGCGGCATGCTCGTGTCCTAATTCACACAAAAAGAATAACGGGGTGTGGGGGGTGGAGAGATGATGAGTGAGCAGTTAGGGTCCCTGCTACTCACGAGGACCTAGGTCTCAGCCCCCATGTAGGACAGTTCACCACAGCAGCTCTCGTCTGACTTCCACTCGTTCTTGGGAACACAGGCGCATGCTCACACATACTTAATAAAAATGATTAAGAAACCCAACAACTGCGTTCTAAATTGGGCATGGTGACTAAAGCCTCTAATTCCAGCGCTTGGGAGGTCGAGGCACAATGGTCAGGAGGAGCTTAAGGTCAGCCTCAGCTATATAGCAAATTTGGGGCTGGCCTTGGGCTACATGCGACTCTGTCTCAAAACACCAAAACCCCGTGTTCTGAGTACTAAGTCCAAGTACGTGGACAGACTCAGAATCCTACCCAAGGCTTTTTGTTTGTTTGTTCTTTTAATTTTTTCACCTAAAGGATAAATTAGGTGCTGGTCACCTGAGTTATTTTGTATTCTGAATTGCTGTGTTTTGAAAATGAGATGAAGATACAATTTCACTGTGCGTTTATCTTATAAAAAGGAGTTTGGTTCAGTGCTTTAAAAAGTAAAAACCAGCATTTGAAGTTGTTGATCACCAGTAACAACGTTTCATGTGCTTTTTTGTGAATACTGCCTAATGAAACAACTTAGCCAGGGGGAAAATGATGCTGTGTTATTTTAAAACTAAGTTCTCCTAAACTGATGGTGGAAAAATGGATTGATTGTGATCAGTGGGAAAGAGTTAGCTCCTAAGAACCCTGACTCTGGCAATGTCAGTTACGAATGTTACTGGCGATTAGATGCGTTTCATTCAAAGCAAACTCCAGTTTTTGGATGTTCATCATATGATAATTTGTATGCTTACACACTGAAGGTATTTTTTTTTTTTTGGAAGTATACTAAGAGATTTATTCTTTTGTTCAAATGTAAAAAAGAACTTCTGATCAGAATTTAAAGTGTATAATTCTTTTTCTTTTGAAAACTGTATTATGAGAAATAAAGAATGGCAGGTCCATTACTTTCATTTAAATATCCACTGTGTCTATTCTTGTGTTTCGTTTTTGTGGTACTGGGTATCGAACCTAAGACCTCACACATGATGGTCAGGCAATCTAGGCCCTAGCTGAATCCCTAGTCTGCTTCATTTTTAACAGATCTAAATTAGTTGCCTAGGCTGCCCTTGAACTCAGGTTCAGCTGGAACTGATTACAGGCACGAGTCACCATACACAGTTTTTGTGGTTTTGGGACAGGGTTTCACCATGTAGCTTTGCTGGCCTGGATTTTGCTTATATAGTCCAGGCTGGTCTTAAACTTGTGATTCTTCTATCTCTGCCGCACAAAGTCCTGTGGTTGTAGCCATGTACTACTTAACTACCCTGGCTAAGTAGGTTAGGAGAAGCCCCTCCCCACTTCCTTGCAGTACTAGGGAATGAACCCAGGGCAAGCGAATACCTCCAGTTTACCTTTTCAGGAGTAGTGGAACCCCTTGCGAACAGTCAACAATAACACCATGGTGCTCAGAATACCATGTTTTCTGTGCTGTGTTGTTATAGATATTTTCAGTTTTAGTGATGAGAGGTTATCTTTAAAAGTGTAGAATATTGAGTATCGTTAGTTTCTGTGTAGATTCCAAGCCAATAGCATACTCTTCCCAATTAGGACAACCAAGAATCTCTCTAGACAATGAAAACATCAGTTGGGATATAGATTGTTTAGTAGAGAACTATAAACTAAATGAAAATTACTTCTGTGATAAATGTAGGTCCAATCCTTAGCACCAAATAAAAGAGGTGTGGCTACATTTCCCTGTAATCTCGGCACTGAGGAGGTTCAAACTGGAGGACCAGATATGTTCAAGGTTATCCTTGGCTATATATTGATTTAAGGTCAGCTTGACCCACACAATATACTCCAAGTCTTATATTTCAGAAAACACATGTTAAAAAAATTTCGCACATAATTTTATTTGTAATTGTGTGTGTGCCTGAATGTATGTACATACACCACATGCATGGGGGGGGGCTTTGAGTTACAAGAGATGTCAGGTCTCCTGGAACTGAAGATATAGTTGTGAACTGCCATGGGGGTGCTGAGACTTGAACCCAGGTTCTCTGCAAGAACATCCAGTCCTTTTAACAAGTGAGCTATCTCTCAGGCCAGAAAATAACACATCTTGAGTTTTTTGTTGTCGTTTTGTTTTTTGAGGCAGAATCTTAATAAGCAGCTATGGCTGCTCGGATCTGACCGCCTTTGGCTCCTGAGAACGAGGATCAGTGGTATATGCAACCATACCTGGATAAAAATAATAATAGCTTAAAAAAGAACATCTGCCATTTGGTAATGATTCCCAAGTTTGAGTAAAATTATTTAAAATTTACCATGGCAAAAATGTCTATCGCGGCCAGGTTTGGTGGCCCATGCCTCTATTCCCAGCATCTGAGAGGCTGAGGCAGAAAGTGGTTATAGAGTTGAAGTTGCTGAGACAGGATCTCATTTGCCCAGCCTGACCTCACACTCAACATATAGCTTAAAGCCAACCTTGACCTCCATCATCACCAGCACCAAGTACCGTACTGTGTCATCTGTCTCCTTTTCTCATGTTTTTGTTTTTGAGACAGGGTTTCTCTACATAGTCCTGACTGTCCTGGAACTCACAGTGTAGGCAGGATGGTTTCAAACTCATGGAGATCAGCCTCTGGAGTGCTGGGATTAGAGTGTATATTGCCAAGCTCAGCTTCCTGCTAAATACCCCCCCCCACCCCACCCCATCCCTCCTTTTATAGAGAGCCTCACTTTACTTTCTAGGCTAACCTTAAACTTGCTATTTCACCCACATTGGCCTCAGGGAGACGGCCTGTCTCAGCCACCTAGTATTGGGTTAAAGATGTTCAGAATGGCTAATGCCAGCTGTCTCTTTTCTCTCTACTTTTCTCTGGACAGAGTTTTGGAATAGAGAGTCGAGGGGGAAGCAGTTGTTGGAAAGGTTGTGCTTACCTCATGTTCCTTCTGTAACACTCTTTCTGTACCAGACTCGTTTTGTCTGCTGTGCAGAATACTGACCCTCAAAGGATGGTTTTGCGAAAGAGACAGTTTATTTTCATGACAGCCAGCATATGGAGTTCTAGGGACAGACCTGCCTCCCTAAGCTTTAGGGCCATGTGGGGAACAAGGAAACAGCAAGCTAGGTGGCATAAGGCCCCAGGAAAGGTGATTGCAATCAAGGTAAATGAAGTAGGCTGTTTAACGGCTAGCTCAGTTAAACAGAAAATGTGGGTCTGAGGGTGAAACTCTCAGCAGGCTTGATGTCATCTACATCTGTGGGAACCCAAGACAAAGACTGGTGGTTTCAGCTGGCTTGAGACAGACAAAAGTCAAAGATTCCGAAAAGCAGTTCACCTGCTGAGAGATGGCCGAGGTGGTGGTGGTGGTGGTGGTAGTGGTGCTGGTGAAGTGCTTTGGTGCAAACCATGGACCTGAGTTCAATTTCAGAACTCAAGGAAAGGTGAAAGGAGAGAGCCAGCTCCACAAAGTTGTCCTCTGACCTCCATATGTACTCAGTAGCACCCACCCCAACCATTTCATTTACACACAAAACAACCAACAAAACAACCTCCTACAAGTATGTTATGGTTTGTATATGCTCTGTCCAAGGAGTAGCACTATTAAACCCTGTTGCAGTAGGTGTGGCCTTGTTGGAGTAGGTGTGTCACTGTGGATGTGGACTTTAAGACCCTCATCCTAGATGCCTGGAAGCCAGTCTTCTCCTAGCAGCCTTCAGATGAAGACATAGAACTCTCAGTTCCTCCTGCACCAGGCCTGTCTGGATGCTGCCATGCTCCCACCTTGATGATAATGGACTGACCCTCTGAACCTGCAAACCAACCCCAATTAAATGTTGTCCTTTATAAGACTAGCACTGGCTATGGTGTCTGTTCACAGCAGTGAAACCCCAACCAAGACTATGTTTGATGTTTTTTTTTTTTTGAGACAGGGTTTCTCTGTGTAGACCAGGCTGGCCTCAAACTCAGAAATCCTCCTGCCTCTGCCTCCCAAGTGCTGGGATTAAAGGCGTGCGCCACCACCACCCGGCACTATGTTTGATTTTATTTAAAAAACCAAAACAGGCTCAGTGGTCAAGAGCACTGACTGCTCTTCCAAAGGTCCTGATTTCAATTCCCAGCAACCACATGGTGGCTCACAACCATCTGTAACAGGATCAGATGTCCTCTTCTGATGTGTTTTTAGACAATGAAAGTATACTCATGAAATAAACTAATTAATTAAAAACAAATGACAAAACCAAAACAGAACAAAAAAAAACAATTCAGGCAACTGATCTTTGTTATCCTGAAGGTTAACATAACTGTCAATGATCTAGTCCCCTAGGAGACAAACCTCTGAGCCTAATCTGTGATAGTTTCTAGACTAGGTTGAGGAGGGAAGGCTCACCCTAAATGTGGGTGGCCTTAGACTGAAGAGAAGGACCTGGTCCTGGTGGCAGATCTAATGGGAATGGCTGCCTCATGTTCCTGCCACCATGCTAGGCTGTCCTTTCAAACCGTGAGACAAGGTGAACCCTTGAGAGGGAGAGGTGGGACGACAGAGAGACAGAGGGAGAACACGTGTAGAAGTTAGAGGACAACTTTGGGGAGTCAGTTCTCCCTTTTCCAAGTGGGTTCCTGGCATCCGACATAGATAAACCATCAGGTTGGGTGACAAAGTGCCTTTACTCACTGGGCCATCCTCTGTCCTGCTTGATGTACTTCAAGACTATTTCATTTTGTCACTTTGAAAAATATTTTAAAGATTATTGTTTTTATCTTGTGTATGTGAATGTTTTATCTGCATGTATGTGTGTGCGCTGTGTATGTACTTGGTGGCCTGGGAGGCCAGAAGAGGGTGCTGGGGACACCACCTGGGTCCTCTGCAAGAACAGCAAGTGTTCTCCATCACTGAACTGGCTCTCCAGCACCTGAAACATTTTAAATAATATATTCATTATATATTATTTATATATAATATATTGTGTAATATATATTATATATTATGTTATACATTTATATATAATATTTATATAATACATATTATATAATATATAGGCCTGTGGTGGTTTGAAAGAAAATGGACCCACCCCCAGGCTCTTAGAGAATAGCACTATAAAAAAAAAAAACAAAAAAACAACGAGAATAGCACTATAGAGGGTGTGGTCTTGTTAGAGAAAGTGGTCACTGGGCGGTGGGCCTTGAGATCTCAGATGCTCGATCCATACTGCCTTTACGTTCACTGTGAGCGGACTCAGATGTAGAGCTTGAAGCACCTTCTCCAGCCCCATGTCTGCCTGTGCTCTGACACGCTTCCCACCATGATAATAATGGACTGAACCTCAGAACCTGTTAAGACAGCCCCAATTAAATATTTTCCTTTACAAGACTTGCCTTGGTCATGGCGTCTCTTCACAGCAAGAAAACCACCAAGACAAGGTCAAAGCCTACGATGCAGTTTTACATTATCTTTTGATGGGATTTCAAAGTTGTGTTCTACAGAAATCTTCACCCTGGAGCCTGCTGGGTCGGAACCACTTTAAAGAGGGAATACCTCCCTCTCACCACGTCAGGGATTCAAACCAGAGCCACGCAAGATGCCCAGGTGCTTTACTACTGAATTACACCCAACCACCCCTTTTAAAATAGTCAATAAAGTAATATAGTTCATGGGAACAGAAAACAGAATGGTTCCCAGTCCCTGGAAGGAAGGAATGGGGAATTATTGTTTAATGGGGATAGAGTTTCAGTTCAGCAATGTGAAAAAAGTTCTAAAACCTATTGTACAAACAAGGTATAGAGTGGATACTTCAATACTTTACATTTGAAACTTGTACTTTTTTTTAAAATTATTTGTTTATTTTATATATACGAGTACACTGTCACTCTCTTAGACACACCAGAAGAGGGCATCAGCTCCTATTACAGATGGTTGTGAGCCACCATGTGGTTGCTGGGAGCTGCACTTAGGACCTCTCGAGGAACACTCACTGCTCTTAACCACTGAGCCATCTCTCCAGCCTGAAACTTGTACTTTTAAGTATACTTTTTTAAAAGAGTTATCATGTTCAGTGTTCTGCCTGAATATCTGCCTCCATGCCAGGAGACAGCACCATAACAGTCAGTGCTCCCAACCTCCGAGCCACCTCTCCAGCCCCTAATTTAAGTATATGTTTAAAAGTATCCTTCTATACCATACATTTAAAAGTTGTATTTGTACTTTTAGTTACTTCCTTTGATACTGTACATTCAAAAGCTTAATTAAAAATCAAAATTGGGGGTGCTTTCAGTGGTTAAGAGCACTGGCTGCTCTAGGTTGAATTTCCTGCACCCACCTGGCAGCCCTCTTCTGGCTTTTGCAAGCAGTGCATGCATGTACATGGTACACAGACATACAGACCGGCAAAAATACTCCAAGAAATGAAAAGAAATCATTAAAATATTTGTATTGGATTTCCTCATAAGCATTTTGCCTGCACACATATATATAGCATCAGGTCCATGCTGTTGTCCACTGAGGTCAGGAGGAGGAGTCAGAATTCCTGGACTTGTAGCTGTTACAAGTTCTCTTTATAAGCCCAGAGCCTGGGTGCTGGAGAGATGGCTCAGCAGTTAAGACTGCTCTTCCGAAGGCCCTGAGTTCAAATCCCAGCAACCACACGGTGGCTCACAACCATCTGTAAGGAGATCTGACGCCCTCTTCTCCAGTGTCTGAAGACAGCTACAGTGTACAGTATAATAAATAAAAAAATCTTAAAAAAAAAAGAAAAAGAAAAAAAGTGCAGAGCTGTCTGTCTCGTCCCCTGCCCCTCCCCCCATAGATATAGATGTATTTGTGTGAGTGTGAGGATTGCATGGAGGCTGGAGATTGGTCTTCACCAATCATTCTCCACCGTATTTTTTATTTCTGAGGCAAGGGTCTCACTGTGTGGCTCGGGCTAGCCTGGAACTTGCTATTTAGACCAGGCTGGCCTCAAACTCAAAATGAGATCTGCCTGCCAGTGTCTCAGAAGGTGTGTACACCATACTTGGTGCCACCTTATTTTTCAAGACAAGGTCCTCACTAAACTTGGATTTTGCTGATTTGTCTAGACTGACTGTCCAGTCAGCCACAAGGACCCTTGTGTTGCAGCCTACATTGGGATTACAGGTGTGAACTATCACACTTGACTTTTTTGGGAGGGGCGGGTGGTGATTCAAGATTTCTCTGTGTAGCCTTGGGTGTCATGGAACTTGCTTTGTAGACCAGGATGGCTTCGAATTCACAGAGACTCCCTGACTCTGCCTCCTGGGTGCTGAGATTAAAGGAGTGTGCCCAGCCACACTTGGCTTTTTAAAAACAAACAAAATGGATTCCAGGGACTCAAAAATCAGTTCTTGCTTGTCCCTTGAATACTTACTGAGTCATCTCTCTGGCTTATAAAATGTTACATTAGTGTTGTGTTTCTCAACATACATGCACATATGCACACACTCACACACACTTTGAGCCCAGTATCTATCTCTATCTATCTATCTATCTATCTATCTATCTATCTATCTATCTATCTATCTATCTATCTATGGTGTGTGTGTGTTTCAGTTTGGTAAATTATAGTTGGCAGTGAAATTTGGGAGAAAAGAAATATCACACTGGCAATGCTTCTGAAGTTTCATAAATAAAGCATTAAATATGGGGGTCTTGGGGAGACTGGGAGGAGAGGAGAGAGGGGAAACTACAGCCAGGATGTAAAATTAAGATTAAACAATAGACAGAGAAACTCATTGTTGCCCCCCCCCATGGTTTCATATTAGACTTCTGATAAAGCTCAAAGCACACAGCCAAATTTGAATTTTCACCTTTCCTATGAGGCTGTGGGTCTTCTCTGATTGACTGCTAATTGGTACCACCCAAATCTTAACCCTATTTTTAAGACAGGATCTTGTTATATAGCTGTCACTGGCCTGGAACTCACTTTGTAGACCAGGCTAGCCTGGATTCACAGAGAGCCCCTTACCTTGGCTTGGGATATAAGATGTGAATAACTGTGATTGTCCCTCTACGCTATTTTAATGTTTTGTTTTGCAATGAGTGTTGTGATCATAAAAAGAGAAATAGGGACTGGTGAGATGGTTCAGCAGTTAAGAGCACTGACTGCTCTTCTGAAGGTCCTGAGTTCAAATCCCAGCAACCACAAGGTAGCTCACAACCAACCGTAATGAGATCTGATGCCCTCTTCTGGTGTGTCTGAAGACAGCTACAGTGTACTTACATATAACAATAAATAAATCTTTAAAAAAAAATTGGCATAAGTATATGTTCTACGGAGGTGTGGGGGAAGGGGATGGAGCCCAGGACCTTGCACAAGTTAGACAGCTTCCTACCACTCAGCTACATCTCTAGCCTCCCTGCCCCAATGTTAACTTAATGACTTTTCAGGGCCTATCTTCAAACGCAGTCATATTTTCAGGAAGTCAAGGGATGACTAGGCTCCAACACTTCAAAATATGGAGAAGAGCACAATTAGCCTAAGGCCATCATAGTTAAAAGGTCTTTATTTTGTTGTGATGAGGATTAACTATGAGGCCCCCATACATGTTCATTCAACGCCCAGTCAGGTATTTTATCACTGAGTTACATACATAAGAATGGGTTGATTTTGGGGGAGGGGGTTGTAGTAGGATGTCCCATTATATTACCCATGTTGACCTTGAACTCCTGGGGTCTAGTGATCCTTCTGCTCTATTCTCTCAAATAGCATGTGGACTGTATAGGTGTGTGGCATTGGATGCCGATAAAATTCCCTCATTGACATTTTTTTCTAGATAGAGTTTCATGTAATCCAGACAGGCTGGTATCCAGTTGGCAATACAGGAGAGGAAGAAGATAATCCTGACCTGCCGGGCAGTGGTGACACACGCCTTTAATCCCAGTTCTTGGGAGGCAGAGGCAGGCGGATTTCTGAGTTTGAGGCCAGCCTGCTCTACAGAGTGAGTTCCAGGACAGCCAGGGCTACAGGGAGAAACCCTGTCTCCAAAAAACAAATAATCAAACAAACAAAAGATAATCCTGACCTTCTGACCCTCCTGCTTTCCCCCTCTTCAGTACATAATTCAAGGGTACTTCTCCACCTAGTCTGTACCCAGGGCATCAGCACAAGACCAACTTAAACAAATCCCATCCCCTTTATTTGACTTTCTTTCTTTCTTTCTTTCTTTCTTTCTTTCTTTCTTTCTTTCTTTCTTTCTTTCTTTCTTTCTTTCTTTCTTTCTTTCCTTTCTTCTTTCCTTTCTTCTTTCTTTTCTTTCTTTCTCTCTCTCTTTCTCTCTTTCTTTCTTTCTTTCTTTCTTTCTTTCTTTCTTTCTTTCTTCCTTCCTTCCTTCCTTCCTTCCTTTCTTTTTCTTTCTTTCTTTCTTTCTTTCTTTCTTTCTTTCTTTCTTTCTTTCTTTCTTTCTTTCTTTCTTTCTTTCACAAGATGTCACTCTGTAGCACTAGCCGGTCCCCAAGGGGTTCATCCTGCCTCAGCCTCCTCAGTGCTAGATCACAGAAGTGCACCACCACATTCAGTTTTCCTCCTCTTTCCTTTATGGACTTTTGATAATAAGAGTTTTAGTTGGACGGATGTAGTCTGTTGTGTTTTATAAAAAGATCGAGGGAATATGTTTGGTGGAGGTGCGGTAAGGTGTCGGGGAAGTCCCCTGAGGAACCAACCACAAGATGGTATAGTATAGAATAGAGTTTATTCAGGACATGGGGAGGGGAGTTGAGAGGGTAGTAGAAACAGAGAAAGAGAGAGAGTAGAGGTCGGCCATGAGCACGTAGAGTAGAGGGAGGGGGAGGGGAACGGGGAGTGGGGGCAGGAGCAAGAGGACAGAGCTAGAGCAAGAAGGAGGGGGGAAGGGGGAGAGAGAGGGGGAGGGGAAGAGGGAGGGAGAGAGAGGGGGGAAGAGGGAGGGAGAGAGAGGCGGGTGGGGGGAAGGGGAGGGAGGGAGGGAGGGAGGGAGGGAGGGAGAGAGAGAGAGAGAGAGAGAGAGAGAGAGAGAGAGAGAGAGAGAGAGAGAGAGAGAGAGACAGACAGACAGACAGACAGACAGACAGACAGACAGACAGACGACCGACCCCTTTTATAGTGAGTCAAGCATACCAGGTAACTGGGGTGGAGCCTAGACAAAATGCTAACAGTCTAGGAGGGTCTTTATTGGGGTCGGTCTCTCAGCCAATGAAGGACTAAAACGACAGAAAACATTTTAAACACTACAGGTAGCATAAGAGAAATCTCAAAGCCCTCAAACAGGAGCAGGCAAGAGCCAGCAGTTGAAGAATGGTGCCGTTGGACCTCATGCAGGAGACCCACAGATAAAAGGCCTCTGCTTTGCTGGGGTCAAAGGGCTCTGGCCAGCCGGAGTAGTGTGAGCATGGCTCAGGCAGGCCTTGCCCTTCTCTCCCATTTCCTCTGCCTGGCTAAAAACTGTTGGATTGACATTCCTAAATCCTAGGACAGCCAGGGCTATACAGAGAAACCCTGTCTCGAAAAATCGAAAAAAAAATTAAACACCGTATTCCAACACTCCCGTTTTGCCTCTTAAAAAGCCACCATTTCCCTATGTTCCAGGTCTGGTCTGTCTCCTATCTATCCCTCAGGGGACAAATATCCGGTCCTCTCTCCCTTGTTCCCTTCCCCTTCTTCCCAGTCCTGTTTCCTGTCTTTGTCTCTCACCCCGCCCCCTTCCCTCTGGGGCAAATCTCCTTAGTGCTGAGAACTTGGGGTAGATCCTGAAATGATATTGTTCCTGTATGAGGGGCCACTTGGGAATACAAGAAGCCCAGTATTTTCTGGAGGGCTGGACGTTTTAAGGTCTCAAATAGTTTTCCTTCCTTCATTTAGAGTTGATCCGTTTAAAGAAAGACTGGATGGCTGATTGGCCCACAAGTGTTGTGTAAGCACGCCCTGTCCTAGCTATGAACTTGTTGAGCCAGGCCTTCAGCACGGGCTGGCTGGCTGGAGGCAGAGACCTACAAAGCCGTTGTTTCAAGGGTTTTTTGTCTCAGCCCAAGAGGGTGAGGAAGAAGCCAGGCCACCTTGGAAGTTGGTCATCTTTATTACCTAGTCATGGCCCATCTCCTATCTGTCTACCTGCTTGGGAGTCTCAGGACGTTACCCATGCATGCAAAGGGCTCTACCACCAGGACACCTTCCCAGCCTCAGCCCCTGGCCCTCCATTCAGCAGTCTTGCTGGCCTGACAAAGTTTTTAGTGTTTGCATTTTGAAAGTTTCCCTAAAATGAAACTGGCAGTTCATTTCGGGGTGAGTGTAAAAGTAAAATAAACACAGCCAGAAAGTAAAGTGTGTGTGTGCATGTGTGTGTGTGTGTATACACTTCTACCAGGATGCCCTTCTTTTACAAAGGAATCATAGGGATTTTTCTTCAGGGGACTGTATATAGTTTTGTCTATTCCTAAGCACACTCAACTAAGGAGTTCCTTTCTGAGCAAGTTCAATTTAAGAAGACCGTAGACATATTTTAAGGTATTAGACTGAGGTCCTGGAACAAACAAAAGGTGGGACCTGAACCTCTCTCATTCTTGTTTTCCAGTTGTTTCCTCTAAGACGATCGTTTTAACAAACAAAATAGACTTTTTAAGTTCTGTAATGAGACAAAGCAAGTTTCCATCAAAAAAGAAAACTATTGTCATTTGTTAAATTTCTGAGGTCTCACAAGGAGCCCATTTCGTAGCTGAGGCTGGCGTTGAACATCCCTTTGCTACCTGCAGTTTTGAGATTACAGGTTGGTTCCACCATGCCTAGCTCTCTCAACCAATTTGTTGTTGGACTTATACATGCTACCAACTATATGCTTTCAGTGACACCAAACGATTTGGGCTATAGGAGGGAGTAGTATATCTGGAAAGTTAGGATTGCAGACAAAATTAAAGTCATGCAATCCGCTTCATCGTTCGGTATTCTTAGGAATGGTTTTAAAAACCAGCCAGCCCATGTTGATAGACTGGCTCAATAAGTTCATACCCTGGACAAGCGGCTGAGGTGCTTATTTAACGTATCAAAGTGGATCTGGCCTCCAGGTTCTCCCAGCATCCCAGAATTCCTACTATCACCAGGCATGTCTGGCATCCCCTCGTCCCCCTCTCTATCCTGAACTTTACAGCCTAGGGGCTGGGCTGCCCTTTCCCCAAGAGACTTTTCTCTAATTAATCCAGACCTGTTGGTCACCTGCCTCTCTGCCTCTGTTTTGCTCTCTTTGTACCTTTGGCCTCCTGGTTGCTGTACTTGGTTCCCCTATTTCTCCAAACCCTCTCCCTACATGGTTTTAGGATCATGAACACTCTGGAATCACCCAGATGTGTGTCTGCCCCTCCACCACATGTGTAGGAACATTCATGTTGTTTCCTTTTATTCTTTTTTTTGCCATTCATGTGTATATGTTTCTTATGCTTTTTTTCACTGTATATATATATTTTTCTTTTTTAAAATAATGGTGGCAGATCTTTAATCTCCAAACCCGGGAGGCAGAGGCAGACAGATCTCTGAGTTTGAGGCCAGCTTGTTCTACAGAGCAAATTCCAGATAGATCCCGACTCTACAAAACAAAAAAACAATAACCTTGCTACTTTATATTTTGCCTATGTCTGTGTACTGTCAAGTGTGCCTGATGCTCTCGGAAGCGAGAAGAGGTCATTGGAGCTCCTGAAATTGGAGGTACAGATGTCTGTGAGCCACCATGCGGGTGCTGGAACTGAACCTGCGTCCTCTGTGGCGCTGTAAACCACTGAGCACTTAAATGAGTCCCTTATTTACTTTTCTCTTCCATTTGTTTTGTAAATAGAGAGGTTTGGAGTTTGATGGGTGGGGAGGTAAGGATGCTCTGGGAGGGGGAAATGTGATCAGAATGTATTGTATGAATTTTAGATAGAAAACGGTATCATATAGACAATATAGTTCCCGTATAGTATACTACACAGGAATGAGTTAAAATAGACATTGCGAGTCTGAGAAGCTAGCGCGCTCCTTCCTGGAAACCAAAAGCTGATATTCAGCTTTCCCGCCCTGTTTCCCCTTCCACTGTACTGCCTGCTAAGGAGTAGAAAGAGCAGGAACACAAATGCTTATACCCTGGTAGAGGAATCCAGTGTTCTAGCAACCTACCCACTAAGGTAGGCTAGGCTTGGCCTTGAACTCTCCATTCTCCTTCAGCCCCTCACGTGATGACATTAGGAGCGCCTCCCTGCATGGTCATGTATATTGAGACTCCTCTCAAGGTTTTCTCTAAACCTACGGGCTCTGATGATCATTCCTTTTCTACCCTCGAAGCCACTGTTAGTGAAATTTAACTTCATCACAGACCGTGCTTTGCTCCTCCAGTTTCTTTCTGAACCATCATTTTGCATGTTTGGGTTTTTTTGTTTGTTTGTTTTTGTTTTTTTGAGACAGGGTTTCTCAGTATAATTTTGACTGTCTTAAAATTCACTCAGTAGACCAGGCTGGCCTTGACCTCAGAAATTCCCCTGCCTCTGCCTCCCAAGTGCTGGGATTAAAGGTGTGTGCCACCACTGCCTGGCTGAACCATTATTTTGATAGCTATATGAAATTAATTGATAATAAAACTCATGGCTTCTGAAAAATACCTAACATAGTCCTACTAGGAAAATCGTAAAGTTTTAAAATGTCAATTAGCTTTTTACTTGCAATTTGTGAGATCTGCAACATCTCATTCCATAAAGTAAACCTGTGTTGTTGTGAGTAGAAGCGTTTGACCCCATAAGAGGTTGAAAGTGCAGAATTAGAACAAGGAGGATATAGTCTGCAGAGACATTTTCCTTGCTAAGGTTAAAGTGCAGGAGACTTCCCTATATTGGTTAAAAACTGGGTTATATGAGAATTTGGCTATTTCTTTTCCTCCTGACTTTCACCAAGAGCAGATAACTTAATTTCAAGTTTGATGGCATAGGACTTTGAAGGTGTCCATGTTAGTCTAGGCTGGTGTGCCAAGTATCAATGTTTCTACTTAACAATGCCAAGGACCACGAATGTGATAAACTGCAGAAGAAACCCAACTAGTGGCTCTTTGGTTTGGTTTGGTTTTAGTTTTTCAAGACAAGGTTTCCCTGTGCATTCCTGGCTGTTCAGGAACTCTGTAGACCAGACTGGCCAGGAACGGGAGACGCCCCAGCCTTTGGAGTGCTGGTATTAAAGATGTGTGCCACCACTGCTTGGCTAGAGTATTCTTTTTAATTTTTTTTTTTTTTTGCAATTTTTTCTTTTGTGCATGTTTTTGCCTGCATGGATGCCTGTGCCTACGTTCAGTGCCCAAGGAGGCCAGAAGAGGAAGTCAGATCCTCTAGAACTGGATTTGCAAATGGCTATGAGCTGCCACGTGGGTGTTATCTGCGTCCACTGGAAGAGCAGCTAGTGCTCCTAACCACCGGGCCATCTCCCGAGCTCTCTAACTAGTGTCTTAAATGTCATGTTTATAATAAGACTATGTTTTAAGGTTTTGTTTTTAAAATATTTTGTTTGCTTGTTTGATTTATTGTTTTTCTTTCTTTTTTAAAAAAAGATTTTATGCATGAGTACACCACAACTGTCTTCAGACACACCAGAAGGGGGCATCAGATCTTATTGCAGATGGTTGTGAGCTACCATGTGGTTGCTGGGAATTGAACTCAAGACCTCTGGAAGAGCAGTCAGTGCTCTTAACTGCTGAGCCATCTCTCCAGCCCCCATTTAAGGGTTTTTAACAAATTGGAACTTTTCCCCAAAGTTAATTGAAGATACCCTAATATACTCTGGATTTTCCGTACCTTCTCTTTCCCACAAACTTTCATTCCTATTGCACGTGGCTTTACTAGGAATTAAGGGCCCATCCAAGAACACACATTTATTGTTTCCGCAAGGAGTGCAAAAAATATCCAATTAGTGCACAGGTACATGCGTCTACCTCATTCTTCTTCAAATCTAGCATTCTCACTATCCTTAAACAAAAAGGTATTATAGTAGCAGACTGCATCTGTCACTTTGTTTAAAATGAAAATTCAAACTCCTCAACAGCTCAGGCTGACCTTTGAACACGAGATCCTCCTGCCTTGGTCTCCCCGAGTACATACATTACAGAATTTAATGAGACCGTGGGGCAGGCCAGCCTGGTCTAACTCCAGAGCTAGTTTCAGGATAGCCAAGGCTACAAAGTAACTGTCTCAAACAAACAAACAAACAAACAAACAAAAAACCCAAAAAACAAACAAACAAAACCTCAAACTCCAAAAACAAAACACAGAAAAAGGAGAAAAATAAGAAAAGAATAAAGAAAAATTTACGCAAGAAAAATATCCGCTTAGAGACAAGAAACGGAATCCACGCCGTAGGAAGCTTTGCTCCCGGAGACCACCGCCCATTGCTTTCGTCACAATCCGCCGCCGCGCCCGCCCCGGTTGCCATAGCGGCCGAGCTGGCCCCCGCCGCCCCCGCCCTGCCGTGGGCGGTGACTCCCGGGCGGCCTGGGAGGCGCGCAATGCCGCGGGACTGCGGCTCCGGGAGTGGGGGCTTCACGGTGCTCCACGAGCCTCACTCGGGCCTAGTCCCATGAGGCCTGCGCACCCCGGGGACTGAAACCAGGAGACAGCGCAGGCCCACGACTCTACCGGCCCGCGACGGAGACGGAGCGTGAGGCACGGCGGGGCTCAGGGTATCTGAGGTGCGGCCGGCGGGCTGAGTGGAAGGCACAGAGGGGCGGGCCCGGGAGGGCGGCGGCAGAGGAGGCTAAGCTCGCCGGCCAGCGCCTTACCTCAGAGCGGTAGAGCCCGGCCGCCGGGGGCGGGGCCAGCGGCTCCCTGGCAGCCGGGAGGGGAGGAGCTCCGGCGCGCGCCGTTGATGGAAGCATCGGCGTAACCAATGAGTGCCTCCCGCTAAGCCCCGCCTTCACGCCTTGTCCACTCCTCCCCGGGGGAATGGGCGGGGCCTGCCCTGCATTCGCCTTGTCTCTGCGTTCCGCCCCGCCCCTCAGAGTCCCGCCCCCTTCCTGACGCAGGCCTCTTCCTGAGCGAGCCGCTTCCTGACTGCCCCCTCCTCAGGGCTCTCTCGGGGCGTCGGGCTCAAGACCGCCACCGCCACCTCGGCTCCCGCGGGCGCCGCCGCCGCCTCTCGCGCCCACCCCTCGCCATGTCCGAGGAGCTTTCGGCGGCCACGTCCTACACGGAAGACGATTTCTACTGCCCTGTCTGTCAGGAGGTGCTCAAGACGCCGGTGCGGACCGCGGCCTGTCAGCACGTGTGAGTAGACGCCCCTTCCCTCGTGCGCACCGGCCCGCGACCCGCCGGGCCCGAGGCCCCCGCCGCCCGGCCTCGTCCTGGCTTGTCGCCTGCTTTCCTTTCCGCACCCGGGGAGGGGCGGGGGGCGGTGTTCGGGTCCCCCTCTCGGTGGCGTCCCCCGTAGTCCCCGCCGGGCCTGAGCCGAATCACTGAGAACGTGGAGCCTTTTTGTTTCCTAGCAACCCTTGAGGCCGAGGCCGGGGCGTTGGATGCTGGGCCCGCGGGGTTACCTGCCGTGGGTTTCCGGGGTCCCCGTCGGTTCTCATCCCCGAGTCCCCGCCCCCCAGCCAGCCCCTGACCGCTCCCTCCCTCCACACCATCCTTGAGCACATCTCAAGAATTCGGGGATCAAACGGTCTAAGGAGGAGGTGGCGGCTCCCGTCTCCCACTCCGACCTGGCAGCGTTTCCGGGCCCCGAGCGAGCTCCCTTTGTGCCATCGTTGTGTTAGTTATTGCTGGGAACAAGAATGGAGGCGAGATGCCATTCGGTTAGAGGAGGTGTTTACCCCAGGGCTGAGGGAGATAGAGCACAAAGGCGCTGGTCTGGGCAAGGTGACTCGAGGTAGGTTTTCTTTGGCGTGGGGGAGAACCAGTGTCAGTGGGCGTTGGAAACGGACCCCGAGAACGTCTACTGGGCGGCTGACAAACCTGGGTGGTACTAGGTCGGAGCCCACGAGGAACTTTTTCTTGAATGTGTGTGACAAGGTCTCTTGGCAGCTCTGACTGGTTTCAACTCACCGTCATCCCCCTGCCTCTGGGATTGAAGGCAAGGGCTGATCAGCAAGCTAGGCTTCCCTCCCCCACCCCCACCCCCACCCCGAGGGACTTTTTATAAAGATAACCAGTTCCCAGGCTCCATTCCAAACTTAGAAATGAATGTTTGGCAGGTGGGGCCTGAAAAAAGTTCTGTGTTTTCAAGCAGCTGAAAAGAATTCAAATTTCTAGATAACGGGCCTCCCTCCGCTCTTTTTCGTTTTGTTTTGGTTTTTGGTTTTTTTTTAAGACAGCATTTCTTTGTGTGGACTTGCTTACCCTAGAACTACCTCTGTAGACCCGGTTGGCCTAGGGGTCAAGGCCTGCACTGCTGCCCATCCCACCGGCCCCAGACACACATTTTTTTTTAAGTGATGGGGCTCTTAATTTTTCAAGGCATAGGTAGAAGCCAGGTGAGGTAGTGCTTGGGAGCCTCGGACAGATTTTGACTTTGAGGCTAGCCTGGTTATCTAGTGACGTCCAGCCCACTCTGGACTACACACCAAGCAAGACCTCTCAAAACACAAACAAACAACAGTACCAATATTCCGACAATCTGCCTTCCAAAAATAAAAAGGGAAAGGAGCGGTGGATAGAATTTGGGGCCTTAGTCAAAAGTGTAGGGTTTTTTTTGACATTGACAATTTTAATTTAAACAAAATTGTACAATATATTTTGACGATGATTCCCCTCTCACATGCCCCGCCCCCTTTAAACATAACATTTTCATTGATTCTATGGGAGTTTCACATCATGTACCCAAAATCATACTCACTGCCCAGACTTTCCATGTCTGCCCCCAACCCTTGTGACACCCCCTCACTCCCTCCATGAAAAGTAAAAATAAAAACCAGAAAAGAAAATCAAATCCAATTTATGTTATGTTATATTCATTGGAGTTTGATCCAACTCTTAAATGGCCTTCCCAAACTGCCACCAGAAGCCTTCAGTTGTGGAGAGCTAGTTTTCAGTGTCTATCACACTTTTTAACAGTTTTCTTTGATTAGCTTTCTGTCTAGACTGCCACCTGCCACTTCTTTATCTCAGTATTTAGCAAACAAAAGCTGAGCAAACCAGAATAAAAAATAAACACAAGAAACAAATAAAACCACAAAAAAAATCAGAAAATGTAATATGTAAGGAAATGGATAAAAAAAAGTGTCCAAAGCAATATCATTGAAAAAACCCTACAGGAACCATTGAACTCTTGTGGTGACCACCTTCTCCCAGGCAGGGTCGGTTCTGTCCTGTTCTTCCGTCTTCACTAATTCTATCCTGCAGTTCTCATGTGAGCTAGCTTTTAATGATGAAGTAGATAAATTGTTTTTGTTCATCAGGAAAGATAAAACAGCACTGAAGAAATGGCTCTGAGGTTAAGAGCAATTACTGTTCTTCCCCAGGACCAGTTCAGTTTCTACCACCCAGATCAGGCAGACAACTATTAACTCTAGTTTCAGGGAATCCAGCATCTTTGCCCACTGCAGGTACTTGGACTCATATCTGTGTCCATACACAAAACACATTTAAAATTGTAAAAAAAAAATTCTTTACAAAAAAGGCTAATGACATTCCTTTATTTGTGCTGATGAGGTGAGCAGAAGCTACAATAGCTGCTATTTGTGTACATGGTAAATCTTTTATGTACAGAATCAGTTCAGATACTCTGAGCTAACTGATTTCGGAAACCCCATTGTCATTTTTAGCTCCCTCAAAATTCTGTGCATGAAATTCCATTATATTTCTCTTGTATATTTAAAATGAAGGACTATAATTTGGTTTAACTTAGCGTGGACTTTCTTCAGATTAACTTAATGGACTTTGATGTGAGCAGATTGGCTATCTTCACTTTTCCTACAGTTCCTTTGTAGTTTTTGCTGAACAGTCAATTTGAAAAAGAGTGAGGAAAAGTTTTATGTAGATGGGAAGGTAGATAATGTTGGAATGTGGTCTAGATTGACTGGATTGAATGGCATGTAGTAGAAATTGATCTGTTTTTATAACTAGAATTTAAAGCACTCTATTAGTTTACTACATCTTTTTTTTCTCACAGAATTGTAAACAAGTTTATATTTTTCTGTAAAATCAGGTTGTGTGTTTGAGGTGGGACTTACAATTGAGCTTTAGTGCCTTAATGTATGGACATACTCCAGTCTACCGGATCTTTCCCCCTTCATTAAAAATGGATCCCCCACCCCCCTCAAGTAATATATCCTAATTACAGTTTTCTCTTTCTCTGCTACTCAGTTCCTTCCACCTCCCAACCCATCCAGATCCATTTCCTTTCTGTCTCAGTAGAAAACAGGTGCTGGGTATGGTGGAGCACTCAAGAGTCAGTGGCAGATGGATCTACAGAGTGAGTTCCAAGTAGCCAGGATTATAAAGGGAAACCTGTTTTGAAAAACAAAACAAAACAAAGCAGGCTTCTAAGGGATAATAGTAACGAAAAGCAATATATAATAAAACTAACATCAGAATTGGACAAAGCAAACATATAGAAGGAAAAGAATACCAATTTATGCTAGGCAGTGGTGTCCCACACCTCTCTAATCCCAGCACTCAGGAAGGAGGCAGAGGCAGGTGGATCTCTGAATCTGAGGCCAGTCTGGTCTACAGAGTAAGTTCCAGGACAGCCAAGGCTACACAGAGAAACCTTGTCTCAACAGAGGAGGAAGAGGAAGGAAAAGAAGAATATCAAATTTCCTTCTGATTCATAGAGAGCATTAAGGATTTGGGTAACTGGGGATCTTGTAGACACTAAAAATAAGTTCTCGTGGCCATTTCAGTGACAGGAAGGAGCAAAGTCATCATAAGTACTTTACCAAAAATATAAATGTCCCTTTATCTCCATTTATTTCTTCAAATAGGAATTGTCTAAGGCTTTCTATTTGGCACAAGGAGTATTCAGTACACTTTCTTGGGTGACTACTGATGTCTAGTGGAGAAAACCTATAAATGTGTTAACTGATATTTACAAGATTTTAGGTAGAAAGTTTTATGTTGGTACTTACAAGCAAGTGTCTAAAGTCAGTTTAGGAATATAAACATAAATGCTTATTTCCTTGATAAAATTACTAGTCTGAATTTGTACTTTGGGCATGGTGGTATATGCCTTCATAAGTGGTAAGGAGGAGTGTAGAAGCCAAAGCGTGTAGTGGAACTGGAGTTTACATACATCGGCAGGAACTTACTGGGCAAAGCCATTGAATGTTTTCATAGAAATTAGAGACCTATCTATTTTGGCAGGGCAGCAGCATGGTGAGGTTTCTTTCACTTTTAGAAAGTTTATATTAGTGCCAAGTTTCAGGTTGTCAGTTGAGACTAGTAATGTTGACTTGTCAGGGAAGAA
The DNA here is from genome assembly GCA_036184385.1 of Tokudaia muenninki. Lineage (NCBI taxonomy): Eukaryota > Metazoa > Chordata > Mammalia > Rodentia > Muridae > Tokudaia > Tokudaia muenninki. The sequence continues at coordinate 10,832,619 of BTHS01000005.1, forward strand.
AATGATTAGAACCTTAAACTAATAGTGATAGTTCAGAGAGGAGTCTCCTGACAATTTAAGGATTTTGTATAAGATTTGATGTTGCATATCCAGTAGTTATATTTATATACTGTATATAGATCTGGAATTAATGGAGGTAAAGTTGTTTTCTGTATGTATTCATCGAGGAAAGTATGTAACTGAAAGCAAGAAGAGATGAGGTCTTAGACCCAAGTGCTGGCAAATTCTTACATAACCTGAAGTAGAAGTAGAGAGCGCTGTACCCTGAGAAGGAGTAGTCAGGATAGGAAGAAAACCAGGCAAGACAAAAACAAGCAAAGAAACAACCAAAAAATCCAAACCACAGCAGTGACCTTATTTGTAATGCTTTTAAAAATAAGTAAAAACAAAGTGAGGGATGAGGGTATTAGTGTTAAAGTGCTTGCCTAGCATGCACAGGGGTCTGGGTTCAATCCCCAGCACTGAAAAACAAAGTAGGTCTTGGGTGGTACAGGCCTGCAACAGCATCTGGAAAGACAGAGAAAGGAGAGTTGGAATTTTAAGGCAACCGAGATCTGCTTCAAACCACCATAATGAACTGGGGATATAGCCCAGTATTAACATAGTTATGTAGCCTATGTGAGTTCTGTTAAACCCTCTCTCTCCCCCAAGATTATTAAGTGGAGCCAGGCATAGTGGCAGATCTGTAAAAACAGCACTTGGAAGTTAGATAGGAGGACTGCCATGAATTTGAAGCCAGCATGGGCTACATAGCAATACTGTTTCTGAAAAGGTCATAAAGTGTGTATATATATGAAGCAAATATCCAAAAAACATTTCAGGAGAAAATAGAATGGGTATTGATAAGGTTATTTCTCTTACTTTGTAATCTTAAAAATTTTAGTTTCTTTTTTATTTTTGTTGTTTTGATAATATTTTGACAAAAAGCAACAGGGAAAAGGGGGGTTTATTTGATTTACAGTTACAGTCTTTTATTTTGGAGACATGAAGGCAGGAACTCAAAGCATTGCATCCACAGTCATGAGCAGAGACATAATAAATGCACAGAAGCTTGCTTGCTCCTAAGCTAGCTGATTATATCAATTTGCTTGCCAGGTGTTTAGTTCAGGGCTGGAAACCAGGAAATGTTGCTGTCTGAAATGGTCTGGGTCTTCCTACATCAATGACTATCAAGACAATCCTAAAATATACCCACAGATCCAACCAACCTAATCTAGGCAATATCTCAATTGACTTTCTACCCAGGTGATTTTTTTTGTTGTGTCAGGTGATTTATTTGTAAAATGTCAAGTGATATTTGTACATTGCTAGAAGTAAGTTCTAATCTAAATGAAAATTTACATTTAGTAACAATTCTGGGAAACATTAGCTTCCTTCCTTTGAGACCCAGTTTTATATAGCCAAGGCTGGCCTTGAACTCCTTATATGACTAAGGCTGTGAATTCTGATTTTCCTGTCCCAAGTTCTGAGATGATAAGCACGTGTACCAAAATTACCAGGCTTTTCTATTTTTGAGATGAAGTTTGAGTGATGTAGTTCTAGCTTATTGGGAACTCACTATGATTTTTTAAAAAATTTATTTGTTGACCCTCCAATACATATAATTTGTTCACTTTCATCTTCAATTATCCTCTCTCATTTTCTTCTCAGTCCCTCCAAATCTCTTACCAACAAATTTTCTTTCTATATGTACTGTTCTGAAGTTGTGGGTTCTTTTTGATATGTTGAAATAGTTTGGTAATTTTTCGGTGTGCACCTTTTCCTTCTCTGTCAGGCTTTCTTTTGAAATAAGTTCTGCTTAGTAGATTTATCTAGTCTAGTATAAGGGAGATAATAAGTTTACATCTGAAGAGGCATGCTTGTGGTTTAGAAGGAACAGTAAGACTGGAAATAAAATATATTTATCTATTTATTGGGTTTTTTTGTTTGTTTGTTTGAATCAGGATCTTGCTTTCCCCCCTAGTTCTGGCTGTCTTTGAGCTCACAGAGATCCTTCTGCCTCACCCTCCTGAGTACTGGGATTAAAGGTGTGTGCTACCAAGCCTGTCTTTGTTATATAGTTTTCAAACACAAATGTGCTGGGTGTGGTGACACATACCTGTGGTTCCCAGCACTCTGGAAGTTAAAGTAGGATTGCTATGTTTGAGCCTTAGAGTAAGACCCTTTCTTTAAAAAAAAAAAAACAAACGGAAAATGGAGATGTGTAGTGTCATTTTCTTAATGTCTAATCCAGTTATTTGTCTTATTGCCAGAGAAAACATATATAACTTTTAAAACTGAGCTGTACATTTTGAATAGCTCAACTACGTATCCATAATCACTTGTTTGTGTTTCATTTTTTTTCTGTAATTAACATGTAATAAATGTTTAGTTTCTGTAGAAAATGTTTCCTGACTGCAATGAGAGAAAGTGGAATACATTGTCCCCTATGTCGTGGAAGTGTGACTAGACGAGAAAGAGCATGTCCGGAACGGGCCTTAGACCTTGAAAATATCATGAGGAGGTTTTCTGGTAGCTGCAGATGCTGTTCAAAAAAGGTAGGGTTATATTATGTAATTGTTTTGATTATGTAATTGTTTTAATTTTCCTGGTGAACATGGCTTTGAAAAGAAAGACATTTCCAGGGCATTATGTTATTTATACACCTATAATCTCGGCTAAGGAGGGTTACAAGTTCATTTTGTAGCAAGGGCTACAAATTGAGAGTCTCAAAAACAAAATAAACAAGATGTTATTTCGGTTGAGAATTATGTAGAAAAGACCAGAAAGTTTTATATATCAAAAACTTTGTTGAATTTAGAGTTTTATCTTTAAGATTAACATTTTATTTTTTCAATAAGCTCAGAGTCTTTTAAGATCTATATGAAAAATTTTTAAAAAGTTCTACATAACTTTTTTAAAAAAGATTTATTTATTTAATATATATATATGAGTACACTGTAGCTGTACTGATGGTTGTGAGCCATCATGTGGTTGTTGGAAATTTGAATTCAGGACCTCTGCTCACTCTGGTGGACCCCACTTGCTCCAGGGATTAGATTTATTATTATTATATCTAAGTACTCTGTTGCTGTCTTCAGACACACCAGAAGAGGGCATCAGATCTCATTACAGATGGTTGTGAGCCACCATGTGGTTGCTGGGATTTGAACTCAGGACCTTTGGGAGAGCAGTCATTGCTCCTAACTGCTGAGCCATCTCTCCAGCCCTCTACTAACTTTCAAATGTTAATTTAATCAAATAGATTCATATACTGAAAGAAGTCTCTGGTTGTCCACGTAAGTGTTTAAGAAATCATGAAATACTTCACAGAAGACTGGTTTAAGTTTTAATTAAGCACATGGGATAGTCAGGTGTTGATAACATTGTCTAATTTGGATTTTATTCTACTTTAGGAAGGCTAAATGGTTGAGGAGTGGTTAGACTTTGAATATATCTTTTGTCTATTGAGCATTTACCCAAGTCAGATCTGCTTTCTGTATCTCTTTGAAGAAGGTGTTGAACTGAAAAGGAAGTGAAATGAAGCTGAAAACACAGTGGGATTCTGGTTTCACTTCTCAGAGAGAAACCAAAAAATACTCCCAATATTAACATAAGAACATCATATTTTTCTACTTGTAATAGTTAAAGACATGCTCAGTACCATGAGGCAGCCCCCCCCCTTTTTTTAAAAAAAAAAAAATACTTATTTATTTTATGTGAGTACACTCTGGAGTCAGATCCCATTACAGATGTTTGTGAGCCACCATGTGGTTGCTGGGAATTGAACTCAGAACCCCTGGAAGAGCAGTCAGTGCTCTTAACCACTGAGCCATCTCTCCAGCTTGAGGCAGCCTCTTAATTTGATTTTTCTGAGATAGGGTGTCAGGTAGCCCATGTGGGTGTTGACCTCACGATGTAGCTGAGGATGACCTTAAACAACTCCCAAATGCTGAGATTATAAACATGCTCCACTGTTGCCTGCCTTTTTCTCTTTAGTATTATTTCTCAAAAGTAAAATTACTTGTTATTCCCCCCCCCAAAAAAATAAGTTAATGGAATCTGAGTTCTGTGGATCTGATAAACAATAATGTATTACCTATAATTACTTTTTTTGTTTTGTTTTGTTTTTTTGGAGACAAGGTCTCCTTTTGTATCCGGCTGATCTGATTGTGTAGACCAGATCTCTAAGGGAACGCTTTCCAAGTATTGGGGTTAAAGGTGTGTGCCACCCAGCCTGATACTCATTTTTAATAGGAAACTTTTGAACTTAAAATATTTAGTTATCTATTTTTATCTTTTTTCCCATTATTGACAGTATCTCAATTTTTTTGTATTCTGTTTTAAAGATTGTATTTTAACCAATAATTTACAGATTAAATTCTATCGCATGAGACATCATTACAAATCTTGTAAGAAGTATCAGGATGAATATGGTGTTTCTTCTGTCATTCCAAACTTTAAGATTTCTCAAGATTCAGTAAGGAGCAGGTAAGCAGCATTTATTCTAAAAGCAAAATTTTAATTATTGAAATGAGAATTGCTTGGGGAATTAAATGGTGTGTATATGTTTAGGAAATTACAATTAGTATCCTAACTAGAATTTGTCTTCAAAATTTATTAGATATATACAATATTGTATCTTGGAGACCAACTTCATGATATACCTAAGCTTATCCTTACCCAGAGCCTTTCTTGGAAAAAATTGGGGGGGGGACAAAAATTATAACTGGGAGTTTTAAAATTCAACTGATTTTCTGATGAAAGAATTTAGAAATTAGGCAAAATCAGTTTAAATAATGTATTTAAATATTGGAAATTTATTATTGCTCTCTAAGGAATAGGGCTTAGTATTTGAAGGTAATTCTGATAACATTTTAGTTCTTTTTTTAGCTACAATTTTCTAAAGCTTTTTGTATCTTTTCTCAGATTTATTCTACTACTACGAACTACTACTTTTTTTTCCTTACTATTATTTTGAAACTGGGTATAATGTATCCAAAGGTGGTCTTGAACTTATTACATAGCCCATGATGGTTTTGAACTCCTGATTCTCTTGGGCACCTGGCTTATAAATGGGCAGTCCCAAACCTGGCAGCAGTGTATGGCTTTTTTTATTTTTTTAAGTGATTTTTTTTTTAAAATTGTTACATCATTTAAGAACATTTATTACATTCATTTGTGTGTGTGTGTGTGTGTGTGTGTGTACGGTTGTGTACATTTAAAGGTCAGAGGATCGCTTGGAGGAGTTAGTTTTCTTCTTCCATATGGGTCCTAGTGATTAAATGATTAAATTCAGGTCATCAGGCCTTTTTTTAAATTTTTTTTATTTTTAATATGAAATAGAACAGGGTCTCAGACTACATATCATCCTGGCTGTTCTGGAACTCAGACCAGCCCGGCCTTAGAGAGCTAGCATCAGAGACTCAAAGAGATAAGTGTTTCTGCTGGGATTACAGGCATGTACCATCACCCTTGGTGGTCTTCAGGCTTAGTAACAAGTACTTATACCTGCTGAGCAGTGTCCTGGCTTCTCTGTGATCGTCCTTTAAAATTCAGTTTAGACACCTAATTTATATCAGCAGATCAGGGAAATGTTAACTAATATGAAGTAGCAGTACTGTGGTAATTTGTTGTTACACACCCAGGTACAATATTGAATAGTAACATACTGTTCAAGTAAGTAATAGTGATAAGATGTATAGCCATTAATCTAGCTCAAGAAATAGAGCAGTTTCCTGTGAGCTATGCCCGTATGAACTCCATATTCTCACAACCACTGTTCTTTCAATTGGATAGTTAATCTTTTGTTTTTCTTTATATTTTTGTCATCCCAACACTTATTACTAAATGTTTGCTTCATTTAGAAAAATAACAAGCTTGTGTACAATAGTGTGAGCAAACACAGTTTCTTCAATTTTATAGTAGTTGTGGAAATCAGTGTGCTAAGATGAATAAAATCTTAATTTCAGTACTTGATCCATGTTGCTAATATTTGTACTTTAACCACCGTTGACTGAAATCTCCAGTAAATGGTTTAGGAATGTTCTCACTGCTCTGCAGAACTCCTCTGGTTCTCATTTTACTTGATTTACTATCAGGAGATGAAATTTTCATTTCCATTTAGGGATTTTTTTTTTAACTGAGTCCCTGTGGATTCTTTTATCTGTGTGTGTGTGTGTGTGTGTTTTACAGATTTATTTATGTATATGAGTACACTGTAGCTGTACTGAGGGTTGTGAGCCACCATGTGGTTGCTGAGATTTGAACTCAGGCCCTTTGGGAGAGCAGTCAGTGCTCTAAACCGCGGAGCCATCTCTCCAGCCCCCATCCCTGAGCTTTTACTTCATTTCTGCTGTATTATAAGTATACAACTATTTAGGGTTTTTTGCCAAATTTTTCTTAATCTGGGATAGTGTTTTGTTAGCGTTATTCAACACTGTATCTCAAGCTCTCAGCAAAGTTCCTAGAGTGTATTCCATATACAGTCACTGCTGATTGGGCATTTTTATATTGTTTTGACTTTTTGATATTCAATTTCACTGTGTAGCCCTGGCTGATGGGGCCTTGATATATAGACTGTCCTGACCTCAAACTTTGTGATGCCTCTGCTGCTGGGCTACTGGAATGGCAGATACACACCGTCATACCCTGTGCTACTTGTTAAATGACAGCTCCCTACCCCATCCCTAAGAGACAGACCTTCTTCTCATTTGGTTCCTTAGATTCATTTGGTCAGTCGTGTTTAGTCCTAATAACAAAGTTCCTTATCTGCTTTTTTTTTTCTTTTCTGTTGTTACTTCCCTCAGTCCCTCATATTTCTCTGAATTGTATTAGAGTTTAGTTGGTAGCTCTTGAATCTGCCTGATGGCACTCTAATCTCTGTATCTCTTTGTGTGTATGTACATGTGAGTGCAGAGGCCAGAAGGTGTCAAATCCCACAGAAATTGGGGTTGCAGGTAGTTATGAGCTCATGGATGTGGTTGCTGCAGACAAACTCAGCTCTTCTTTTTTTTTTTCCCCTTGGATGATTAACTACTGTATTGTCTTCCAGCCTTGCTAGTATATTTTCTTTAGTGTTTAGGAAAAAGGATGTTAAGGATGTTAATAACTGGTTAATAATACAAGGTACTATTCCAGCCCCCCCCCCCTTTTTTTCTATCTTTTTTTTTTTTTTTTTTTGGTTTTTCAAGACTAGGGTTCTCTGTATAGCCCTGGCTGTCCTGGAACTCACTCTGTAGACCAGGCTGGCCTCGAACTCAGAAATCCACCTGCCTCTGCCTCCCAAGTGCTGGGATTAAAGGCATGCGCCACCACTGCCCAGCTCCAGACACCTTTCTTATTTGACCCTTTTGTATATATGCATGTGTGTTCCGGTGGTGGCAGTGGCGGTGGTGGCAGTGGCGGTGGCAGCAGGGGTGACAGGAGCAAAGGCCAGTGTTGGATTCCATCTTCAGTAGCTTTCTTTACCTTAGCTTTTGAGATACAGTCATTCACTGAACCTGGAAAGTACTGATACGAGGGAGGGGCCAGGGATCTGTTTGTCTCTATCTCCCCCAAGCACCAGCTTTCATGAGTGCTTCACTTAAAAGTAAGTGAATGAATACAATAAAATAAGAACTATGGGGATAGGCCTGGTGGTACAGGGCTGTACTCCCAGCTACTCAGGAGGTTGAAGGAGAATCACAGATTCAAGACCCGCCTGGGCTTTCATGGCCAGACAAGACAACTTTAGCAAGATGTTGACCCAAGTGCTGTGGGATAGGACTGGGCTATAGTGTGATGCCCTAGGTTTATTAGATCTCCAGTACCTTAAAGATGAATGAATGAATGAACAAATAACGGTAGACTGCATGCACATGAGATTTGAGAGTACCTTGACTCAAATTGAAGCTGTTATAATTGTTTGACTTTGTCAAGAAACTGTGCCTTGGTTTTCTCACCTCTTTAAAAGTGGGGTTGATAGATAGTGTAGGTAAGGTTAAGTTGAATAATGTCTTGCGTGGTGTTCACACCTTCACCTCCATCCTTTATAAGTGGTACTGTTTTCCCCTAGCACCCAAACCATACCTTGCAAGCTTAGCTGGTAGACTTTTTTTCCCCCTCAAGACAAGGTTTAGACCTGGTTGTCCTGGAATTTGCTTTGTATACCAGACTGGTCTTGAACTCAGAGATCTACTTGACTCTGCCTCCCTCATAAAGGGAGGCATCATCACTATCACCACCACCAAAAAAAAAAAAAACTTTTTATTTTTTACAGTCCAGTCGTTGCCACCCTCCCGGTCCTCCCTTCCACAGATCCTCATCCCATTCTTCATCCCCCCCAGGACCGTCCCCATCCCCCCAGGACCCTCCACTCCCGACCAGCAAACTTTTGATATATCTTTGTTTTGTATGGATTGGTGTTTGCCTGCATATGTGTCTGTGTGAGGGTGTTAGATCCCCCTGGAACTAGGATTATTGGCAGGTGTGAACTGCCATGTGTGTGCTAAGAATTGAATCTGGATCCTCTAGAAGAGCAGTCAGTATAACCACCTCAGCTGGTAGACCTTTTATTTATCAGAGTACCAACTCGTGAGAGCTGACCTCTTATCTGTCTGCCTATCTATCCATTTTTCTTTGTTTTTCTTTCCTTCTATCCATCCATCCCACCTTGTGAAATCTGAAGATCAAACTCAGGTTTCTGGCTTGTGTGGAAAGCTTCTAACCCTTTTGTTATTTTTCTGACTTTTCCTTTTTTTAGACTTGTTAGCTACCCTGTGAAAGATTTCACCTAGAATTTCTTCCTATTGATAGAACTGTAGTTTATATTTCAATTAGACCCTTTCAACCTTATTGTATTTATTTGAAATCTAGTTTTGTTTTGGTTTTAATATATATTTTACGCATTTTGGAATTACCATAGAAGGCTTAATGAATTTTCAGTATGGACATGGACCAAGTTTTAAAAGGGTTTTTTTTTTTTTGAGACAGGATTTCTCTGTGTAACAGAGCCCTGGCTGTCCTGGACTTGCTTTGTATACCAGGCTAGCCTCAAACTCAGAGAGATCTGCCTGCCTCTGTCTCCTGTGTGCTGAGATCAAAGGTGTGTCCCACCAATCCCATAAAAACTGTGGTTTTTTTTTTTTTTTTTTTTTTTGATTAGTTTTATTTTGTTTAGGGATCAGACAGGGGACCCATAGCTTTACCTAGCTACATCCTCAGAGCTTAGGTTTTTTTTGTTTGTTTGTTTTGTTTTTGAGATAGGATTTTGCTGTGTGTTTTTGTTTTTGTTTTTATTTGTTTTTGTTTTTTTAGGTAGTTTTGAGCAAGACTTGAACTGGTGAGCTGGCTTCTGAATACTGGATTATAGGAATCATGATGCCTGGCAAGAGAAATGTATTTTGTTTTTGTTGGTGTTGCTTTAGGGTTGGGAAGGCATGTTGTGCTCTTTAGAGGACCTGTATTGGTTCTTAGCACCTACACTAGGTGGGGCCCACAGCCGTCTATAACTCCTACTTGGGATCTGTGGAAAGGTGGGATGATATCTCTGGCCTCTGAGATCACCTGTACTCCGACACACATCATATAATGATATCTAGAAAGAAAGAAAGAAAGAAAGAAAGAAAGAAAGAAAGAAAGAAAGAAGAAAGAAAGGAAGGAAGGAAGGAAGGAAGGAAGAAAGAAAGAAAGAAAGAAAGGAAGGTGTTTTCCCATGGTAGAAGTAGGCTAGTGAACTGAAAAAGAAGTCCCAAAGCCTGCAAGTACTTGTTTTTATAATATGGACAATATTTATCAAATTCTGTGGCATGTAAGTTTCTGTATGCAGTGCCCCTTCTATTGTTCTATATGCCACTGACTTTCTGGCATAGGGTACAAGTAAATATGTCAGGATAGTCTGTGTATTAGAGAAGTGTGCTAATGAAGCTGAGTTCCTTTTCTTTTTAAGGAATAAATAATCAGCATTTTAAAAGTTCATATCTTTTGTGAAACCTCAATTTTGGAAGCCACAGTCTTCTACCATATCCTAGCTACATGACAAAAGTTCACAATATTTACTTGAACCCCAGGGTTTAAGAATTTAACAAGGAGAACCGGAGAGATGCCGTAGTAGTTAGGATCACTGCTTGTGCTTCCGCGGGACCTAGGCTTGAATCTCAGTACCTACAAGAGGATCACAACCATTTGTCACTTCAGAATCAGTGGGTGCCACACCCTTTCTTGGCCTCTGCACGGCATGCATGCATGCACTGCATAGACTTATGCAGGCAGAACACACACATTTTTTTGAAAATTAGCAAGGGCCAAGCATGATAGCGTATGTCAGGAGTACTGTTTGTAGACCTTGTCCAAGCCCTCATTTCCCCTCATCACCCCAAAAGAACATCACTGAGGAAAAAGATCTTATGTAATTAAAATTCTGTGTTTTCTACCTTAACACTTTTGTACCTGAATATTGTAGAAGTTTGTGTATTTGTGGGGTTTGTTGTCTTTGAGATAAGGTCTCACTATGAAGTAGTGACAGGTCTGGAATTCTCTAGTCCAGGCTGGCCTCAGACCTATGATCTTCCTCCTGCCCTGTTGTAATGTAGTTTAAAAAACATGAATGAATAGGAATTCATGCTTACTTGGTTTGGAAAGCAGTGCCATGAATATTTAGTATTTTATGACTACTTAGAGTTTAGACTTTTTTTTTTAAATATGGATGTATGTGTACCCAGATGTATGCCTGATGTCTATAGAGACCAAAAGGTACCAGATCATCAGAGTGGAGGTAAATATGGTTGTGTGCTGGTAACTGAACCCGGGTTCTCTGCAGGAGCAGCGAATGTTCTTACGTGCTGAGCTATTTCTAGCCTTGAAGTTCAGGCTCTTCATTTCCATTAAGCAGCTCACATTAATGACCCTGATGTGTTTTATTATGTGGGGTATTTATTAATTATTTCCCCCCTGTGCTTCTTAAGTAATAGGAGTGAAACATCTGCATCTGATAACATAGAAACTTATCAAGAGGATACAAGGTAAAATTTTAAAAATTCTTTTTCAATAAGTAATATTGTTGAATAATATAGAAGATTTTTATTTGTGGTGGTTAAGAATTTAACTCAGGATTGAGTGTGCATTTACATTGAGCATTCACTATGCCATTGAACTATAACCTTGAATCCTCATAATAGATTTCTCTGAGACACGATTTTGCTGTACCTCTTAGGCTGGCCTTAATCTTGCCAAAGCCTTCAGAGTGCTTGGAGTTTCAGGCCTGTAGGTTATTAGATTTTTATTAAAACATTTAGAAGATTTATTGTGGGATCTCTGTGTGTGTGTGCAATAAACACATATAAAGATCTAGAGGATAGTTTGCAGGAATTGGTTCTGTTTCTACCATGTTGGTCCTGGTGACTGAACTCAGGTGGCAAATGTCATTAGCTGCTGAGCTTCCTCTCTGTCTCGCCCAGGTACTGTATTTTTAAAACAAACATTTGTTCAGTTATATCACTAACTGTAGTGCTAGAAGTTAATGCTTCAGAAATAAACAAGCTTAAATAGTTGTTGCTTTCAAGAACATACATGAACTTATTTTCTTGATCATATTTCTTCCATGCATGATTCAGGCAAAGGTGTCAATATTGGACTGTTCCTTGCTTGACATATAGAGGTATTAAATCCAGCAGTGCTTGATTCTTAGATTGTTTCGAAGTACACTTGTCTTAGGGTTTCTGTTGTTACCATAAAACGCCATGACAAATGCAACTTAAAGATAAGAGTTTAGGCTGGAGAGATGGATGGCTCAGTGGTGCAGAGCACTGACTGCTCTTCCAAAGGTCCTGAGTTCAAATCCCAGCAACCACATGGAGGCTCACAACCATCTGTACTGAGATCTGATGCCCTCTTCTAGTGTGTGTGAAGACAGCTACAGTGTACTTACATACATAAAATAAATAAATCTTAAAAAAAAAAAAAGAAGAGTTTGTTTGGGGCTTATATTTCTAGAGGATTAGAGCCTGAAGTGGTGTAATGAGTCTGGCTGTTGGCAGCTGGAGCAGCAGCTCTCATCTTGATACACAAGGAGGAAGGGAAAGAAAGCACACTGTCAATCTTTTGAAACTCAAACTGCCCAATAAATAGCACACTTTAAACAAGGCAACACTTAAAACATTCTTTCCAAACACTACTAACAAATGGGGACCAAGTATTCAAACGTGAGCCTTTGGGGGCAGTTGTTATTTAAACTACTGCATTCTTGCTCTCAGTGTCTTTGTTTTTTGCTTTTGCTTTCTTGGTGAATTTTGTTTTAGGTTGTTAATCTGAAGTAGATCAAAATTAGAATTTGATGGAAATACCTTTGGTTTTTCAAGACAGGGTATTTCTGTATAGCCCTAACTGTACTGGAACTTGTTCTGTGAACCAGAATGAGTTCAACTCAACTCAGAAATCCGCCTGCCTCTGCCTCCCAAGTGCTGGGATTAAAGATGTGCGCCAGCACTGCCCGGCTAGGGAAATCCTTTTTAAACCACATTCTGTGCTTTGGGGAGGGGAGTAAAGCACATTTGTTCAGATCAGATAACTACTTGTCCCTTTACTTATTCAGCCTTCTCAGTGGTCCGTGGAGTCTATCTATCTGTCTGTCTGTCTATCTATCTATCTACCTATCTATCTATGCAGTGTTAATGCCTGCATGCAGAAGAGGGCATCAGATCTCATTACAGATGGTTGTAAACCACCATGTGGGTGCTGGGAATTGAACTCAGAGTGCCTCCAGAAGAGCAGCCATCATCTTAACCATCATCTCTTCAGCCCCTTTACATAGGAACTTTCTAAAATGTTATAGGACAGTTAGAAACTTGAATGGGCACCAGTGACTTAGCATCGCATGCATGATTACAATTAAATTTGGATTTAACTTCTTAAACATGGTCCTGTATTTTGTTTGTAATTACAATTATTTGGAAATAGATTTCATTAGGTAGGTGGTGCTGATCTTGAACTCGTGATCATGCTGCTTCGTATTGCAGGGACTTTTGGGAGACTTAATAAAGACACGGAGACGTCTGTGTAGTGTAAGGCTGTTGACCTTGGGCTGGTCTTCAGCCTCTCTAAACTCCATCTGGTTTCTGCGTCTTCAGCCTCTCTAAACTCCATCTGGTTTCTGCCACTGCGTCTGCCCCGCAGCTCACTCCCTGCTCTACCTTCCTGAAGCTGCTCTGTCTCTTAGCAAGGTCCTTCCCCGCCCCAGCACCAGCCACCAGTGCTTTATTATGCAAGAACCACACCTCTTACTCTCCAGTTGGCATTGCAGGTGACCTTTCCTAGGGCAGCTTGTCTTTCTTTTTGGGCAGGTGAAGAAGCAACAAAAATTTGCATTTCCTTCACCACCCACCCAGCAATTAGCAGTTGAGAACACAGAAATACACTGTCGTAGCCTGTTGTTGTGTATCTGGGTTATCCGAACTGCTTCAGCCTCTGAATACTGAGAATTATAGACATGGACTATCAAACACAGCTTTTTCCCTCCCTTGGTGCTAGAGGGGAAAATGGACTGAAATGATAAATACTAGTACTGTATAAAGTGATACTGTAAGAGAAATTCTACTCTGAATCTTGTGTTGAATAGTTTCATAACTATGTTTTAAAGCACAACAGCACTACAATGAGTTTTAAACAACAGTGAGTCAAAAAATCCATTTTTTTGGAACACTTTTTTTTTTGAGTGTGTATGTGATGGTTTTGAATTTCAGTATCTTTCATTTGAATTGCTTTTTAGTTCTTCTGGGCATCCCACTTTTAAGTGTCCCTTATGTCAAGAGTCAAATTTCACCAGACAACGTTTATTGGATCACTGTAATAGTAACCACCTATTTCAGATAGTTCCTGTGGTAAGTACACATATTCAAAAGAATCTTTTGTTTAAAGCATGTGGTTCTATATATATAATTTCTCTTTATGTATACAAAGGGGAAATTCTTTATATAAATTCGTATTTAAATGATGAACATGGTAAGAGTTTTGCTAATTATTGTAATATTCTTGTAATATATAAGAATGAGATTTAAGATTTGATTACCTCATGTAATCAAGATAAGTATTGTGAGGTAATGCTATAGACTAGGAAAGAATGAAAAGTGATAGTCATTGCTATGTTGTGGCAGAACCACTCCTGTTGGGTACTTTATTCTGCTGGATGCAGAGGACTGGATCCATTCGTGTGAATCTGCTGCAGAAGACAATACATGTGTGTATTAGTATAAAAAAGCTGGGCTGGGCATGGTGGCACATGCATTTAATCCCCGCACTGGGGAGATGGAGGTAGTTAACACCAGCCTGATCTCCAGATAGTTCGAGGCCAGCCAGAGCTACACATTAAGACTTTGTCTCAAAAGCCAAAGAGTAGATTAAAACCAGTAGATAGTTTTAATTGTATCTTTTAAGAGTCTTTTATATGAATGTATAAAGCAAGAAGTCAAGAATTTTTATTTTGATGCATACTTGTCTTTTTTTATGTCATTTTAAAGGTAGATTTATGTAGATGGCAGGGTTCCAACATTATAGTTCCTGAAGAACTCATTTTGAGTGTATATTTTATAGATAAGTGATTTTTAACTCTAGACAAAAAAAAAAAAAGGATATTAAGCTGGAAATTTTCTTTTATTTCCTTTCCCTTGCACTTGCCTCAGAAGCATCCTATTACTATAATACATCTTCAGCCCCATCTCCTTTAAAGATTTATTATGTATACAGTATGCATAGATGCCTGTAGGCTAGAAGAGGGCATCACAAATACATGGTTATAAGCCACCTTGTGGTTGCTGAGAATTGAACTCAGGACCTCCGGGAGAGCAGCCAGCAGTATTTTTTTCTTCTTTTTTATGGTTAATAATATTATTTTATTTATTCAGTTTACATCTCGTTCACTGTCCCCCTCTCCCCCCACCTGTCACCTCTTCCCAATCCTTCCCCCATCCTCTTCTCCCCTTCTTCTCTGATAGGATAATATCCCCACCCTGCAGTCAGTGCTCTTAATCTCTGACAACTCTCTAGTCCCTCATCTCCAGCCCTTTACATTTTTTTTTTCTGATAAATACTTGTGATAAAGTCTCACTTAGTTGCCCAAGCAGACCTCGCAGTTGTATAATTCTTCCTGCCTCAGCTTCAGGAAGAAGCGATTCTATAGATTTCTCTACATGTATACAGAAAAGGGTTGTTGATTAAAATTTGGATTTAAGTTATTAAACAATATATTTTTGCTAATGATTGATGACAAAACGAGACATTAAATTTTTATTACCTCATATATAAATTTATATTCCCTCATATAAAGGGAAATAATATTGTGAGGTAAAAAGGTTGTAGACCAGTCTACAATAGGGCTAGGGACTACAGGTTTGTACAACAACCACCAGCTTCTTCAAAAATAAGGAGTAAAATGTATTAATAACATTACGAGCCACTCCTCTTTTTAGCAAATATACTAGAAAAATGTATGAAAAAAATACCCAGATAACTATTGGATTTTTTTTCAATTACTGCAACCATTCATTAGAATGGAAGGGGTTAAATAAAGACATATACTATCAAGTATGTGGGAAGTCTTCCTATTTAAGACATCATGCTTAGTTTTATATTGAATTATGTAATTTGCAGTTTTTTTCTGCATAACATTTTGTGTATTGTCAGCTTTGGTTAGAGTCCAGTTATTAGTTTCTTTTTATGTCATTCATTTTAAGTCTGTCATCTAGTCACTTAAAAATGTATTTCATTAAAACTTTGAGGATACAGTTTAAACTTTATAATTCCATTTTTATTTTACATATAAATGAAATCAAGCTAGTAGTAATTCTATAATGGTTACACTAATTAGATCAAATAATATTGTATGTTATACGTATGGTAGGTAGTTAATAAAAACTCAGTTACATTGATGTTAGTATAGGCTACATATGTTTTTTAGTCATGTGACTAAGAGAGTTAAGTAATACACTATCCATGCTCTCTCTCATTAGTGTCATTTTCTATGGTAATTTGCTTGGGAAGTGATGTAGTCATGGGATTTGGCTTTTAGAAATGATTTTAAGAGGCACATGGTGGCACGTGTCTGAACTCCCAAGACTTGAGATCACAAGTCCAAGGCCAGCCTGGGCTATATAGCGAGAGCCTGCTCCAATCTCTGTAAACCATCCAGTACTTTTTGATTTCAGTCATACCTTAGAGACATTGCAAGTTTGAGTACAGATCACAGTGTTAATTATTGATGAAGGCCAGGCGTGGTGGTGCATGCCTTTAATCTCAGCACATGGAAGGCAGAGGCAGAAGGATCTCAGTGAGTTTGAGCCAGCTTGGTCTAGATAGCAAGCTCCAGGATAGCTGGAACTACATGAAAGACCCTGTCTCAAAAAGCCAAAAAATAGAGTAAAAAAATTGATGTGAACTTAACTATACTTTTTTTGAGTTTTTAGTGAATATAAATGTTATAATTAGTCTGTATAAACTATTTAGTATGCAGTAGTATTGTGTCTAAAGTATATATATTTGAGTAAAATGCTTCATTGCTAAGTAGTGTTAATAGTTATTTGAGCTATTGGAACAGTGGTGTCAAATAGACACACTGGGTAGATACAAATTTTCAATTTTTAAAGAAATGTAATATCTGCAAAATGCAGCAAACTGAAGCACAATAAAGTATACCTGATGTTTTCAGTAACATGAGCTTGTATTTAATGCTCTCAATAATTATATAATGTTTCACTATTTTTGTTATTTTTTTTTTTTATTTAAAACAATCTGTTTCTCATAGACATGTCCTATTTGTGTGTCTCTTCCTTGGGGAGATCCTAGCCAGATTACTAGAAATTTCGTTAGTCATCTAAATCAAAGACATCAGTTTGATTATGGAGAATTTGTGGTAAGTGAGTTCTTCAAGATTAAGAAAGTTAATCTAACTCTTTCAATCTGGATTTGAGTTTTCAGGCAAGTTGTTGAATCAGACTGCTTGGATAAAGAGCAAAATGCTGTATTTTTAGTAGTAACATTATTAAGCTTGGTGGAAGTTCTGAGAATTGGATTTATTGTTTATACTAGAGAGATAATTACTGGAAAAAATAAACACCTTAATGCAAAATGAAGGTTTAAGTAAAAACTATTTAGAATTAAGAGAAATTCTACCTCTTTGAAAAGTAAAATTGGTATAACCTGTGTGGGAAGATGTGTTTCAAATATAGAGTACAATAGAGTAAGCAAATGAAGCACAATGACAAACCACACCAAAGAAACCCTTTAAAACCCAGGTTGTCCACTTAGGAAGGGCAACAAGGGCCCTTAGAGTAAACCGGGCCAGTTTCTTCTTTTCATATTCATGAAAATTTTCCTGTTATTAATTGTAAAATTGTACTTTGACTTATGTGTAGTTAAGGTTTTACTTAATATACAATTAATTCCAATAAAGAATAACTGATGCTCGTTTTCCTGTTCAGGTAAACACAGGCATGCATATTTTTTATGGAATTTGCAGTTTTAGTCGACTATTTTGGAATAATTTATAATGTTAATAAATTTACATGTGCCGCTTTAGTGATTTTTAGGAAGTAATTGTATTTTACTATTAAGTTTCCGTTTTAGGAATTTTGTCTGGAGGGCTATATTTAGAAGAGCAAAATAGTGTTTTTCAATCATTTCAATCTAATTTTTTGTTTTACCTTGCCATAGAGAACTATTTCAGTTGTCAAGTCACAGTCTTGATATTTTTTAAAGCTAACCCATGTGACATAAAATCAACAGCAACTGACACTTTTTAAAGATAAGGTGGTTGTTGTTGTTGTTGCTGTCGTTTTGCCTGGTGGGTTTATTTGGTGCTGAGGACTCGGTACATTCTGAACAGCCATTACACACCGAGGTCCTAAGCCCCAAGTCACTTTATAGTGTACAGCTCTGTTCCATGCTTACTTCCATGCTGTGATTAAGAAGCTGTTATTCAACTGTTAATTCATTAAATGCTTATTTTTTCTTAAAATTACTTTCCCTTCAACATAGAAATATTTTATAGAAGTGATACATATTTACCATATTAGTTTTAATTAAGTATAATTTTGGTTAGTATAAAGTGTCCTCTGCTGAGCAGAACAGTTATTAGTTATTACTAAATAATTATAGCTGAACTTAAACTTTTTAAAGTTCATGTGTTGAAACCTTATAGTTTGGTACATTAATTTTTGAGATGGGGTCCCCTTATGTCCATGCTGGTTTCAAATTGCTGGGCCAAGATATCCTCCTGCCTCAGATTCCTGAGTGGCTGAGAATATGGCACATACCTTGGTGTTCAATCTTGCATTTTAAAGCATACTGCACCTAAACTCCCTTGTATGCAAATGTATATGAAGATGTGTAATACATTAGATAAAATTGAATAGTTGATGAATTTCTTGTTGACATGTTACTTTTTTTCTTATTTATTTTTTTTTTAAGAATCTTCAGCTAGATGAGGAAACCCAATATCAAACTGCTGTGGAAGAGTCTTTTCAAGAAAACATGTGATGTGTATAGACATCTCTGCCTCCTTGCAACCTACAAGTGCCATCTTTAAGGAGAAGATATGAAGTCACCGTTTTCAGTAATTTGCTGTGCATATTAATAAAAATAATAATTCAGTCTACTGTATTAGGTTTTTAATTGAAAATAAAGGTGGGCCACCCTAATTCCATTCTCTAGACAGTTACTTTAACAGCATGGAAAGGGTTGTATTTTACTTGGGTAGTGAAAAGGGAATCTCTGTTGTCTTTTTCTTCCTTGTATTACATATTCTGAATGTTTCATTAGGTTGTTTTTTGATATAGTTCCTTCTATTTAGTACAGAGATAACAGCAAATTCTGAACAATGTGATTCCTTTAAAACTAATAAACCTGAGCCATTTGTCAGAACTGCAGAATGGAAACTTGAAGTGCTAAGTGGGATAATCCAAAGGGATTTTTTAAAAGTATAGATTCTAGCTGAGGAATTCAACAATAAGAAAATTGTATTTATATAATGTTTAGTATTTTTGAAGACTAGTGAGATTTCTTTAATAATTTTTACTTTGAAAGCATATTGTACAAATGTTTCCTCTTTTGCTATTAGAAGAACATCGGGAGAAGAGAAAAAATTTTTTGGTGGTTAGTTTGTTATTTCAATCTAGGGTGAGTAATTTGTAAGCCTAAATGTTATACAACAGTTCTTTGTAGTCAGTATTTCTCACTAGCTGATGAAACTTTTCAGCCAGTGAATGATACATTCAATTAGTTTTTTAAAAATCCAAAGTTGGAGATGTATGTGGATATGTACATAGACGTTTGCATGTATATATACACATATATATATCTTTGCCTAAAGTTTGTCAGGTTATGTATAGAATTTCTATTAAAGAGTTTTAATAATGGACAAGCAATATAGGATTGAAGTTATTTATCTCATTTGTTTAAGATTTTGTATGTTACCAAGTTTTTAAAATAGTAAGCCAAATACTATGTGGTACAGTTGGCTGTTATTACACCTGAAAAACGTGTTCAGTGGTGCTCCCTTGTTATGTTTGAAAATGGTGCATAGCTGATGTGTGGTGAGAGATTTTACCAGCTACTGTTTCACTACATTTTAGTCAAAACAAGTTTGTTCTTAATCTTTGGTATAAAGTATTGTAGAGAAGGCCAAGTCACAGAGTAAAGGGTGAAGGGGAAGTCTGACATTCCACGCTAACATAGCACTGTTATGCTTTCTTTAAAATAACTAAACGCAAAAGAAAATCTCTGAAGTAGTTTGCTGCTAATATATACATATATTGTAAAAAAAGGTATATTTTGATTTTCTTAATACCCTTGTTGACTTTTCTACAATGAACATTTTTTAACTTGATTTAATAAAAATGTTAATTTTGGATGTGCAGTTTTGTAAAAACCTTTTTCAGTTAAACAGTAATGACTTGATTTATGTTCAGTAATGTAGACTCACAAGAAGCCATACATCTTAATGCCTTTTTTCTGTTGTTTCTTGAGCGTGACGTTTACTGTGTTTTCTAGCACTTTGAGTTGACATACAAGAGTATAATTCTAGGAACATCTATATAATGAATTCTTTACAAGGAGACTGATGTCCATAGTTCTCCAGTTTAAAGCAATAACCTGGATACTTTTAAAGTTTTATTTAGTCAGTGTGTTCCTGAATCATCCTGTGATGTACAAACTTAAAGGGAAACTTGTACTAGAGATAATTTTGGAATCCTGTTTTGAAGTCTTGCTGATAAGTTATATTAATATATTAATATCTTTTTCTTGAGAATTATCTTTTTTGCATTAATAACTTCCTGAATACGGAAAAAACTTTTAAATTCTCCTTTTGTCAATGGATTAAGAACAAGGATTGACTTTACAATTTAATTCATGGGCGTGGGGGAACCCTCAGTAGTCTTGTTTAGTAGCTATCAGGATAAAGGAGAGGAGAAGCAATAGCAATATGCTGATATATCAGTTTCACAGTACCAGTTAGGAAAGCCACTTCTCCAACTTAGTTTAGTTGATGTCCATAAATACAGTGTTAATTGGGATGGATGTTTTGCTTTATTTTTCAATTAAAAATGGTTTTCTCCTACTTGTGTGTCTTAATTAAAATTTGTCCTCAGACAAACATTTTTAGGTCTCATAAGACCCTGCAAAACATGTAGGAGATTTTCCATTATTTTCACTTGAAAAAGTTGTCAGGCTGTTAAGTGCTGATATTACTACTGTACATTGGGTTGAAATTTTATATACATTGAGTATTTATGTACATTGGGTATAAGATTTTGTTTCTATGTATTTCCAATGCTAACCATCTGCATAAAGCCATTTCATAAAGTGTCCATTCAGTAAGATATTTCAAGTCCTGTTAGCATTCAAGCAAAAACTCAGCTAGTTGACACCTTTAATGTAGAGAAATAAGCTATAGTCAAGATAGGGCTCTAAGAATATTTTGCATCTCTGTGTTGGGTTGCTTTTGGTAAGTATCTCTGTCTTCAGTGAACCATCCCCTTCTATAGGAATTGTAGATCTTATATTCAAATAGACTCCCATCAAAGGAATGCTATTATACCTTATGTAGAAAAGATGTGTCCTAGAAAACACCCAAAGACCCATGTACAGTTTGTAGTGGAGGTGGATATATTGCACGATTATACCTATTTTGTTGTTTCAGTTCTACAGTACATGATTGGGGAAAGGAGAACGGAAACAAAGCATAACAAATAGATTGTATATTGAGAGCTGGAGAAATGGCTCAGTAGTTAGGAACTTGGAGCACTTGGTTCCCAGGATTCAAGGTGATTCAAATCTATCCATAACTCCAATTCCAGGGCATCTGTAGATGTTATACATGCAGGCAAAACACATACAAATCTATTTTAAAAGGTCATAATATTAGAGGGTAAAAGGGGGATAGAGGGTCAGGGATGTGACTCAGTGGGTAGTTAGTTACAAAGTATTTGCTGACAGAACTTTGCAACTAGTTTGATCCCTGGAACCATATACTAGAAGGAAAGAATTAATGTTCACAAAGTTGTTCCCTGACCTCCACAGTAGTGTGGCAAGCAAACGCCCCATTATTTTATTTTTTTTAATGACAGACACAAGGGCCTTGTGAAAAGGGAGTGAACCGCCCTCCACACCTTACAGCACTTGCCTACTGTGGACTTGAGAGAGGCCATCTGCACTATCCTCCATAGTAAAAGATAATTGTGTGTATTCCAGTCCTGCTAAGGTATAAATCGCTATATTTCTGATCTTTTTTGTTCTGGACACAGAAGCACATGCTCTACAGTTGGGTGCACTTTCAACTCCTGTATAAGGAATCCTTAAGAGTGTGGCGATGATTCTGGGGAAGCTCAGGCAAGGGATTGCTGCAATGTCAAGGACAGCCTGAGCTAGATCCTATCAACCTCTTCCTAAGTGTATTAAACTATATTTCCTGATCATAGTGGTGCATGTCTAATTCCATTGCTGGGGAGGTGGAGCCCATTCCTGTCTTTAAAAAGCTATCAGCACTAGGAAACCAGAGGCAGGAGAATTAGGAGTTTGAAGCCAATCTAGTTTTTAAAAATTGTGCATGCTTGTGTGTAGACAGATGGCTGCTTTTCCAGAGGATCAGGGTTCAATTCCCCAGCACCCACACGTCAGCTAACAGTCACCTGCAGCTCTAGTTTTAGGGCATCTGATGTTCCCGCTTGCCTTAGCAGGTTTCAGACATGAATATAGTGCAGTCCCCATGTACAAGTCAGAAATAATGGTCATGGTAGCAGTCGAGAGATGGAGAGAGGAGAATCAAGGCCTTCCTCATGTATCTGTAAGAGACAGAGAAAAGATACTGGTTGAAGGTGAGTAGAATATAAGGCAAGGGAGAGTGTGGATACAAGACACAGGATTAGTTGAATTACTATTAAATGGAAGGGGGTGGAGCAAGAGACACTGGATATAAGCAAGGATATTACAGGTCTATCCTTAGGCATTGATGGACATGACCAGTATCCAAGAAGTGAACAAAAGCATAAGTGACATTCATAGCAAGTTTTTTTGGCTTTGTTTTGCATGTGTGTGTGTGTGTGTGTGTGTGTACATGTATCTCCCTGTAATAACTTGTCTTTTGCTCAGATTAGAAATGTGGAGTCTTATAAGTTTCACTTTCTTCACAAGATCTTCCTTGTAGCCCAGGCTACCTAGAACTTGAATCCTGTCTGAAGCTCTTGAATACTGGTACATTCCATAACACCTAACTAAAGTGGTGTTCGAGGGCATTTCATTGCACAGGCAGTCTCTTAGTTTTGGGGATGCTGTATGTAGTGAAAAACCAAAAACTAACTGGTTGAAGAAAGGTGCAGATAGATGATTTGACAATGCTCTGGTGTTTCTACCTGACTTTTTTAAAAAGATTTATTTATTGTATGTAGTACACTGTAGCTGTCTTCAGACACCAGAAGAGGGCATCCGATCTCATTACAGATGGTTGTGAGCCACCATGTGGTTGCTGGGAATTGAACTCAGGACCTCCGGAAGAGCAGTTAGTGCTCTTAACTGCTGAGTCATCTCTCTAACCTGCTCTGCCTGACTTTTGATAGCTTTGTTTACTTGTCTTTTCAACAAAATGTGTGTGTGTGTGTGTGTGTGTGTGTGTGTGTGTGTGTGTGTGTGTGTGAGAGAGAGAGAGAGAGAGTGTGTAAGAGAAATTGGGAGGGAGGAAGGGGAGAGAAAGACTGGAACTAGTGCTGTGGAGCTGGAGGGCGGAGGACAACCTTCAGGAGTCTCCTTCCACTGTGAGTTCCAGGGATCACATTCAGGTCATCAGGCTTGGAGGACAAGCACTTTCTACCAGATGAGACATGTTGGTAACAAGTCTCAAGTCTTCAAACCATTTGGTAGGTATGACTTGAATCCTCTTATTTCTTGGTTTTGTTTTGTTTTAAATATTTAATAAAGCTGTATAAATATTAAGACTAAAAATAAGTTGTAGAACAAACTATTAATGTCACCCTACCTCATGGGAACAAAAGGTCTTTCAGCTATTTGGCATTTTCACACATACTTTTTAGCTAGATGAACCTCTCCCCCTCCTCCACCCCAACCCACACTTAAACTCTTCCACCACCAGTATTCCCCTTTTCATGTGTGTTTTACTTAAAGCCTCTTTACCCCTTTCTCCCTCTATACCCCTTTCTGGCTCCTTGGTATTTACATTCACTTCCACACAAACTAGAAGCTAAGTTCCATGTATGGAAATGGAACATGCTGTGTATGTCTTTCTGAGCCAGGGCCTCATATTTTTTACTGGGTCTGTGTTTTGAGTAGTTGGGGGTGAGGTCCTGCCTTACAGTGAAATGAAAGTCTTAATAATGGGACTGTATTGTGGCTCTCTTTAATTTTATGAGTACCTTGTTGCTCTCTGCAGACACACCAGAAGAGGGTCTCAGACCCCGTTACAGATGGTTGTGAACTACCATGTGGTTGTTGGGAATTGAACTTAGGACCTCTAGATGAACCATCAGTGCTCTTAACCACTGAGCCACCTCTCCAACTCTGCATTGTAGTTTTTTAGCCCCATGAGAGGTCAGGAAACCTTGGGAATAAATTTTCACTTCCCCAGGAAGGCAGTTGGGCTTCTCAGAGGGAGCCACTGACAATGGGTCTTTAGTCAGTGATGGTTCTGAACTAGGGAGGGTAGCTCTAGGGCTGAGTCAGCTTCTGAAACACCTGGCCAGAGGATATAAGGCCAGAACTGAGCTGGTTTCCAAAATTCTTCAAGGTCTCACCAAATACAATAGAGCTAATAGCCAATCAAAATTATACTGTCTCTGCTTTGTCCCCTACTAAATCATAATTATACTGTCTCTGCTTTGTCCCCTACCAAATCATATTAAAGGTTACCTAATCCAGAGAGGCAAGTAACCCTATTAAAAAAATGGGGTACAAAGCTAAACAAAGAGTTCTCACCTGAAGAATATCGAATGGCTGAGAAGCACCTAAAGAGATGTTCATTATCCTTAGTCATTAGGGAAATGCAAATCAAAACAACCCTGAGATTCCATCTCACACCAGTCAGAATGGCTAAGATCAAAAACACAGGAGACAGCAGTTGTTGGCGAGGATTTGGAGAAAGAGGAACACTCCTTCACTGCTGGTGGGATAGCAAGCTGGTACAACCACTCTGGAAAGCAGTCTGGCAGTTCCTCAGAAAACTCGGCATGACACTCCCGGAAGATCCTGTTATACCACTCCTGGGCATATACCCAGAGCCTTTATCTGCAAGCAATAAGGACACATGCTCCACTATGTTCATAGCAGCCTTATTTATAATAGCCAGAAGCTGGAAAGAACCCAGATGTCCCTCAATGGAGGAATGGATTCAGAAGATGTGGTATATTTACACAATGGAATACTACTCTGCAATTAAAAACAATGAATTCACGAAATTCCTAGGCAAATGGTCAGAACTTGAAAATATCCTTAGTGAGGTAACCCAATCACAAAAGAACACACATGGTATGCAGTCACTGATAAGGGGGTATTAACCCAGAATCTCGGAATACCCTAGACACAATTCGCATATCAATAGATTTCCAAGAAGATGGAAGGAGAGACCCCTGGTCCTGGAAAGACTGGATGTAGGGGAACTCCAGGACAGAGAAGCGAGAGGGGGGTGAATGGGGAAAAGAGGGAGGGAAGAGGGCTTATGGGACTTTCGGGGAGGGAGGAAACAGGAAAGGGAAAATCATTTGGAATGTAAATAAAAAACAAAAAAAATGACAAGCACCTCCACATGGAAAGCCTGTCCATCTCCCAAGTTCCAAGAGTGCACACCTGTCCCAGATAATTGTTGGATTAAGAAAACATGACCACCAATCTTTGCTACTGAATGCCTCTCAAACATGTCAGCTGGGGAGAAAGTTCGCTGCATAAGAGTGCTTTGCTCTGTAAACATGGGCATCTATCTGAATTTGAATACCCAGCACCCACATTAAAAAACAAACAAGCCGGGCGGTGGTGGCGCACGCCTTTAATCCTAGCACTTGGGAGGCGGAGGCAGGCGGATTTCTGAGATCGAGGCCAGCCTGGTCTACAGAGCGAGTTCCAGGACAGCCAGGGCTATACAGAGAAACCCTGTCTCGAAAAAAAAAAACCAAACAAAAACAAACAAACAAAAAAAAGTTACCTAATCCTTCTGTAAACTTCCCCTGCATAAAAGGGGGCCCACGAGCTCCTTGAGCTGTTGCCATTTTGATGAATGGTTGACTCCACATGCTGGTAATTTCTGCAGAATAAATGCTCTTTGACTTTACATTCTTCCTTCAGGGATTCTTGGACCCTAAGACCCCAAAATTGGATGCTCTCTGGCGTTTGGTGTTTTGAAATGGCATTGAGTCTCAGAAGTCTATGTCATGGCAGCTGTATAGCCACTGTTTATGAGTCCACACTATTGATGGCAGGGCACCGGTGGGCTGGCTGGCCAGGCTGGTGGGCAGTGGCCGGCCTGCCCTCATCTTGTGGAGACTCTGACTCAGCACCAGATCCGATCCACCCAGCTCTAAGTTCCCGCCGTCGGGGCTGCTACCATGCCAGCTCCAAGCTTCAAATCCCCCACGGCCTTTTATGGCAAACCCATGCTTTGCTTTGCCGCTGTACCTTTCTCACTTGAACCCAGTCGAGTCACCGCCTGAAGGAAAACACACAAATTTAGTTCAGAAACAATGGTAACTCAATTGCTGGGCGAATCAACTAGAATCCTAATCTTGTAAACCACATTAAATCTAAATCCTCTGGTGGCAAATATTGGTGGATTTGCCATCTAAACTGGGGAACACTAGTAGCTACATCTTGTCCCCTCCCTGTCCCTGTCTGGAACACCCTATCGCTCCTGCTTCCTCTGTCCAACCCAGAAGTCCCACCTACTCACCCAGTGTTTGGTTCCTTTATTTACAAGAAGTCACCTGAGTATGTGACTGCTTCCTTGCTCCAGACAGCCCCTCCTGGGAAAGCAGAATTAACATCAAAATACAAATAGCACCATGGCCATTCACAACACTTCTACCTTTCTGTCCACTTAAAAGACTTTTTTCTCAGATATAAATTGAGCACAACTATTACCATTTTGTAATTTATAAAGTTCAAGATAGACATAATACCCATAGACCTAATACCCAGTACATAATTTTTGTCAGTTCAATAGAACACTCTGTCATCTATCCTAACTAAAACAACTTATAATTCTACACCTGACTTATGTCCTGGCTTTAGATTGTATGCCATCTGAAAACCATCCTCTCAAATCTATATTTTCTTTCTCAGTACTAAACAGCTTGGGTTGACTATGAGACTACCAGTTTTCAACCCCATCAGAAATTCAAGAATGATTGATATATGAGAAAATATGAAAATATGAGAAGCACAAAACATAGCTCCCAAAACTTAGCCAATTTATAGAGACCAATGATCACCTGAACAGCCCCTTATATGTCAAAATGTTGGAGCATCAGCCTTCAGCCTTCTGTCCCAGGTTCATCTGACAGACCTTTGGGTTTTTTTGTTTTGTTTTTTCAAGACAGGGTTTCTCTGTGTAGCCCTGACTGTCCTGGAACTCACTCTGTAGACCAGGCTGGCCTCCAACTCAGAAATCTGCCTGCCTCTGCCTCCCAAGTGGTGGGATTAAAGGCAAGCACTACCACTGCCCAGCCTGACAGAACTTTGTAATGCAAAATTTTGAAGGGCTGATTACCCTGTCTTGGCAGATATTATCAGTTGACTATTCTGCATAATATTTCCTTTTTCTGGATAGTATTTTGTCTGTAGATGAATTGAAGCAATTCTTGCCTAGTGGCTGTCTCACCACAACTGGAGCAACTCCATTGATTCTCAGTTTCTTCTTTGAATCCAAGAAAGGGGTGCTAGGAGCAGACATGTTTCTGGTCAAATAATTTTTAATAAAGAAATGTCCATAAATGTCATATTCTGTGGACTTCTGACACCTTTGAAGACATTTATTAATAACTGTTCATAGCAGGCAATTATCACTGCCCTTTCTACTTGGAGTCTGTGAATAATTTTCTCTATCCTAGTTCCGAACTGCAGGCGAAATTTCCCATGTGATTTGGACAAAATCTGTATATAAATCTATCCTAAAAGCAAATAATTCCAACTTTATAAATTCACAGTTAAATCAATATCTGCTC
The DNA here is from genome assembly GCA_036184385.1 of Tokudaia muenninki. Classification (NCBI taxonomy): domain Eukaryota; kingdom Metazoa; phylum Chordata; class Mammalia; order Rodentia; family Muridae; genus Tokudaia; species Tokudaia muenninki. The sequence goes on from BTHS01000005.1 coordinate 10,860,275, forward strand.
CAAGATGTAGGCAGCTTCCATTCTCCAGCTCTCTGATTCAGAGCAGCCTTCTTGTCTCTTTCCACAGCAGGGGACCATAGAGCCCTCCTTCTTTTAAGGTTTCAGTGCTTGAGTCCACACGACTCATCCCAAGGCCACCTTTCTCTCACTTAGAAAATAAAACTCTAACTCTCAGGCTAATAATCATAAATTTCTAGTGGATTCTTGCCCAACACGTTGGTTCACCACCTGTTGTGGGAAATAAAAAAACGAATCCACGCTACTGCCAGCATTACAGCCACATGAAGTCCCTATAACTGAGAGGTTTATGAGAGTAACAGAAATCTGTACAAATTGTTTGCTACTGTATTACAATTAATTGAGTCTTCAGCTTTCTCCCATCAGAAGTCTGGACCCAGCCAGGCTGAGGAGAAATGGAGAGGCATGTTTCCTTACCTTCCTGTCTTGGTTTCCTGCAAGCAACAAGAATCTCACGTATGCCTTTCTAGTCTCCAGTGCACTGCCTCAGGCACTCTGGTTGAGATGTATTAGTTCTTTGCTGCGTTCTCTGAAGTATGTGTGAGATAAGTGATTTTCTGATATCACTCTGAGTAGCCGATTTTCAATTTTGTGTTTACATTCGGGGTTCTTGGAGATTATTTTCAGGTTCTTATAAATGCCAGGCAAGCACTCTACTCCTAAGCCTACCTTCAGCTGTAAGTTAGTTTTCATTTTATCCTTTTGTGTATGAACGTGCCTGTGAGTCCCATGGCATGCATATGGAGATGCATATGGAGGTCAGAGAACGACCTCAGGTATTGGTTCTCCTCTCTCTCTCTCTCTCTCTCTCTCTCTCTCTCTCTCTCTCTCTCTCGTTCACTTCTTGTATGACAAAATTTTCCTGGGTAGACAACACACACACGTCTGCTCACACCAGATAGGGAACCCACAACAGACCAAAATATGGATACTATGAAAGCCCAACTTGGTGAACCAGTGAGTTTTATTGGGGTCACTTACAGGAGCACAGTTGGCTCAAGGACGGCTGCAGCACCAAGGTCCACCCAGTGTGGGTGGCAGCTCCCAAAGCTGGGGAACTAGAGCACACTGCACAGCCTGCATCTCAGCAGGTTGGAGAGTGGCCTTTCCGAGAGACTCCTCTGACTACTTCCAGGAAGCTCAGCTGGTTTTGCTTCTTCTAGAAGCTGCTCTGGGCTCAGAGTCTCTTTGCAGCTTTTCTCCCAAGAATGTTTGTTTCTGCGGCCTACTAGTCTCAGGGACTCACAGCTTTTATTGCTTACTCTGTCAGGGAGTGGCATAGTCAATCTGGTCAGTTTCAGGGACTTCCTGGAGCTAATTTTGGCTTGCTGACCTTTTTGCCTAAAAAGCTTTCACCGAAGGATGGAATATTTCAATTTCAGAGGAAAACATTACACAACACCACTGCACCGCCAGTGCCAGGATAGCTAACCTTCAAGCTTCTGGGGATTCTGCTTCCACCTCCCATCTCACTGTAGGGTCGTTGGAATTACAGATGTGCCTCCACTGCATGTGGCTTTTCCTTGAGTTCTGGAGATTCAGACTCAGGTGCTCATCCTTTCATGGCAAATGCTTATTTACTCATTGAGCTGTCTCCTCAGCTTAGACCTATTTTAATTTTTGTCCCCTGGGATTATGCCCAGGAGCTTATACATGCTTCGCATGTGCTGTATCACTGAGCAGTGTACTTGCCACTAGGCCAACTGTACTCCCAACTATATTCCCAATTATACTCAACTATACTCCCAGGACTGTGTAGGATTTTTTTTGTTTTTGTTTTTTTCAAGACAGGGTTTCTCTGTGTAGCCTTAGCTGTCCTGGAACTCACTCTGTAGACCAGGCTGACCTCGAACTCAGAGATCCACCTGTCTCTGCCTCCCAAGTACTGGGGATGTGTAGACCATTTTTAAGGACTGACATATGATTTATAAATTGGACAAGACTGAATTGATTTACAATAATCTAAATCTACAATTTAGATGCATCAAAAACTTTGTTTCGTGGAGTATCATTTATTAATCATTACCTGCCATGGTATGTCCAACATCATGTTCTCTTGGGCTTCTCAAGTTCTCCAGGAATGATCCCTGTCTGAGCTAGGCTGTGGGCACGTAATCAGAATGGGAGAAAATAGGAGCCTTTCCTTCTCTCTTTTTGCCTTCCCTGGGAGGCACTAAACATGTATTCCAAGTGTATCACTGTATCTATGTTCACTCCAGTTTCAGGGACAGGTAAGCTATAAAAAATGTTATGTTACTTTAGAATTAGTAATTTTGAGGGCTGGGTATGCACTTCAGTTGATAGACTCTTGGCTTAACATACTAGAGCCCCTGGGTTGATGTTCATCGCGGGATACAGCTGAGTGAGGTGGGCATGTGAGTGTAAGGGAAGAGTTCAAGGTTTTCCTGGATATAAAGTAATTGAGACTGGCCTGAGATTCATTCCCTTTTCATTTTTTTAAAAGATTTATTTATTTATTTTATGTAAATGAGTACACTGTAGCTGTACAAATGGTTGTGAGCCTTCATGTGGTTGCTGGGAATTGAATTTAGGACCTCTGCTCACTTCGGTCAACCCTGCTCACTCCAGTCAGCCCCGCTCACTCAATACCTGCTTGCTCAGGCCCCAAGATTTATTTATTATTATAAATAAGTACACTGCAGCTGTCTTCAGACATACCAGAAGAGGGCATCAGATCTCATTTTGGATGGTTGTGAGTCACCATGTAATTGCTGGGATTTGAACTCAGGTCCTTCAGAAGAGCAGTCAGTGCTCTTAACCACTGAGGCATCTCTCCAGCCCCCTCCCCCCTTTTTTTTTACGATCAATTTATACTTTTTTTTTCTTGAGACAGGGTTTCTCTATGTAGTCCTGGCTGTCCTGGAACTCACTCTGTAGACCAGGCCGGCCTCCAACTCAGAAATCCGCCTGCCTCTGCCTCCCGAGTGCTAGGATTAGAGGCGTTTGCCACTACTGCTTGGCACTTTCTCTTTTCAAAAACAACCAACATTTAATAATGAAAAGAATTAGTAATTTTGAAATGGAAGAACTGTATTAAAGAAACCCAATGTTGGACAATTCTGCTATTGTTTAAGCTTTATCCCAGAAATCCTTTGGGGGTTAATATAGACTTTTAAGTTTTGTTTGTATTATTTTTAGTTATAGAGGGCTTTGTGTATCTGCATGTGGGTATGTGAACACAAGTACAGATTTGGAGGAGGCCAAATGCATTGGAGCTCTTGAAGCTGGAGTTATAGTTGATTGTGAATTGCCATGTGGTGGCTGGGAATTGAACCTGGGACATCTGCAGAAGTAGCAGTGCTCTTAAGTTTGTGTATATGTGGGTGTGTGGGGAGGGTGGTAATGTCCACGTGGGTGCCTGGAGAAGCCAGAAAAAAATCATTAGATGTCGCTAGAGTTGGAGTTACAGATAGGTGTGAGCCAGGTGATGCGGGTGCCAGGACCCACACTTGGATCCTCGGAATTAGCAGCAAGTTAACCATTGAACCATCTCCCCGGTTCCAGTAGAGGGTTTGGTTTTGAAGAAAATAAGAGCAAAGGTTGTTCTCCTAAGAACATTTAAATGCATTTCTGAAATAAGCATGGGTTTGTGGAGCTTGGGACAGAGTTCCAGGAGAGGGGGAGAGAGAGAGAGAGAGAGAGAGAGAGAGAGAGAGAGAGAGAGAGAGAGAGAGAGAGAGTCCAACTTTCCCCTCTCCCTGAAGATCATCTACCCTACTCCCATCATTGACCTGTTGACTTTCTTTTCTTTCTTATTTTTTATTTAATTTTTTACATAAACATTTTTATTAAAATTAACTTTGAAAACAATAATGACAGCATTGCTTCACATTTTTGCAATGTTTTTCTGCTTGACAACAGAAGACAGTTGGAGTCTCAGACCTGCTTTATCTGGCCATTGCTTTCACCTGGAGTGGCATGGGAGAAAGGAAAACTCCGCAAAGGATTTCAGGACCTTTGTAGGATCTGTTAACTACATGAAAACCACAGCAACAGAAACGGTGTCTCAGCAGAATACAGCCACCGAATCAGCATCAGGATGCCCACTCCTTTCCTGGCCAGCATGTTCAAAGGAAACTTGAGCTCTTGTTAATTCAATTTCAATCTTTTTTTTTTTTTTTTAATTTATGCCAGCAATTGAACACAGGGCCTTACAGCTGAGCTACTGCACCCCCTAGACCCCAAACTAGATTTTCTGTTTTAGAAACAAAGTCTCCTAGACTCAAAGGATCCTTCTACCTCATTCTCAAGTACCTGGGATTACAGGCAAACTGTCCAAACATCAGTTTTCAAATTGATTTTAAGATCACTCTATTGCCAGCCAAGATTACATAGTACGATGTTTTTTTTTTTTTTGTCAAGTTTTGTTCTAGAGATTGCCACATGCCATTCACAATCAGTACTAACCCTGTAGTGTTTAGAGTTTACAAAGCCTTTCTGTGCTCCCTTGATGTCATTCACTCATTCTTAGACTCTGTCATGAGATGAAAGCCCAGAGCAGACCTAACTGGTCCAAGGCTGCCAAATCCTTCCTCATTCCTGCCTGGTGCTATCACAGAAGGAAGACAGTCTGAGGCATTTCCAGGTGCCAGTGACCCGCACTTCCAGACTTTAACTGGTTCCTCGTGACCTTGGGAAGATGAACCCACAGGACAAGTGTGTTCTTGTCAAGAACAGTGTACTTTTTGAGGCTGGCTTTCTGTCTCTGAAGAGGTTCCTTTCAGATCACTCTTTCCACATACATGAGACAGCAACCATCTCCAACTTAAAGGCTTTGACACAAAATACAATATGGCTGTGGGAACACCAAACTCCAAAGACAAAGGAAAGAAAAAGAACCGTGGTTCTATCTAATTTGTAAGTAACAGGAAGTCACTAAACGAGTAACAAATGCGTATGTTTCACGGGAGAGTCTTTCCTAATGCCCATACTTTTGGAATTCCCACTCTCTGTTGTCCATCGGACACACCTGCCTTGTTTTGAGCTATCGAGAGATGCAGTGGAAATGAAAGGCAAGGTTACAGACTCCCATGCAACTGTACACTCTTCGGAAGCAGATGACGCCTGGTTGGCCTGACATTCACTACAAAGATCCATAATGTGGTTCCTGCAGATGACACAGTTATCAGCCATGACATCCCAGGCCCAGAGGGCTACTGCAGTCCACTTTTTTTTTTTGTTGTTTCTTGAGACAGGGTTTCTCTGTGTAGCCCTGGCTGTCCTGGAACTCACTCTGTAGACTAGGCTAGCCTCGAACTCAGAAATTCGCCTGCCTCTGCCTCCCAAGTGCTAGAATTAAAGGTGCGCGCCACCACTGCCCAGTTGCATTCCACTTTTTAACTTCAAAGCGCTTCTTGCCTGCACCCGTGTTGGTGACTGGGAGGGGTGGTGGGTATCCATGTTCATCACCGCCGCCATTTTGGAAACACACTCGCCTCTTGACTTTCTGGTTGAGTCTCAGCCTGGATATTTCTAGAAGGCACCACTCTCTGATCATACTTGTCACATGGTCTCATGATGAGGTTGGCTCACAGCTAGCTGCTCAGTAACTGCACATGGACTTGCCTGTGGAATAATGAGCCTTCAAAATGCAAATTCAACCGTAATCGGGAAGTTGTAAGAATGTTTACCTCTCTCTGCCTTGGCTTTGGAAGTCTTGGGAAACTTGTTTTCCTGAGAGATATGAAGTATCATAAACCGTCTGCACGATTCTTACAGGAAATGTAGCAGTGCCGCAGAAGGAAACACCTATTTCTTCTGTTGTATGTGAGCTGCATTGCTCCTGAATTTCAGAGAGTGTAGAAGGAACAGCAGAGGGCAAAAGGGATGTGGCATCAGACTGAAATCAAGTTTCCCTTCACAGACTGGTTAGAACAGACATGTAGCAGCCACTAGATGGCAGCTTATGATAGGGCATTTAAAGCCGCTGCAGTTTTGAGATCTGTCCACAGTCAGAGGAGAAGGGAGGAAAGACTATAGTTTGTGTACTTGCTACACTCATCTCACATTTTGTTTCCCCTGTGTAACAGTATGTTATTGTCCACACAATACACTCAAAGCCTCACGCTCTGCAAACGTATCTGATAAACTTTTACAGGCTGGTTAACCTTCCAGTCTTCACATAAGATATTTGCTATCAAATTTCAGAACTGTGCGGTTTTGGAGATTTATCTGTAATTCCTAAGAATACATTCCCTCCATTGAAAAGTCAGGGAGCCAGTGTTTTCCATCTCGACTCACACACAGTAGGTGCTCAATAGATGTTGGCTGACTTGACTGAAGGGAAATGGAGAAAAGGGGGTCTGAAAATGGGAGATGTGGAGCTGGTACCAGAGTGAAAATTCAGCACGATGTGGAGGGTCACCAAGAGGGGAAAGGGAAGAAAAATAACACATCTGCATCCTGCCCCCTTCTGAGAGCAAACCTACTACACAAAACCCATGGTCATTTTGCCAGCTTTTTATTAGTGTTTGTTTATTTGTATGAAACAACGGTTTCCTAGAGGCTGGCAATGACTTCTCTATGCATCCAAGAATGATTCAGAGCCCTCGATGGGATCCTCTCACCTCTGCTTCCCCAGTACTGGGATTCCAGGTCTACGTGTCCAGGTTCGTAGTCAGGAGATAGACAAGTCTCCAGCTACACATCCAACCGAACGGCAAAGGAATCTCAGGGACGAAGCCTTCATAGACTGGGTTACCACCGCTCTGGACGCTTCTTGGCAGGAGAAGCTTATCCAGATGATAATAGAGGGGTGACATGTGCCTGGTATCTGGGACCAGGAGACAGATTCAGGAAGAGGGTGAGCAGAGCAGATGTTCATGTGGGGTGTGGAGGGAGATTTGGAGATACAGATGGTGCAATCTGAAGATTCCTAGGAGGCAAGCCCAAAAGTGTGTATCATTTATCTTAGCAGAAAAGGTCTTTAATTGAGGCAGTGACCTGGATAGTAGCAACTTTGGAGATAGGCAGAGTATAGTGGTCAGCATAAGATTAGAAACAATACTTTGTTTAAAAAAATTATCTAAAAGTGGATGGAGAGATGGCTCAGTGGCTAAGAACACTGACTGCTCTTCCAGAGGTCCTGAGTTCAATTTCCAGCAAGCACGTGGTGGCTCACAACCATCTGTAATGGGATCTGACTCCCTCTTCTGGTGTGTCTGAAGACAGCTATAGTGTGCTTACATACATTAAATAAAATTAAATAAATACATTTTATTAAAAAATGTCATCCAAGAGATAGGCAGCGGAAGCTCACTGTGGAAGCTCCTCCTTGGTGCTCCTGCCGATTGTAAAGAGCAAGGAGGCTACTTTTGCAATGATATGGATGACTGCAGACACACAGTTGATAAAGAGGGACACAGAAGGCTTCTGTAACAACCCCAACCTTACCCATCCCAGCCTCCCCCAAAAGTAACAGCCTAAACAGGAAGCTATGGAAGAGAACTCTTAAAAAAATGTGTTAAGGATTCAGAAGTTAGCTCTCTATAACTGATGGCTTCTGCCAGGGGTTCAGGAAGGGAAGAACTCAGTTCTATTTAGGGGGCAAGGACATGGAGAGTTTGGACCATAATCTAGTGAGTACAGACAAAACAAATTAAACCTGTTTTTTTTTTCTATTTTTTTAAAATTTGTTTTTATTTTTAATTTTTTTCAGGGGAGGGAGGTAAAAAGTAGGGGTGGGAGTGGATATGGAAGGACTGGGAGTTGTGATCAGGGTGCATGGTGTGAAATTTCCAAAGAGTCAACAAAAAAATGTAGAAAAAAATCATCTAGGCTATTTTAGTCTCTTTCTGTTGCTGTGAGAAGACACTCTGACGAAAGCAAGGGGTATGCAGAGTCTATTATGGTAGGGACTTAAGTCGGCAGGAGACTGAAGTAGCTGGTGGTATCCCACCCACAATCAGGAAACAGAAAGCAATAGGCATGCTGTCACTCGGTTCTCTTTCTCCGTTTATATGGTTCTGGATCCTAGCTAGGGAATGGTGCTACCCAGTAGTGGGCAGGCCTTTCCACCTCAATTAATGTAAAAGATAATCCCCCAAAGGCACGCTTGCATGCTCCTCTTCCAATTAATTCTATATTCTGTCAAGTTGGCAGTTAACATTGACGAGGGATATAGACAAGTTGGTAGTTGGCCGACTATGTGCAAAGCCCTGAGTTTGATCCCATGCGTCACTCAAACCGGGGACAGAGGTACAAGCCTATAGTTTCAGCACTCAAGAGGTAGAGGCAGGAGAATCAGAAATTCAAGGTAATCCTCGGTTCCAGAGTTCGAGACCAGCTTCAGGTTACATGAGACAGGAGGAGGAAGAGGAGGAGGAGAAGGAAGAAGAGGAAGAGGAGGAATAAGAAAGAAAGAGAGAAAGAAAGAAAGAGAAAGAAAGAAAGGAGAGAAAGAAAGAGAAGGAAGGAAGGAAGGAAGGAAGGAAGGAAGGAAGGAAGGAAGGAAGGAAGGAAGGAAGGAAGATGTCAGCAAAATAGTTCAGCTCTGAGTTTGGATCTCTGGGCACACTTGATTGAAGGAGAAAACTGATATTACAAGTTTTCTTCTGCCCCCCTGCCCCCGCATTCATGCTATGGCACAAGTGTACCTCTGTTCTTATATATACATTCCAAATAAATACATAAAGTGTTATCTTACAAATAACCTAAACACCATAAAACACTACCTGCAGCTACCATGTGTGGATAATGAAAATTCTAAAATGTATCTGGGCTATGGCTACAAATTTGTGAGTATATTGAGTTATTGTACATTACACATTTAGAGTGAATTATATAGTATATAAATTATATCTGTTTTTTTTTGTTTTTTGTTTTGTTTTGTTTGTTTTTTTTGTTTTTTTTGTTTTTTGTTTTTTTTTTTGGTGGCAGGGTTTCTCTGTATAGCCTTGGCTGTCCTAGAACTCACTCTGTAGACCAGGCTGACTTGAGACTCATAGAGATCCACCTGCCTCTGCCTCCCAAGTGCTGGGATTAAAGTGTGCAATGCCACTGCCCAGCATAATTATATCTTCATGTCACTATTATCAGGAAAAAAAATCTCACCTGCCATGGGTATCACAATCCTAGAAAGGACTTCGAGATATCATCAAATATAGTTTAATCAGATATAGTTCATCTAACTAATATCAACCAAATTGTTAAGCGCTTTCACAGGCTGAGGACTGAGAGATGTGTTGGCAGCCCTGGGTAAAGGCATTTGGCTCAGAATAGAAATCAGGCATGCTCCTTGGAGGAGGTGGCTTAAGCCAAGAGATGAAGGCTGTAGAGGCGGCATGGTGGTATTAAGATGACTAAGGAACGGTTTTGCAAGGAGGCCTCAGAGACGCAATGTACCTGTGTAACCTCACAGCTTCAATGATACTTTGTTAGCTACTTTCTCATTACTGTGACAAACCTCTGTTAGGGTCCAAGAATTTGGGAATAATCCCCTACAAAAACCAAGTTCTATCCAGCAAAAAGTATCTTTATTCAAAAGCTGATATATATCAGGGAGACAGCTGGGTTTGAGATCCAAGTCCTGTCATGTGAGGGCAAAACAGAATAGCTTTTTAAGAAAAACAAAACAAAGAAGCAAAACACAGATTAGGTGGGGGTAGGGACATCCAATCAGGTTCATGCATACATTGGGTATTCCACACCAGATATTTTAAATGGCTTCCTACGCATCACAAATGTCAGGTGGCTTCCTTGAGAGCTTGACCTGGATTGAGGCCAGCCAATCAGAGCTCTTTTTGTACCTGTGGTCTCTGTTCCAGCTGGGTGCTAACCATTGGAGTGTAGAGTGTGATATTGTATCTTGGAGCATCTGGGACATTTGAGTCAGAGCCGTTTCTGGAAGTTTAGCTTAGAAGAGAATGGAGACCGTATACAAAATGGAATCTCTGTAGTTAAGGGAGTCTGCAACACCTTTGACAAAATCAACTCAGTAAAGCAAAGCTTTCCTCTGTCTCGTGCTTTGAGGGCATACAGTCAGTCGTGGGAGAGAGAGAGAGAAAGTGTGGCAATGTAGGTGTCTGGACGTCATGTCTACAATCAGGATGCAGAGAACTGCATGCTCAGCTTGATTTTTTCTTCATTCCTGTTTTATTTAGTCTGGGATCCCAGCCAGTGAGATTCCACCTACACTCAGGGTGCGTGTCCCCTACTCAGTCCTCTGTGAAAACAATCCCACAGGCATGCCCAAAGATGTGTCTCCTAGGTGATTTCAAATTACATTTGCAGTGAAGACGAACCACCGCAGCATCGACATAATAATGGAATCTGACTCTGTCTAGATTGAATCCCTAGTTCCTTCCATCCCACCCAAACTGTGTGTCCTTCAGGATTTTTTAAAATTTTTACCAATAATAATTCAATGATCCAAAATCAGTCCTCACCTTTGATTTCTGTTTCACTCTATTTCATGTCCTGTCCAAACTCCATTGACTCCACTTATAAAATATTCCCAGGGGGCTGGAGAGATGGCTCAGTGGTCAAGAGTACTGACTGCTCTTCCAGAGGTCCTGAATTCAATTCCCAGCTCACAACCATTGTAATGGGATCCAATGCCCTCTTCTGATATGTCTGAGTACAGCTACAGTGTACTCATTTACATAAAATAAATAAATCTCAAAAAATATATTCCCGGAATCCTCTTTGCACTACCGTCATGGCTACTCCCTTGGTGCGAACCAGTTCTCCTGGAGATCTTTACAATAACTGAATTATCTCCATTTGTGAATTGTTCCGTGTAGTTTCCAGTACAGCATCCAGAAAAGTCCTGGTGAAACTTGTTTGTTGCTCCCTGTTTAAGATCGTTCAGCTGGTGTTTATCCCATTGAGTAGAAGCCAAAGTCTTGGTCATGTCCTCTCCTTACCCGTACGCTCAGCCCCTCCTGCTGCCATCTTGTTCAAACTCTACAGCGACCCACCATCTTTACAATTCTTTGAGTAAGCTCTCTGCAGAGCCATCATGCACTCATGCTATTCACAAGTCTCTGGCTGTAAAGTTTCCAGTGTTTGCCCCCTAACTTCTCTTCCAATATTCAAAAGTCATCTTTGTTGTTGATGTTTACAAGGACAGGGTTTAATAAAAATAATTTTCTAACTTACGCATCAAGTGGAAGTTATCGAAGAGGAGGCAGTTACAGGAATCAGTAGTAAAGCAATTGTACAAGGGCGGGAGGTGCAGTTGACGCTAGTGTCTCTGCCGGAGCATTGGCAAGCCCCAGCGAAACTGCCAACTGCATTCAGCCACAGCTGAGGACGGATCTGTCACCACTGAGGTAAACTGCGGCTGCTTGTGTGGCACTGGCTGGGGCTGCCACCAGGCAAGACAAGGCTTCATGTCATGCAGTCCTTGGCTTGGTGCTCACTGGGTAGCCATGTATGACCTTGAACTCTCTGCTGTCTCCCCCGAGTTGTCTGGGGTTCCGGGTGTGGGCTACCACGCCTGGCTAAAATGTCACCTTAGTAGTAAATGTTTCCTTGACCATCGCGTTGAAAATTAATTGCGTTCCCCAGGCTCTCCTTATCCCTCCTTAATCGTGGTGGATCTGGTATTGTGTCAGCTGAGTTGCTTCAGTAGTATTTGCCAGATCCTCTTCCCTCCAGAGTCCCAAGGTCACACACACACGCACGGAACATACTGCTAAGTCACGGAAGGCAGGAGTGAGGGGTGTTCGGCTGGAACCCACACTCGCCCCTGCACAAGCTGGGAAACCCGTTTGCCCTCTTTTTCCACCCAACCCTGCCCGCACTGGGAAACCTCTGAACAAAGGAAAGGTGCCAATCTTGGCAGCGGTTTGCAACCTCTCCCTCCAACGCTGCCAGCTACCCAAGTCCATGCCTAAGTGCCCAGCTCTTGACCATACTTGAACACAAACAACCTAATTTATGGCTCACGCGTCATCACTCTTTGCCTATGGTCTATAAAACTTCCTCATCCCTGTTCTTTGGGACTGATGAACCTTTGAAGGAGCAGCACCTAATAAACCACCTGCTTTCATCCACTTTTAATCTGTTCTAATCTGGCCTGTATCTGTGTCACTGAGGGAGAGAAAAAGCCTATCAAAGAGGCGCTACTGTTTTTCACACAGAAGACCCAAACAGGGCAGAACACAGTGGTGTGGCTGTGTGTGTAGTGACTCACCCGTGGGTTCACATCTCTCTTCTTGGATCACCTGGTTGAGGTTTGACAGTGGCTGAACCCACACCTGCAACCGACCCCTCCCATAGTGTGTCGGCAGCCTGGGCCAGGGTGCACTCAGCTCTATGATGGAGTGGGCTTCTCCTTTAGGGATATCTACATGTTCTCACTTCTGGGACAACCCAATCCTCTTGGTCTTCAGCTCAGCCAGTGTAGTTTCTCAGATGTGAAGTTCCAGGGCCTGGGGAAGGGGGTGGGGTACACTCTGTGTATAGAGTCTTCAGAGCTGAGTGACTGACTGTTGAGAACTTCCACGTCTGTGGAGCCAGAGCTCTGGCTAAAAAAAAGTCATTTATTTGTTTATTTCTTGCGACAACACCTTCCTGACTTTTACTTAAATCATTTTAGAATGTAAGAAGACTTCCACCAGTCCAAAGGCTGAAAATGTCATCAGATGGCATCAAGGCAGAGAGCAAAGACTACCTGTGACCCACCCAGCTGTTTTGCTTTGCCGTGACCCACCTGCCTGGTGTTGTTACCTGAAGGGACTCTGGCCAGCTTCGGTGTGGTGAGCATGGCTCAGGCAGGCCTTGCCCTTCTCCCCCAATCCCTCTGCCTGGCTAAAAACTGGTACATTACATTCCTAAAGCTAACCATGAAAATCTATTCCCTTATTTGTCTACTTCCTCCTCCTGAGACTGACCACCGAGGTCCAGCTATCAAAGTATTGAAGTCCCACAATCAAAAGCCTCCTTTGGCTCACTCAATTAGCATGCCCAAGTAAAATTAAACACCTCATCCCAACACTCCCATTTTATCTCTAAAACCCACCATTTTTCTATGTGCCACATCTGTCTCCTCTCTATTCAGAGGCAGTCCTTTGTCCCCTCTAGGACAAATATCCCACCCTCTCTCCCTTGTTTCCTTCCCCTTCTCCCTAGTCCTCTGTCTCTTGTCTTTGTTTCTTATTCCTTGTTCTCTGTCCCTCCAGGGTACACAAATTTCCTTTGTGCTGAGAACTTGGTCTTGGGGGTCCTGGGCTTATAATGATCTCTTGTATCATCAACATATTTGAAGTGGAAACTTAAGGGTTCTTTGGGATGTCAGTTGGATGGTGTTTTGCTGGGGCAAACTTGTTGAGGGAACATTTCGCTGAAGCAGACACAGGAGAGAGGATGTTCTGCTCAAGCAAGCACATGAAAGGACACGCAATGGAAGGATTCCTTGCTAAGGACTCTCACGAATTGATCTGCCTTACACTGACTGCATAGTTGAGCTGCATTTTTCGGGATTCCATAAAGAGAAACGCAACAAAAGACTTCTGGTGGTGGGCAGCAGTTTCTTGTGGCTTCCGTGGAGTTGGGCTGATTGGATGCATGTGCAGAGGCAAGGCACAAGCAGCACACGTGATGTTTGGAGGGATAAAGAGGACTCCACAGAGTGACGGAGACAGAGCTTGGCTCTGCCATGCAATGCTTGTGGGTCTCAAATCTTCATGGATCATCACTTCCCTGAGAGAGGCACAGCTGAGAACTCTGGTGTCCCTTCAGGTCCCTCCCGCTGCCTTGAGCCGAGGCTGAAGCCTGGGTCATGTCTCCGCTTGCTGACCCAACTCCACCGAACTGGACTGCTGGTGTCTCAGTGAAGTGCTTGCGAGTGGATCAAGCTGCCTCTGCCTGCTCACTGGTGAACTGAACTGCCAATTTCCAGACAACACGGACAGGAGTTGCTCCAAAGAACTTTCCTAAACAGGTCCACTTCCCCTGTATCCTTTCTTTTCCACTACCTCTGGTGGGTGGTGGGCTACAAGGGAGGTTAAAGTGTTTAAGAACCATCATTTGAAAATAAGGTTTGAAAAAGTTAAAGTTACACACATTTTTAAGGTACCTTTATTTTTGACTGTCTTTGTTCGTTTACGTTAGAACTTCACGACACTGTTACCGGGATGGAATCTATGTTCCTGGGCCATAGTCATTCCTATTTGGCTCCAGAAGAAATTTTCTTTTATCCCCTCTGAGGTGAGAGCTACAAGTGTGCACCGACAGTCCCACCCTGCCCCTTCTCTCTCCTTGACTGCCCACCTGCTGACCTCAGGCACCAGCAGAACGTGCTAAAGAAAGAGTTTTGTGCACACTGCTTATCTAGTCTCTAGAACTTCATAAATTCCTGGTGTGCACACACACATATTATGTATAAGATGCAGTCTTTGAATGGGGGAAGGGCCTTGGTTGATAATCTTTGCTAGTTTCCTGGTACAGATGTTCCTATTGTAAAACCCAACCAACTCTGTTTTTTTTTTTTTTTGAAGAAACTCCATTTTGTGCGAGACCAGGGGCTAAACTCCAATTCCAGGAAGAAAATCACACCTGAGCAAGCATCCTAGGACACCCCTCTCCCCTTTAGCAACAGCCAGGCTGCAATAGCAGGACGGAGGTACATAGAGATAAGCTAAGACATCCTGCAGAGAGTAGATAACCTGACCATCCTGTTTGTCAGGCGATTCTGCCCTCCTGTTTGGTTCCTGCAGATTACGACAGAAATGCAGTTTTTAAAAATATTAACTAGCTGGCCAGTATGGAGTTTCCCCAAGTTTGCTGTAACCACAATAAAAACCCTGCACCCCTAGACTCCGGCTCTCACTCTGACCTGCTGCAACGGCAAGAGTCTGAGAGACCTTGCTCGAAAGCTTGTAAAAAAGACCCTTATGTGTTTTGCATCGTAATTGGCTCTTTGGTGGTTTTTGGGTCCCTGTCACGTGGCGTAACACCATCACAGTCAATTTCGAACTGTTTATATGATGTCCCTGCAGAGGCAGTAGAAGGAAATGTTAAATGAGCTCAGCCACTGGAAGCTGGAATCAGCACAACTGTGCGCACGCCTACCGACGGGCTTGTCTAGATGCGCCCCATGTTTTAGCTACCCGTCTCCTGCCCTGAGAGTGGCACTTGAGAGCTGACCCACGGAACTGATGAACCAGAGTTAAGTGGAGAACAGCGGCACCTGGCTGAGGAGTAGGAGGAGGAAGAACTTGGTCACCTGGTCTCACTGAACAAGTACTTGTAGAACACCCATCACAGGCTAGGTGCTCTGTTAGCCGCTAAGGCGCATGAAAAGAACAAGGCTTGTTTGTCAATCTGGCAGAATGCAGCAAGAGATGAGGAAAATCCAGTTTCAGGAAAAACAGGGTTAACAAGGATTTTTCAAGATCAGGAAAACATTCCACGGTTTGTACTAAAGCCAGTAATAAGGGTTCATGATTCCCTGAAGAATGATACCCCAGACTCAAGTAGTATATAAATGCAAAGAGTGTCTTATTCTGCAGAAGTCCAGCACACTGAAGTCTCCCATTACCAGAATAGAGACACCTCCGAGTGAGCTTGCAGACCTGATTTACAGCATACTAGGGAATTCCAGGGTAGGTGACCTCTACGTAATCTGTTGGGTCCATCTCTGTGGACATTCCATTACCAGGGCATGGGGGCTGGAAACTTGCTGGGGAAATTTGGAAACTGTTGCTGAGGAAGTCTGGAAACTGCTGCTGACCCACTGTCCTTGCCTCAGGCCCGGTGGCAGGGCAGTTTCTGAGGTCTGGACTTGCCTGGAATTGCCCAGATTTAGGCCTAGTCTTCGTAACTGCCAATTTGAAGCCTATCATGAA
Source organism: Tokudaia muenninki (assembly GCA_036184385.1). Taxonomy (NCBI): domain Eukaryota; kingdom Metazoa; phylum Chordata; class Mammalia; order Rodentia; family Muridae; genus Tokudaia; species Tokudaia muenninki. Next base: position 10,876,108 of record BTHS01000005.1, read on the forward strand.
ATCAGCCTTGCCTTCTTTCCAGCAATAATGTATGTTTCCAACAGGATTGAGAAGAGTCCTCTTTATCAAACGTGTGTGTGTGTGTGTGTGTGTGTGTGTAAAAGCATGGTGACCAATTGAGTGTTGAGCATGTTCTTCTTAAGCCATGTAATGTAATATATTTGTTTTCATTACAGCGACCACACCCCCATACCCTTTTGAGACAGGTCTCTCTATGTTCAGAATGGCTTTAACATCATCATCCTCCTGCCTCAGACTCCCCTTGCTGGGATTATAGGTGTGCGCCACCACACCTGGCAACAGTCATTCTTCTGTTGGTAAAAATGTAGAAGATAGGGATGTTGATACCCCTTTTCCTTTTGGAAAATATTTGTGTAACATACATGAAATGGGCTAATGTAAAAGTATATATGGTCCTTGAACAGTTCAGCAGCAAGAAAATAGTCAAAGGATCAGTAAAGTCTCTGGTAGACATTGTTTGAAAGAAGGTATCTGTGGCGGGTTTGGCCTAATGCTGCTTGTATTCTAATGTTAGCTTGGGTCCCTGGAATTGTTTGCATGAGAGAGTTCCCCGTAAGACACTGAGGGACCACGCCCCCAGTTAATTCTGATTGGTAAATAAAGATGCCTGCAGCCAATAGCTGGGGTAAAGAGACAGAGGAAGGGTTAAGGTTTCCACAGGGAGGGAAAGGAGGAAGTAGGAGATCTGCCATGGAGGGAGATCGTAGAGGAGGGGAGGGACGCCATGTCTGAAGAGTGCAGGATAGAGAGGCATGGCCGCCATTTAAGGGAGAGGGCTGCCTATCTGGTTCCATGGCAGCCGAGAGAGAGAACACAGAACTTAGTAAGTAGTAACTCGGAATTGTCGTTGGGAGGTAGTGGAGGTTAGGCAGTAGCTCAGCTATTGTGCTGCTTAAGGCATATTAAAATATAGAGGGTGTGTGTGTGTGTGTATGTGTGTGTGTGTGTGTGTGTGTGTGTGTGTGTGTGTTTCTTTCGGGAACATAAACCATTGAGGTGGGTAGTGAACCAAACGTTGGGCTTTATCCTTTAAATATTTAATTCAGCAGGTGTCTCTCTTAGTTACTTTTTCTCTTGCTGTAATAAAATACCCCCTAAGGCTCACTTAGTATAAGGTTTTAGTCCCTCTTGGTGGGGAATCCGTAGCATCAGGAGCCTGAGGCAGCTAGCTTGTCACATCGTATCTGTAATAACAGAATGCTAGTCAGTCTTTAAAGAGAAGGGAATCCAAGCAGGGCATAGTGACACACGCCTTTAGTGGCAGAGGCAGGTAGATTTCCGAGAATTCAAGGCTAGCCTGGTCTCTGTAGTGAGCATTACAAATGCTACCCAATTTTTGCTTTATGTGTGGAACATAGAAAGACTGAACTCTTCAAAGCAGAGAGGAAAGTACAAGGCAAGGTGGCTGCAGAGCGAACTGCACCAGGCTGACCAGGCTGACCAGGCTGCACCAGGCTGACCAGGCTGAACCAGGCTGCACCAGGCTGACCAGGCTGACCAGGCTGCACCAGGCTGCACCAGGCTGACCAGGCTGACCAGGCTGCACCAGGCTGACCAGGCTGACCAGGCTGCACCAGGCTGACCAGGCTGCACCAGGCTGACCAGGCTGCACCAGGCTTACCAGGCTGACCAGGCTGCACCAGGCTGCTTCCCACACCCGTCCATTCCCAGAGCTGGTTCTGAGTTTTGGAGTCTCCCATCCGGAGCCTTGGAGGATCTACTCCTCACTGGCCTCCGATGGGCGAAGGAAATGATGCCTAACACAGACTCCTAACCCAACTGTCCTTGTAAACCACATGCTTTAAAGTGGGTTTACTTATTTATGGTTATATTGGAAGAGTCAGTTTACATCCGAGTCTGGGCCACTGGGCTCGGTGTAGGCGTTTTTATCCTTTAAGATATCTTGCTCTTCCATTCCCACTCCTTTAGTCTCTTGGGCTCCTTACGTAGAGTTTTGTTTCTTCTTGAGACTTGTCTTGACATTGTGCCCACAGTTACTGCTTATTACTGATTACCTTTCTGCCTGAGGGCAGGGACTCTGTTTACTCCACTGCCCTCTGTCCAGTCCTGAGAGCAGCCCCAATATAAAGAAACATTTTTTTTTTTGAGACAGAGGTCTCCATATAGTTCAGCTGCCTTTAATCTCACCATCTTCTTGCTTCACCGTTCCCTTTGACTTTTTTTTTTTAAATGACAAGGTCTCACTGTGCAGCCCTAGCTGTCCTGAAACTAGGTTTATAGACCAAGCTGGCCTTGAACTTACAGGGATCTCTGGCCTTGGCCTCCAGAGTACTGGTCTACCCGGGCTGGCTGGTTATGAGCCTTTGAGAGCGGTTTGTGGATCTGGCTCCTCCCACTCACTCCCAGACAGGGTCTGTCTACATAGCTCTGGCTGGCCTTGAACTCACAGAGATCTGCCTGCCCCTGCCTCTCAGGTGCTAGGATTACAAATGAGTGTCATTATGCTCAGCCTCTTTTTAGAAACATTGCCAGAAGCCCAGGGTGGTGGCTCACACTTGTATAATCCTGCATCTGGGAGGCTGAGGTCAGAAGATCACTGCAAGTTTAGGGCCATCTTGGGATACACAATGAGTTCTGTCTGAACTACAGAGTAAGCCCCTGCCTCAATACCCAACTGCACTTCTAAAAGAAAGAAAATGAAGAAAGGACAAGGTTGCAAAAACTGGTAAAGACAAGAATACAAGAGCTGAGGCTGAGGACTGTAAGACAGAGAGAACATCCACTGTCCTCCAGTGACCAGATTCTACCATTTCTATACATGGAAATGGATGTTGGCGCTGAAGAGATGGCTCACTGGTTAAGAGCCCTTGTACTACATTGTGAGGACTGAAGTCTGATTTCAGCACCCATGTCAGGGGGGCTTATAAATACCTGTAACTGCAGCCCCAGCTCCCTATCCTGGCCTCTGTGGGTACATTCACTCACATATGCACGTATTCACACAGACATGCAAACAAACAAAAACTACAAAAGAGGGGGCTGGAGAGATGGCTCAGAGGTTAAGAGCACTGACTGCTCTTCCAGTGGTCCGGAGTTCAATTCCCAGCAACCACATGGTGGCTCATAGCCATCTATAATGAAATCTGGTGCCCTTTTCTGGGTGTGCAGGCATATATGCATACAGAACAGTATATATATATATATAATTACAAAAGAAAGAAACTGCTGTTAGAGTATTATCTGAGCTTTCTCTTCTCCCATATTCATGTTCTTCCAAGGTCTTCTCTCTTCCCCTTCCCCATTCTACAGTTCTGGTAATATCCATCTAACAGCATCCCTCCGACCAGGTCTCACTTGCTAATAGCCAGTGGAGCCATGAACTCACCAGTAGACTCATCCATCCTTTTGGTTAGCATACCTGTGATCCAATGGGCTCCAACAGCTGGGAGTCAAGCCCTCAACACACCATTGGGGCCATCCATATTCTACCTCACCCACGGCAGGAACATTTTGTTAGTGCTTCATAGAGAGATGTGAGAGTAGGCAGGGAGACAGCTGGGAACAAGCCAGTGGAGGAGATACAGGCACAGCCATTTGTCCCATCAGTGGATCGTGTCACTGTGGGAGGTGACTTGTCTGTGGTGGATGTGTTTGGAGTTGTTAGGGAACAAACAAACAGCATTTCTGATAGAAAAAAAGAGTCCCAAAGGGAGGACACAGAAGGATCCCAACTTGCAGAGGGCAGGGTGTTTTCCACAGAAGGGTCAGCAGTCTGGGCTGTGAGGTCTTATACATGGTTGTGGGGTATCTACCAGAGAAAACTCCTCAGACATGGGTTTGAGCCAATGGAAAGACTTTATTAGCCCTCTGGTGACGATGTTGGGTTTTCAGGATCCTAGTGTAGCACCAAGCCTTTCTCAGGGTGAGCATTTAAGTGTACACACACACACACATACACACACACACACACACACACACACACACACAAATATCCTGGGCTGACATACTTCAGTTATCAATAACAGACAGAAGTAGAACTACAGAAGCCAAAAATCAAGGTTAACACATTTAGAGACTTTCTCATATCTGTGGACTTCGATGGATTAGGTCTTTGCTTTAATTTTGGCTGGTGGTGCTGTCTAAACGCTGTTTATTTATTGACTTACATCTAGGTTTAACCAGTAGGTCGTCTCTGGTGGATAGCCCACAACAGTTCTGGAGGTCCTACTGAGAAACCCAGGGACTAGACCTAGAGATGCTGGGAGTCTCAGAGCCCTGTGAGGTGAGGAAGAATGTGGTGGTCAGGAGATTCCTAGGGGGTGCGCAACCTGAGATGTTCCAGGTTCCCAGGACTCCCTTTGATCAACTACTGTCTAACAAAAGGAAACACATTAAAAAGCCACCTTGAGGCCATCTCTAGGACATGCCAGAGACCTGGGAATGGGGAGGCTCCCAAGGAATCAATGGGAGTGACCTTAGCTGAGGCTCACAGCAGTGAGGATACGGAACCTAAAAAGGCCACCTTCTGTAGGTGGGCAGGAACCTCACTGGAATGACAGGCATACTAACCCACCCACAAAACTTTCAACCCAAAATTTATCCTGGCTACAAGAAATGCAGGGATAAAGATGGAGCAGAGACTGAAGTAACAGCCAGCCAATGACTGAGCCAACTTGAGACCCATCCCCTGGACAAGCACCAATTCCCAACACTATTATTGATACTCTGTCATGCTTGTAGGCAGGAGCCTAAAACGAATGCAGATATTCACCGCCACACATTGGATGGAACTCAGGGACGCTTATGGAAGAGCTGGGGGGAAGATTGAGGATCTCAAAGGGGACAGACCCTCTACAGGAAGACCAACAGAGTCAACTAACCTGGACCCTTGGGGGCTCTCGGAAACAGAACCACCAACCAAAGAACATGCACAAGGGGCTGGACCCCTGCATATATGTAGAAGATGTGCATCTTAGACTTCATGTGGCTCCCCAATAACTGAAGTGGGGCGGGGGCTATCCCTAAAGCAGTTGTGTGTGGAATATGCTCCCCTAACTGGGCTGCCGTGTTTGGCCTCAGTGGGAGAAGGTGTGATTTGCCTTGCAGAGACTTGATATGCCGGGGGGGGGGGGGGAACCTGGAGGGGTGTTTCCCCTCTCTCAGAGGAGAAGGAGATGGAAGATGGGGGAAGAACTGTATGAGGAGGAGACCAGGAGAGGGGACAGCAATCAGGATGTAAAGTGAATTTAAAAAAAAAAAAACGTCACCTGGTCTGTCACCTCTGGATAGGTCTGTTTCAGCCATCTTCTGTTTGGACAGGTAAGAGAGGTCAGACATGGCCTTTCATCCAGTGTCTAGGATCTGTGTGAAATGTCACTGGATTCCACCTGTCTGTCTCAGGTGTATGAATGTGTGGTGGCTACCCCCGGCTGTCTTTACTGTGTGTTTCTGACAGCTCTTTTCCTGTGTTGACCAGTGGCTTTCTCTGATATGAGAGACCCCCACCCCCACCATAGCTTATGAACTGTGACTCTTGATGGGGACTTGAATCTTTTTGGCTCTCCTGGGTCACCCAGGGAAGCCTACAAACCCTCTGCCTGTCCCATTCTGGATACTTGCATGGATTTGTTGCTTGACTCCTGCTCATGATCCTGGTAGATCTGGGTCCTTGTGTGGAGGTGGGGGTGGGGTTGGGGAGCGATTAAAACGTTAAGTCTGATCAAGATCTTATACTCATAGCACCCCATACCACTGAGGCTCTCCTCTAAGGAACACCAGAACACTGGCTGGCTAAGGCCTGTGTGACCCAGTAACCGTCTCTACTCCTGGACTACCCTTGAGTCTAGCTTAAGAAACCCATCACCATTAATCTTGCTACCCTCTTTCCTTCTGAGGACCTATAGGTGCTCATCCATGACTGTCATGAGATGAAAGACGAAACCAGGTATGTGGGAGATACAGTAGTTACTTTAACCAAAAAGATTTGAGCCCAAGCCAGGTACCCCAGCCCAGAGAGCAGAACTGACTCTCAGATGGGGAAGAGCCAAGTCCAGCACCGTATACACAGACCATCGGTTGGTGTGCTTTCACTACTGTGCATGTCCATGGTATGAGCAAAAGGAGGGCGTCTCCTCACTGGGGAACAGACATTAAAAACAAAGCATTTAACTGTTATAAACTATTTCGATGACTTAAAAAATGTCAATACTGAGTTGTATATTTTAAAATAAAATTATTAGTTTTTCCTTTTTTTTTTTTTGTTTTTTGTTTTGTTTTTCGAGACAGGGTTTCTCTGTGTAGCCCTGGCTGGCCTGGAACTCACTCTGTAGACCAGGCTGGCCTTGAACTCAGAAATCCTCCTGCCTCTGCCTCCCAAGTGCTGGGATTAAAGGCGTGCGCCACCATCGCCCGGCTTAGTTTTTAAAAAAAGAAACTGAAAACAAAATAAAAAGAACAAACAAAAACCAGAGAACACCTTATTCCTCCTAGGGGCTATTTGGCTTCCCCTATGAATTATCCTCTACTCCTCCACTTTGAGGATATAAAAATGATAACTTCACTTGAGGGAAGAGATAGCTGGGACACTGACCTGGCTGCCCAGCAAATAGCCCTAAGACCAATGAGGACATACCTTGACCCAGCATTGCCTGAGGCTCCATGGTACAAGAAGAAATAGAAGATGCAAAATGAAAACGTGGTCAGCTCCAATCACGGGTTGGTGGAGACTCCAGAGGGGAATGGCCTTTCTCCCAGAAACAACAGGCAGGACTCTGGTAAGGAACCTTCACCAGGCTGCCCACCTGGGGTCCACAAAACTTTCTCAGTTGCTCAGACCAAGGTATGTTATACCTAGATTAGTCAGCCTACAGTGGGATGTCTCAGCAAGATGCCAGGTTTTGTACTCAAGGGAATATAAAACAGAGAGCCCTTACCTTGGAAGGGATTTGAATGAGAGACCAACACCCCAGTGAACTCTGGGAAACTGACTTCGTTGAGATTGGCCTGCTGAGGGGAGGATACAGTACTTGCTAGTTTTTATTGATACCATTTCTGAAAGGATAGGAGCGTTCTTCACCCAGACAGAAACTGGTCAAACAGTAGCTAAAAAGCTCCTCCACGGACTGGTTCCCTGATTTGGCCTCCCCCTAGCAATGGAGTCTGACAGTGGTCTTCATGGCTAAGACCTCTTCAATTAACAGCTAAAGTTTTAAACACAAATTGAAATCTTCATTGTGCAGACACACCTCTGAGTCCTGGGTAGGTTAAAAAAAAAAAAAAACACAAACTAATGAAACTCTTAGTAGAGTCCAACGTAGGGAGGGATTCACCCCTCTGTGAGATTATGTTTGGAAGACCCCCCCCCCCACTGTTTATACGCCTCAAAGGCCTAAAGTTGACAAAACTCTAACCATTTTTTTTCTCAAGTCACCACAGACCCGTCAGTCTTTTATACAGGCCTATTCATTAAACTGAGAGACCCAGCCATCCTCTGAGTTCACCACAAATTTCCCCTTATTTGAGTATGGTGATACTGTCTGGGTCAAGCAGGTAGCCAAAAGAGCCCTAGAACCAACTTGAAAAGGATTCTACCTGGTGATTCTCTCCATTCCTATGACCATGAAAGTAGCTGGCATTACACCATGGATCCACCACAACCAGGTTGAGAAAGTGGAAGCCACAGATGTTGTTGTTGTTGTCCAAATTGTTTCTGGACTATGGGTCCATTAAAATTAAAGTTTCTTTGGTCTTCTAGACTCTTCCAGGCCCTGCCCTTCTGCCTCCTCCTGAGTCTTGTTTTTGCACTATGGGTATGAATACAGGGTTATGGTCCAATCCCCACTGTCCTCAGGCCTGGAAGATATTAGCTAGTATGATTACAGACCAGCAATCTATACTCCGCCCCGACCTTTGCTTACAGATGCTCACTTTACGTGTCTGGTTGTATCGAAATAAGGAAAAATGTTGGAGTTTATCTTTTGAGATAGGAATATAGAGTTTACAATGTGTGCCCTGTGGCTGGGCCCTCAAGTTGCCAGAAACAAGGGAGTTTCCATTGTAAAAATTGGAGTTGTGAAACTGAGGCATCCTGGAAAATTCCTTAAGAACAATTCTAGCCTTTGAGAAACAGGGAGAAACAGGGGAATCAGGCTTTATGTCACAGCAAGGGAATCCTAGGGGTAGATTTAAACCATCTCTCAAGGTCTCAGACCCTTAGGTCCTAACAAAGATCTCCTACTCTTGTCAAGACCTTGACCAATTCTCCCCTCCAAGACTCCTAATACACCCAGGGCCAGAGTCCTACCTCCTACCATCTAGGAAGCAGAGGACTCCCCATCCCCATTCTTCATTCCTGACATGGTTCACCACTTAGTTAATCATCCCCAGCCAGAAACCAGCCAGGACTGCTCAATATGCGTGGACCTGAATCCCCATACTACACAGAGATAGGAACTAACCAGACTGTTAGCCATTGACAGACAAATCTTATTGTAACTGGAGCTGGGGGACAGCCTGAATTAACAAGATTGTGTAATATCCAAAACCTTTAGCCTAGGAACTTCTCCTTATTCTTTTGCCCACTATTGTGCCTTTCAGGTTAATTCATCTGGGCAATAGCAATATTCCTGGGCCTCTGAAACTACTTGATGGGTATATATTAGTGCATTAACTACAAACTGCCCCTAATAATGCTTTCTAAACTGAGAAACTCCTTTTGTGCTTCTTAGTACATGTTTTGCCCCTGGTATATATATACCAGGGGCAAATATATATATGTGTGTGTGTGTGTGTGTGTGTGTGTGTGTGTGTGTGAGAGAGAGAGAGAGAGAGAGAGAGAGAGAGAGAGAGAGAGAGCAAGCTTGGAGATGGCTATAGCCATAGACACACTAGCCTTTATCATGGGAGATAAATATGTTAAAAATCCAGTAGGCAGGTTGGTCAAGACCAAGAGGTATTAAACATTTCCATTTTTGAATTAAAGCAATGGTTAAATTCCCTCACAGAAATGGTCCAACAAAATCAGAGAGAAACTTACTTCTCATGAGATAGAGGGACTGAAGCTTTGGAAAAACCCTCTTGTGTTTCTATATTAATTGATCAAGAATAATTAGAGAAAATCTTGCCATGGTTGAGCAAAACCTCAAAAGGGGAAAGAGATAAAGTCATAAATTAGATAATTGATGCCAGTCTCTGCTCTCTTAGTTCCAAGGCTACTCTGCTATCAACACTGACTGGGCCTTTGATTCTCATTCTGATTGATCAATGGTAGGGCCCTGAATCTTAAACTATTTGTTTGACCAGTTATGTAAAGGATGAGTCATGACTTGAGTCATTCACTAAGACCACTGGGGAATGTAACCTGGGGAGTGTAACAGTGCCCCCAGACCTTAGCACAACTGACTCCATGGTGGAGGCACCATTTAGATCTTAAAACTCAGCACGTCGCACCACCTGCCAAAATGAAAACAAGCCCCAATCCACCAGTCTAGTTCTGGGAGCGGTTCGAAGTCTAATAACCTTGGTTTTGGCTTCTGTAGATCTGCTTCTGTCTAACTGTTCTTGTTAACTGAAGTATGTCAGCCCAGGACATTGTTTTTTTGTTTGTTTGTTTATTTGTTTGTTTTTCAGTGTGCATGTGTGCATGTGTGTATGTATGTAGTGCTTAAAAGCTCACCCTGAGAAAGGTCTGGTGTGACATGAGATACTGAACACACAATGTAGTTGCTGGCTGGCTGATAAAGACTTTCTATTGGCTTAAACTCATGTCCCAGCGATCTTTTCTGGTTGACACCCAACAACTGGTTTTGCTCTTTGTGGGGTTATTTTTTTTTTAATTTTATTTTATTTTCTAAGTTTGTTTTTTATTTACATTCAAAATCATTTCCCCTTTCCCATTTCCTCCCTCCCCAAAAGTCAATTTTATCTGATATTAGGAGAATCAATTTTATCTGATATTAGGATGGCTACTCCGGCTCGTTTCTTGGGGCCATTTGCTTGTAAAATTGTTTTCCAGCCTTTTACTCTGAGGTAGTATTTGTCTTTGACACTGAGGTGCGTTTCCTGCATGCAACAAAATGCAGGGTCCTGTTTACGTATCCAGTCTGTTAGTCTATGTCTTTTTACTGGGGAATTGAAACCATTGATATTAAGAGAGATTAAGGCATAGTGATTATTGCCACCTGCCATTCTTGACACTATCTTTATGTTTGAGTGGTTATCTACTTTTAGGTTTGAAGCAAGAAGGTTACTATCTCATTTTTTCCAGGGTGTTGTTTCTCTCCCTGTATTGGCGGTTTCCACCTATTATCCTTTGCAGGGCTGGGTTTGTGGAAAGATATTGTGAAAAATTGGTTTTATCATGGAATATCTTGGTCTCTCCATCTATGGTGATTGAGACTTTTGCTGGGTATAGTAGTCTAGGCTGGCATTTGTGCTCTCTTAGTGACTGCATAAGATCTGCCCAAGATCTTCTGGCTTTCATAGTCTCTGGTGAGAAGTCTGGTGTAATTCGGATAGGTCTTCCTTTGTATGTTACTTGGCCCTTTCCTCTTACTGCTTTTAATATTCTTTCTTTGTTTAGTACATTTTGTGTTTTGATTATTATGTGACGGGAGGTATTTCTGTTCTGGTCCAGTCTGTTTGGAGTTCTGTAGGCTTCTTGTATGTTCATCGGCATCTCTCTCTTTAGGTTAGGGAATTTTTCCTCCATAATTTTGTTGAAGATGTTTACTGGCCCTTTAAGTTGCAAATCTTCACTCTCATCTATACCTATAATCCTTAGGTTTGGTCTTCTCATTGTGTCCTGGATTTCCTGGATGTTTTGGGTTACACGTTTTTTGCATTTTGCATTTTCTTTGACTGTTGAGTTGATGCTTTCTATGGTATCTTCAGCACCTGAGATTCTTTCTTCCATCTCTTGTATTCTATTGTTGATGTTTGCATCTATGACTCCTGATTTCTTCCCAAGGTTTTCTATCTCCAAAGTTGTCTCCCTTTGTGATTTCTTAGTTGTTTCTACTTCCTTTTTTAGATCCTGGATGGATTTGCTGAGATCCTTCACTTGTTTGTTTGTATTTTCCTGTATTTCTTTAAGGTATTTTTGCGTTTCCTCTTTCAGGATTTCTGCCTGTTGACCCAAGTTCTCCTGTATTTCTCTAAGCGATTTTTGTGTTTCCTCCTCATGGGCTTCCATCTGTTGATCCATTGTCTCCTACATTTCTTTAAGCAATTCTTGTGTTTCCTTTGTAAGGGCATCTATCCGTTGATTCATTTCTTTAAGCAATTTTTGTGTTGCCTCCCTATGGGCATCCATCTGTTGACCCATAATCTTCTGCATGTCTTTATGCAATTTTTGTGATTCCTTTGAAAGTGCATCTACCCGTTGATTCATTTCTTTAAGCGATTTTTGTGTTGCCTCCTTGTGGGCCTCCATCTGTTGATCCATGTTCTCCTGCATTTCTCTAAGTGATTTTTGTGTTTCCTTTGTAAGGGCTTCTAACCGTTGATTCATGATCTCCTGTAATTCTTTATTAGATTTATTTGTGTCCTTCTTGAAATCCTCTAATAGCATCATGAGAAGTGATTTTAAATCCAGATCTTGTCTTTCAGGTGTGGTGGGGTATCCAGGACTTGCTGCTGTTGGAGAGTTGGGTTCGGATGGTGCCATATTACTTTGATTTCTGTTAGTAATGTTCCTACGTTTGCCTTTTGCCATCTGGTTACCTCTGGTGTTAGTTGGTCCTGCTGTCACTGGCTGTTGGTTGGACCTCCTGTGAGCCTGCAAAGCTATTTCTGGCCCCCCTGGATTACCGGGATTCCCCTGGCATCGATTTCTGGGGCCTGCCCTGCTCCTGAGTGACTTTGGAGCCCTGATGTGCCTTGCCCCAGGTGATGTTATATTGGGGAGTCCCTGCACATCCAAAGGCTCAGCGTAGTGGATTCCCAGAGCAGAGGTTGCCAAAGGGAGGCTGGTAGGCTCCCGCCCTGTGCAGGGGTGTGTGATCTCTCGGGGGGGGGGAGGGGCATCCCTCTGCAGGGCAGAAGTCCCACAGCAGGGCTGGCACTTCGATTACTGCAGACCTTCCCAGCTCTTGGGAGCAGGGTACACACAAGCTGCCTGAGACTCAAGCAATATTATGCCTGTCTGTCTCTGAGCCTGGTGGTCCCAGCTGCCCTGGTGCTGGAGCAAAGATGTCAGAGTGCACTCTGCACTCTCTCGGCGGTGCAAGTCACCCTGCAGGGGGGATGGCCCACAGCAGAGTTGGCGCCCAGACGACCACAGCGCTGTCCCGTTCTTGGGAGCAGATGGAAGCCCCAACAGGCCGTGTCCCAAGCGATGTTATATCGGGGGGAACCTGGGTACCTGTCTCCTCAGTGCAGTCGATACCGGAACAGAGCAGAGTTATTTTTTATGACAGTAACGGAAAGGAAACTATTATCCCAGGATGTCTGTCTTAGTTAGGACTTTATTGCTGTGGAAAGACACCATGACCATGGCAATTCTTACAAATGACAACATTGGACTTGCAATTTCAGAGGTTCGGTCCATTACCATCCTGGTGGAAAACACGGCAGTGTGCAGGCAGACTTGATGCTGGAGAAGGAGCTGGGAGCTCTACATCTCGATCCTCAGGCAGCAGAAGGGGACTGGATTCCACACTGGGTGGAGTTTAAGCATAGGAGACATCAAAGCCCATCCCCATGGTGATGATACACTTCCTCTAACAAGGTCACATCCACTCTAATAAGGCCACACCTCCTAATAGTGCTACTCTCCATGAGCCCAACATTCAAACACATGACTCTATGGGGGCATACCTATTCAAGTCACCACAGTGGCTATGCATGCAGTCCTACAGACTTATAGACCCTGACAGCACGTCATAACGTTAGAACATCCAGCATCTTTGTCTGGAGGCCTTGCTGCGTGTGGAAGCAAGAGCACAAGTTATAGTTTTGGTCAACAGGGCTTTGTACTCTCACTGCCCGGTTCCACCCTTAATTCCTATCCCCATCTCACACCCTCTCAGCTATTTTTTTTTTTAAAAATCCCGACATTCCACATTATGCAAGTGTAGTTTTTTTCCCCCTTCATAAAATATTTGATGTGTTTTTGTAATTCTGCTTTTGAGACTATCTGGCTGCATTTTTTTTTTGAAAAGTCTGTTCTGCCTTTTCTTTGTTTACTTGCAATTGCCTGAAAAGTGAGAATAAAAATCTGAGCTGTGGTTTCTTTTGAATGCAAAAATATTAACGAATATTAAATTTGGTGATGAGCCCAGCATATGATAGTTGGTAGAACATTTAATTAGACATTTATTGACTTCACAACTGTAGCTTTATTTTTTAGTTTCAAGTTAATCATTTTTCATGCCTTTATTTATCACATATGTTTTTGTGAAAACCATCTTTTTTGGCTCTTTGGCCCTGGGCCCTGCTTCTATGATACCAAATGGACAAAGCAGTTTGCTTAAGTGCTCTGACTTGATGCCTTGCTCCCCGGAACTGTCAAACAAATGTTCCCTGTCCCTCTGTGGAAATTCAGGGCAGTGTCCACCCAGGAAAGGCAGTGTGGTGGGAGGAGGTGGCTTTCTCCCCAGGATTCTTGGGCCATGGACTTCTTACAAAACTCTTTTTTGTACTCGTTTTGTTGTTTTTTAAAGAGATTATTTATTCTATATATGTGAGCACACTGTTTCAATCTTCGGACATCCCAGAAGAGGGCATCGGATCCCATTATAGATGGTTATGAGCTACCATGTGGTTGCTGGAAATTGAACTCAGGACCTCTGGAAGAGCAGTCAGTGCTCTTAACCACTGAGCCGCCTCTCCAGTCCCTTACAAAACTCTTTAGTAAAGAGCAACTTGAGAAGGCTGAAAAGAGGGCTGGAGCACTGGCTGCTCTTCCAGAGGATGCCCGTTCTGCTCCTGACACTAACATGGCGGCTCACAACCATCAGGCATTCCACCTCAGCAACCTTTGAGCGCTTCTCAGCCGTGCATGATTCCATCTGCTGAGAATTCTCCGTTTAGCTCTGTTCCCCATTTTTAAATTGGGTTCTTTGGGTTGTTGGTGTCTACTTTCTTAAGTTGTTTATAAATTTTGGATATTAGCCCTCTTTCAGATGTAGGGTTGGTAAAGATCCTTTCCCAATCTGTAGGCTGCCATTTTGTCTTATTGACAGTGTCCTTTGCCTTTCAGAAGAAGCTTTGCAGTCTGACATTTGCTCAACTATGTTCATAGCAACTTGACTCATACTAGCCAGAAACTGGAAACAATCCAGATGTCCCTCAACTGAAGAATTTATAAAGAGAAAGAATGTGGTGCATCTATGCAATGGAATACTATTTAGCTATAAAAAACAAAGACATCATGAATTTTGCAGGCAAATGGATGGAACTAGGGAATATCATCCTGAGTGATGTAACCCAGTCCCAAAAGGACATGCATGGTATGCACTCACTTGTAAGTGGATATTAGCCATTAAATACAGGATGCCCATGTTATATTCCACAGACCCAAGGAGGCTGAACAGGAAGGAGGGTACAAGCAAGGATGCTTGAGTCTCACCTGGAAGGGGGATGGAATGGTCATGGGAGGCAGATGGAGGGAGGGAGGGAAGTGGGTGGGAGAGGGTGATGGGAGGGGAGGGTGTGGGGGGATTCAGGGTCAGGTGTGGGGAGGGGCTTGAGAGATGGCTGAAGGGTCATGGGAATGAATAGAAATCTGCAGCTGACAGAAGTAGGGGGAGTAGGGGGCACCTCCAGGAAAAGACAGAGACCTGGGATAGGGGAAGCTCCCAAGAATCAGTGAAGGTGCCCCTAGCTGTGACTCCTAGCATTGGAAATACAGAGTCTGCCTGGGCTTCTTCCTGCGTCCAAACAGGAACCCCAGTGGAGTGATAGGGATACCAACCCACCCACAAAACTTTCAACCCCAAACTTATCCTGTCAACAAAAAATTCAGGGATTGGGGATGGAGCAGAGACTGAGGTAATGGCCAACCAATAATGAGCTCAACTTGAGAGCAATTCAATGGGCAAGCACCAATTCCTGACACTTTAATGATACTCGGTTATGCCTGCAGACAGGAGTCTAGCATGGCTGTCCTCTGAGAGGCTCCACCCAACAACTGACTTAGACAGATGCAGATACTCAGTCAAACAGTGGATGAAGTTTGGAGACTTTATGGAAGAATAGGAAGACGGATTGTGGGCCCCCTATCTTAGCCCGATGGAGGAGAGTAGAGGATGGAATGTAGCCTAGTTGTCTCCTCTTTCTTCTGCCCGAGCGGCATTCATATACCCCAGTGGTGAGGCTGAATGTGGAACCACAAGACCCAGGTTTAAAAAAATGAAGTCATGCAAACAAACAAAAAAAGCTCGCCATAGTAACACATGCTTGCAATCACAGTCCTGTACAGTCAGAGACGGGCAGACTCCTGGGGTTTGGCCAGCCGAGTGGAATCAGCGAGTTCTAAGCCAAAGTAGCCAGGGCTGCAGAGATGGTTCAGTGATTTAAGAGCACCGGCTGTTCTTGCAGGGGCCTGGAGGTCTATTCCTAGCACCTCCATGGTGGCTCACAACCATCTGTAACTCAGACTCTGTGAGATCTGATGCTCTCTTCTGGCCTCCTCGGGCTCCCAAGCCCCTATCACACATGAGCACCTTTCCCTCCATAACCCCACAAACGAACAGCCAAAAGACTACATGAAGTTGAGAGCTTCATTAGAACATTCACAATCTAAGTTGGGTTTGGGGGTTCAGCGTCCACAGTCCAGCATTTGGAAACTTGAAGCAGGAGGGTCAGAAGTTCCAGGCCAGCCGAACAGTGGTGGCGCACCCCTTTAATTCCAGCACTCAGGAGGCAGAGGCAGGCAGATTTCTGAGTTCGAGGCCAGCCTGGTCTACAGAGTGAGTTCCAGGACAGCCAGGGCTATACAGAGAAATCCTGTCTCAAAAAAAAAAAAAAAAAAAAAAGAAAAAAGAAAAGAAAGAAATTCCAGGTCAATGCAGTCTGTAGGTAAGTTCCAGCCTTGGCTATAGGGAATACTTGTCTAAAAAACCTTAAAAGCAATAGACCAATACCGCCACCACAAAACCTGCAGCCACCTACAATATTATAAAATACTTCTTTTCCAAATTTTCTGTTTTCTTTGAGGTCATATTTTCTTCACGATCTTTAGCCATGACTTTCTTTTTTTTTATTAAGTTCTTTTATTTATTTACATTCCAAAAGTTGCCCCCCCTTCCTTGTCCCCTCCCCTCAAGTTCTTCACTCCATTCCTGCACCCCTGCCTTTGAGAGGGTGCTCTCGAACCCGACCATCCCCACCTCATCATCAGCATGCCTCTTCCCGGGGGCATCAAGTTTCCACAGGATTAAGTGTATCCCCTCCCACTGAGGCCATACAAGTCAGTCCTGTGCTACACATGTGCCCAGGGCCACGAACCCTCCCACCCAGTTTCCTCCCTTTCTCTACCTCCTTAGATTATTCTGTTCTCCTTTTAAGTGGGTTTCAGGTATCCACACTTGGGCCTTCCTTCTTGGTAAGTTTCCTACAATTTATGAGTTG
The DNA here is from genome assembly GCA_036184385.1 of Tokudaia muenninki. Classification (NCBI taxonomy): domain Eukaryota; kingdom Metazoa; phylum Chordata; class Mammalia; order Rodentia; family Muridae; genus Tokudaia; species Tokudaia muenninki. The sequence continues at coordinate 10,892,662 of BTHS01000005.1, forward strand.
TATCATGGGTATTCTGAACGTTTTGGCTATTATTCACTTATCAGTGAGTACATACCATGCATGTCCTTTTGGGTCTGAGTTACCTCACTCAGCATGGTATTTTCTAGTTCCTTCCATTTGCCTGCAAAATTCATGACGTCCTCGTTTTTAATGGCTGAATAGTATTCCACTCTGTAAATGAACCACATTTTCTGTATTCATTCTTTGGTTAAAGAGCATCTGTGTTCTTTCCAGCTTCTGGCTATTACAATAAAGCTGCTGTGAACATGGTGGAGCACATGTCCTTGTGGTATAGTAGAGCATCCTTTGGTATATTTTCTGCTGATGAGTTGAATGTATCAGCAGCTGTGAGAATCCACCAACATTTTACTAAACCTGACTATGAGTTTGTAAAACATTTCTGTGATTATTTCTGTTTTTGGACATGTACTTTGTCATTAAAATGTCATTTATATTAACATAGAATGGTATTTTTATAATTACTCTTTTTTTTCCTGAGACACGGTCTCACATGACCTGGTTTGATCTCAAACTTATTAAAAAGCTGAGAACTTTAAGCTTCCAAACTTCTGATTCTCCTGTCTCTATCTCCTTACTGCCGGGATTACAGGTGTGATTTTTATTTTCTTGTGCTAATTCCTTGTCTTGTTCTAAATGTTTGCATTAGATCATTTATATATAAGCAAGATCATAGAATATGTTCTGTTCTTGTATTTTTTTTGCTTTTCAATAATTTCTGTTGTTAAGGTGACCTGGGTGCTTCTCTCTACGAAACGTTATGTGTACGTCTTCCAGACTCTGTTTGCTCGCTCCTGTTGGTAGAGTGGCCGCCATAACAACTGATCTGTCCTATGGAAGCATACCTTGGCTCCTGGTTCATCTCCCCACATGACACAACAAGGTTGTTGTGTGCAGCTGCCATAATGTCACTTACCCTCAGGGATGTTTGTCTCGCCAACACATCTAGGTCAGGGCTTCCCAAACTGCTTATCTAGAAAGCTATTTGTGCCTGAGAAAATCTTGCATGATCCTGGCTAGATAGATATATGAAATAAGCATAGAAATTAAACATTCACTGATATTAAGTGACAAATTATTTTAGGCTGGTTCTAGTGACTCAGTTTGTAATCCCAGCTACAAAGGGAGGCTGAGGCAGGAGGATCACAGATTTTGGGCCTGTCTGTACTACAGAGTATACTGAAACCACTTTGGGAAACTTAGTGAGATTCTCAGTTCAAAACAAAAAGTGAAAAGTGTGTCTGTGTGCATGCATGTGCGTGTGTTGTGTGTGTTGTGTGTGTGTGTGTGTGTTGTGTGTGTGTGTGTGTGTTGTGTGTGTGTGTGTGTGTGTTGTGTGTGTGTGTGTTGTGTGTGTGTGTGTGTGTGTGTGTGTGTGTGCTCTCAGTAGTAGGTGGCTTGCCCAGAATGCATAAGGCCCTGGGAACCACAAAATGTATTTTTGAAAAACTGTTTGATATACAGAAAATTATGCCATTTATTGGAGATTAAAGGAAATTTTCATGGTAATGAGATGGATGTGTTTGTTTGAATAACACAAACCAATCCAAAGACATAATAATTTGATACTTATACTTTGAGGTCTAACAGTGGGAAAATACTTGAAACATTTTTTTCCCCATAATTAAGCCTTCTTGTTTCTATATGAGCAAAAAACTTAATATGTATAACAAAAACACTGAAGTTCTTTATAAAGTCAGGATAGGCGGGTGGGCAAAGGCTTTTGCTGTTAAGCCTGATGGCATGGGGTTGATTCCTAGATCCCACACGGTGGAGAAAGAACTGACTCCTGTGCGTTGTCCTTTGACCTCTACATACAGTTAAAAAGTAATGAGCACTAGTTTCTGATCTGACCCAAGGTGCTCTGCAGAGTTCACTGGGGTAATCCAAGCAGTGGGAAGTGCTTGTACTGTGTGCTCTGAGCAAAGCCTGCAGTAAGACACCTGCAGTACAGATAATCTGTCATTACACACTTGATTTTCCAATAATTTTGGTCCTTGCATGCTCAGAAAACTTTTACTATTGTTGTTGTTGTTATTATTATTATTATTATTTGAGTTCCTAGGTGCAGTTGGATGCTGGTGCCTCTGCACACCAATAGCAGGGCTTCTATACACCAGCGTAAAGCGGGAAGCACTGAGCCCCTAATCTGGACTGAGACTAAAAAAAGGCATTTGAGGCTCTAAAAACATTTCCGTCCTCCATCCAACCCTAGAACCTCTAGATGTCTCAAAACCCTTTCATCTATTTATCCATGAAACAAAGGACAAAAGAGGTTTTAATCCAAACTTTGGTGCTATGGAAATAAATGCCCAATGGTTTGGAATACCTGTCCAAGTGCTTATATATGATTGCCATGAGATGAAAGATAAAACCAGGTACACAGGAGCTACAGTAGTTACTATAACCGAAACCATTTGGGCCCAAGCTGGGTACCTCATTCCAGACAGCATAACTGATTGATCTGACCCAGGCTTTCAGATGTGGGAAAGGAAAGTTCACCAAGATATACATGGAACATCAGTTGGTATGCTTTTTACACCTGGCATGTCCACAGTATGATCTATAGAGAAAGAGGGGCTTCTTACCACTGAGAAAGATAAGACGTTAAAAAAATCTTGGCTCTCCTAGAAGCTATTTGGCTTTCCTTACAAGCTGCTTCTGAGTTGCTGTTATACAAAGACCAGAGGAGCATATTGATGAAATACCATGACAAGGTACTGCCTGAGACTCCATGATAAAGAAGGAATGGATAGCCCAAACCCACAGGTTGATGGAGGACACCAGAGGGAAAGATCATTCTCCTATAAACAAGTGGCAGGATTGTTGGTAACTGTGATGGTTTATATATGCTTGGCCCAGGCACTGGCAGTATTAGAAGTAGTGACCTTGTTGGAGTAGGTGTGTCACTGTGAGCGTGGACTTTAATACCCTTGTCCTAGCTGCCTGGGAGCCAGTCTTCTGCTTGCCTTTGGAACAAGAGGTAGAACTCTTAGCTCCTCCTGCACCATGACTGCCTAGGCGCTGCAAGGCTCCTGCCTTAATAATAATGGACTGAACCTCTGAACCTGTAAGCCAGCCTCAATTAAGTTGTCCTTATAAGAGTTGCCTTGGTCATGGTGTCTGTTCACAGCACTAAAACCCTAATTAAAACACTTTCTGAGTTGCATAGACCAAGGTGTGTTATACCTAGACTGGATAGCCTAGCATGGGATGTCTCAGCCAGATGCCCATTTTGAGCTCAAGCAAATTCAAAACATAGAGCTCCTACCCAGAAAGGGGTCCAGATGAGAGACACACACCCCAGTGAACTCTGGGAAAACCTGCTTTACCAAGATCTAGCCTGTGGGGGGAGGATACAAGTACTTGCTAGATACTTTTCGGGATGGGTAACAGTATTCCCCATTTGGACTAAAATTGCTCAAATAGTAGCTAAAAAGTTTTTCCAGGATCAGGTCCCTCAATTTGACTTCCTACCTTAGCAGTGAGGCTGGATAATGAATGACCTGGCTTTCATGGCCAAAACCTTTTAGTTAATAGCTAAAGCTTTCAACTTAGATTAAAAACTTTGTTGTGCATATAGACCTCAGAGTTCTGGTCAGGTTAAAAAAGGAAGCCATTAAACAAATAAACAAGCCTTCATGGACAGGCCTCCTTTCTTTGCTTTGCTTAAGCCTGCTGCCCCTCATGTAGGGAGGAATTTACCTCTATAAGATTTTGTTTCAAACACCTGCTGTCTTTACTGCTGTGAACAGACACCATGACCAAGGCAACTCTTATAAGGTCAGAGGTTCAATCCATTATCATCAAGGCAGGAACATGGCAACATCCAGGCCAAGCATGGTGCAGGAGGAGCTGAGAGTTCTACATCTTCATCTGAAGGATGATAGCAGAATACTGGCTTCCAGGCAGCTAGGATGAGGGTCTTAAAGCCCACGCCCACAGTGACACACCTACTCCAACAAGGCCACACCTTCTAATAGTGCCACTCTTTGGGCCAAGCATATACAAACCATCACACCTGTCCTGCTTACCTGCCTCAGAGACCGGTAGTTGGCAAAAATCTCTAATATCTCCTTTCTCAAGTCACTATAGACCCTCCAGTTCTCTATACAGGCTATTCATTGGACTGAGAGACTAAGCCAACCTCTGAGTTTACCACAAGTTTCCCCTTGTTCAAGTCTAGTGATACCATCTGGGTCAAGTGAATAGCCAAAGGTATGCTGAAATTAGCCTGGAAAAGACCCTACATAGTGATTTTCTCTTTAATCCTGTGACCACAAAGGTAACTGGCATTGCACAATGGATCCACCACACTTGGGTGAATCCACAGATGCTGCTTCCAAATTAACCATTTCTAGACTATGAATCCATTGAAATTAAGGTTTCATTGGCTCTGGCCCTTCCATTCTCTACCCTTCTACGTCCTCCTGGCTCTTGTGTTTTGCACTATGGGTATGAATACAGGGTCATGGTTCAAACACCACTGTCCTCGGGCCTGGACTGGAAATGGAGAAAGACAGAGACAGGGAAAGGTATTAGCTATTACTGTGACTACAGACCAGAAACCTATATTCCATCTTGGCCTTTGCTGATGTCCACTTTAAGTGTCTTGTTGTATAGAGAATAAAAAGACATAGAAAGTTATCTTTTGAAATAAAATTACAAAGTTTAAAATTCTATGTATGCCCTACAGCTGGGCCCCCTAGTTGCCAGAAACAAGGGAGTTTCCATTGCAAAAATTGGGGTTGTAAAACTAAGACCTTCTGAAAGTTTCTTTAAAAGATTCTGGTGGGCTAGAGCGATGGCTTAGCAGTTAAGAGCACTTAACTATACTTCCAGAAGCCCTGAAATCAAGTCCCAGCAACCACATGGTGGCTCACCACCATCTGTATCCAATGCTCTCTTCTGGATTCTTGCCCTTGAAAAACAGAAAAAAAGCCCTGGAGAATCAGACTTTATGCCACAAGAAGGTACACAGAGGATATAGTTAATCATTCCCCGCCAAAATTCAGCCAGGATTGCTAGTTATGCTTAGAGACCTAACTCCTGTACTACAAAGGGATAGGAGCTAATCAGACTTTCAGCCCATTGTTAGCCCAGCTGGCTAATATAGACTTTTATTGGTTAAACTCATGTTTGAACAGTCTTTTCTGAAGAATGCCACATAACACCTGCCTCAAAGTGACAGGGAGGACACCTGATGCCCTCCTGGGCTCCTATGAGCAGAGGCACTCACACCCTCCCCCTCTCATATGGATAGACATACAAACAAACAAAAAAACAGTTTTACAAAAAAAAAAAAAAACCCAACAGGAATGGGGCTGCAGAGATGGCTCAGTGGTTAAGAGCATTGGTTGCTCTTCCAGAAGTCATGGGTTCAATCCCAGCACCTACATGGTGGCTAATAACCAACTGTCACCTCCATCCCAGGGGGACCTGGCACCCTCTTCTTGCTTCTTCAAGGGACACGTGGGGCAGAGACATATATGTAGGAAAATACTCATACATGTAAAATGAAGAGTGATGCTTCTTCCAGACGTGTACAAGCTTGAAGTGCAGGGGCGCTCAGCTGGAGTTGGCTAAGCTGGGAACTGAATTCTGGTCCTCTGCAGGAACACTGAGTGCTTTTAACCACTGAACCAGCTTTCCAGTCTCCAAATCGCTCTAGTGGCCCCTTGAAGGAGATATACAACCAATTCAGAAGCAAATTCCATTGTTACTCTTTTTTTTTTTTCTTTTTCTCCAGTGTCACCAATCTCACTCCAGAGTATAGGAGCTCATCGCAACCAGAAACAAGCTGAGCTAGACAAGAGTCCCCTGGGAATCCTGTTATGGTGGTCGGAGGGAGCGGTTACCCAGGCTGATGGAGGCATAAATCCTTTGTGCCACACTATCCCCTGTGGGCTGGCTGCCAGCAGAAGGTCCCCCTACGTAACACCAGCACAGGTATCAGAACTGGGCTAGTCTGTGTAGGGATAGATGTTTCCCCTTTCAGTGTCAGTCTACTGATTTATTGATGAGCTCCTGGTCCTTGGATACTTTCTGAGCATCAAAGATAGAGGTCCTTAAAGGAAGAAGAATTTCTCTAGTCACTTATTCAGTGGCTGCAACTCCAGTTCCAGCCGGGCTGTCTAGCCTGCTGAGGTCACTGTCTGTAAATTTTGGATAAGCTGGCATTTACAATCACATGGTGCCAACTCCTCAAAGTAAATTCATCTCTGTGGTGGTTTGAATAGGTTTGGCTCCCATAGATTCATGTGTTTGAATGCATGTCCCATAGGGAGTGGCACTATTAGATGTGGCCTTGTTCTAGTAGCTGTGGCCTTGTTGGAGGAAGTTTGTCACTGTGGGGGTGGGCTTTTCGGTCTCTTATGCTCCAGCTCCGCCCAGTGTGGAATTGCAGTCCCTTTCTGGCTGCCTGCAGATTACAGTCACCTTATGGCTGCTTTCAGTTCAAGATGTAGAACTTGAGCTCGTTCTCCAGCACCATGTCTACCTGTATGATGCTATACTTCCCAATATGACGATAACGGACTGAACCTCTGAAACTGTAAGCCAGCCCCGACTTAAAAAGAAAATTGTTTTATAAGTCATGGTGACTTCACAGCAATGAAACTCTCACTAAGTCAGTCTTCCTGTGAAAATTTATACATCCTGGTGATTTTCCCTTTTTGAAGCACCCTAGCTAATTAGTAATAAGTCAAAATTCTGAGAAATGTTGTAAAAAATGATAATCTAAGGGAGGGACTTGGAAAAAATCTCTGAACAATGTGACAACCTGATCAGCATCAAGAGTGTAGTTACCCTGGGCCTGTGCCTTATGAGTGCTTTTTTTTTTAAGATTTATTTATTTATTATATATACAGCATTCTGCCTGCATGTATGCCTGCATAGCAGAAGAGGACATCAGATCTCGTTAAAGATGGTTGTGAGCCACCATGTGGTTGTTGGGAATTGAACTCAAGATCTTTGAAAGAGCAGTCAGTGCTCTTAACCTCTGAGCCATCTCTCCAGCCCTTATGAGTGTGCTTTTACTGCCCAGTTGGTTGTGCATTGTGTTCTCAATGCAGAGATATCTATATTCATCTATAACTATTATTTTTCTTTTCTCTACATTATGTAGTTTAAATATCTATCTATCATCTATCTATCTATCTATCTATCTATCTATCTATCTATCTATCTATCTATCTATATCTATATCTATATCTATATATATGCACACACATAGATGAGAGGGATGGAGGGAGCTTCTCACAATATGTTTATGAATGCTTATAACATTTCATGAAGAGCTGTTATTAAGAAACTTAGGTCATTACTTGATGTTTTGGGTTTTAATTGAGATAGCATGTAGTCCAGGTTGACCTTAAGTTCTCTCTGTGGTAGAGCACGGTCTTGAATTTCTGATTGTTCTACTTCTACCTGAGTTCAGAGATTACAGACTTATACCACTTCTCATTTTACATAGTACTTGGGATTGAACCCAGGGATTGAACACATGCTAAGCAAATAGTCTACCATCCGAGCTAGAGACCTAGCCCCATGATTTACACTTTTTGGAGGGAGACTCAGGCAAAGAAAATCATATCGTGAGATATTTTGGACCCTCTTGCTACACCCCTGCACCAGCCCCTGTGATCCTGACACCAGGTTTCCAGTCGATGATGTTGCCTGGAGAGGAATGAATAGCACAACTGGACCAGCGAGCAGAAGCAGACCCGGCTTCAAACGCCAGGACGAAGCTCCTGAAGGCTTCCCAGGGACAAGACATACATGGAGGTATACACCTCATTTGGAGGTGAGCTACACCCCTCAAGTGGTGTTCCTGTAGGAGAATTTCACTGAAACCCCACAACAGAAGAGGATACAGAGGTCATCCAGCCAGCCCAGGCAGAATGCAGCTTTTGCAGTTGGATTCAGCCATGCCTTGTTAACTTTCCATGAGACTCCTACTTGGACTTGGGTCATACCCTGTAATTAGGGTGGAAAATAGACTCTCCTGTCCCAGGGGCTGCTGCTTCCTGCTCTTCCTGCTTCTCTTCTACTTTGCAATGATAGCTGTCTCTCCTGATGTGTAGAGTGCAGTTAGGTGTTTCAGACACACATGGCAGCCTGGAGAGCCAGAGGTTCACAATTTGGTCTTGTTTGTTAAAAGGTCTAACTTTATCTTCCTTTACATCTAAAAGAAGATTTGTTTGTTTGTTTGTATTTGACTGTTTGCTTGTATATATGGCCATATATCACACATGTACTTGGTGCCTGCAGAGGCCAGAAGAGGGCATCAGAGTCTCTGGAACTGGAATCACAGACAACTGTGATCTTCTGTGTGGTTATTAAGGATGGCACCTGGGTCCGTTAAAGACGGGCCAGTGCTCTCGATGGCCATGTCTTCTTCCCACCCTCTTCCCTGTATTTTTCTTCAAGAGTCATTATTACTTCCCTGGAGGTAGTAGAGATTTCACCGCAGCCAATAAGGGGCAAGGTATTTTTGTGCATGTGTTGTTGGAGATCAAACTCAGGCAAGGGTTCTGCTGCTGAAGTATGTTTTCAACACCAAATAAATGATTCTGTGTCCAAGTTTAAAGTCCAGAGGTGTTGGCAGGGCCACGTATGATCCCCAATGCTATCTATCCTCAGGCATCCTGGGAAAATTATTCCTCCAGCTGTCCTCCTAGATAGTCTTGCTATGGAAACATCCTTATTTCCATGTGTGTGACCCTTCAGGGTGGGTTCATTCTCTGGCGTGTATGTATCGCTTTTGGCCTCACAAGAGGATTTATTCTTTTCCTTCCTGTACCATCTTGATTCTGTATTGTAGCTCCTCCTGGCCCTAGTCAGGAAACAGGCTATTTGATTCCAGATTTAATAAACTATCATTAGAATCTGAGGAAGACAGTGAGAGGTTGATCCACACACTGTGTGTGTGTGTGTGTGTGTGTGTGTGTGTGTATGTGTGTACACGTACATGTATGCTTCTATTTGCTAATGCGGTGTTAGTAATGTTGGGAAGCAATATGTATACATCAAAGAATATGTCTCAGTGACAAGTTTTAGCTGTTCAATGCTGGCACAGTAAAGAGGGGGAAAAGAGGCGTGTCAGCAACCCTGGACTTTACCTCCTTGATTGGAAGTTACTACAGCAGCAAGAGGACTTGAGAGATGGATCATTAACATTAAGATCAAAGGCCGGAAGTTATGATGTTTAGCTTTTAAAAGTCAGCTCCGACATGACTGCCATAGCTTGCAACTTTCATCTGGAAGCCACAGTATGGATGCCTGGCATCGGCCTTGGTTTCTGGTTTTTGTCACATTTCTCCTGGTTTCTGGCTTGGTAAGAAAATTATCAGAAAAATTGGGGGCTCATCAATATTATTTGATAATTGTTTGCTTGTGTTTTGTTTTACATAATTCAAAACGTTGGACTTAAATGAACATCCCTTCCTGGGAGGTAGGGAGGGACTGGCAGATATTGATTATAAAAGGTCACTCTGCCAGAAAGGTCCAGAGATTGTGACAGAAAATTATATTTTCCTTTCTGCTTCACTGTTGTGTGACAGGTTTTCTTTTGTTAAGACAGTGAGCACAAGTTTTGAAAGACATTTTTATTGCTGGGTGACATACTGATTGATACTAGAATAACTTGACATGGGTGAAGACTGACAAACGTCAGAGGCAAGCAATGCCCACCTCGACAAAGTTTAACAATACGGTGTTTCTCTTCTGCCTCTCTGCCAATCTAAAACTAGTCTTCCAGTGGGGCTAGGTGGTTTGTTCCCTAAGCTAACTCAAGGTCTTATATGAAATTTCTAATGGCCGAGAAAACCCTTTGGTTGGATTTTAAAATACATTACATTGAGCTGATGGCATACAGATAAGTAGAGACTTACAGATGCGAAGTGGCCGTTTCACACTTGTTTAACTGGGGGTCAGAGTAGCTACTTGTAAATCTCTTTCTACAGGTGATGGGGCTATCTGTGAATGTATGCTTGTGTGGTTACTATATGAGAAAACAATGGTAGCCATCTGACCAGTTATTTCATCCTCACATCTTGTTAAACAGTTTAGTTTTCTTTATCTCCACTGTTAGCTTTTTTTTATTTTTTAAATGCAACTGTACTTTACACCCGTGTGAAACAGCAGTACATTTTTATAGCATGTTTGGGCGTAGTGTCGTATAACTCATGATATTCATTCAAATTGTGTGACCTCATCACACAAGATCATTTAAGATTCAGGACCATGAAGTAAATTGCCTTAGATTTAGAGAACCCAGGCATAAGTCACACGGATCGTCTACCGGGTCCGCTGACTTCTCCCCAGATCGCATTGATTAAGAAACTTCTTAGAGAACCTGGGGGAGACTGCCTTTAGTAAATGCTTGCCGTCTCTGGTGTGAGGACTCAGTTCGATTTCCAGAACACATATAAAACGCCAGGCATGACGCACGTGCTTGTTTGCAGTGCTGGGGAGGTAGAGGTGCAGGGCTCTCTGAGGCTAGCTTCTCAGCAATCCTAACCTAACTGGTGAGCCCTAGGGCCCTGTGAGAGGCTTTGTATCAAGAATAAGGTAGATGACTCCCAAAGAATGACCCTTGTTGACTTCTGAAACAAGAGCACACATATATGCCCCTGTACATACCCCCACCCCCAAAATAAATTTCCGATGTTGATTCCACTTTTCCCCCTCATTGGACATGCAACTCAGTCATTTGTTTACAATCTATTTTAAAAAATATGTGTATTTTAGCCAGGTGGTAGTGGTGCGTGCCTTTAGTCCCAGCACTTGGTAGTCAGAGGCAGGTAGTTCTCTGAGTTCAGGATAGCCTGGTCTACAGGGCAGCTGGAGATACAGAGAAAGAGCTTGTCTCAAAAACAATCAAAAAGCAAAACAACAACAAAACGGCGTGTGTATTTTTAAAAACTCACAAAATCTACTCATCGGTATTTTGCCTAGACATTTAGTATTGTTTTCAGATGTAGAGACCTGGTTGAGGCTCGATGGTAAACACGGTGCTAGGGAAAGTTCCTGCTGTTAACTGGGAATACGGGTTTAGCTTTTCCAAGCACTGAGTCTTGTAGGAGATCATGTGTAAAGTTAGTGTTTTTATGAGGGCTGGGGTTGTGTGTATTGCCTTCTTTTCAAACTTTGAAGTTTTTTTTTTTTTTGTCTCTATGTTTAAATTCATTTAACAGGAAGCTTCTTCAGGAAGCTTCAGTTTCTATACGACAGAAGAATAATCTGTCTGGTCAAAATGTTAGCTAAACCCCAGCTGCTTTGTCTGGGATATATGAAAGAAAGTACTATATCTTATTAATGAAAAGAACTGTCTGGGGGTAACTTAGAGCCACTGCAACTCGTGCTAGTCACCCCATCACTTGGAAGGCTGAAGGAGGGGGATTGAAGCAAGTTCAAGGTTAGCCCAGACTACAAAGTGAGTCCCAGCTTGAACCACAGAGAGACCTGGTATTAAAAAATAGATACAAAATCGGGGCCACCGAGATGACTCAGCGGGTGACTCAGCACTAGCCCCTGAGCTTCATAACCTGAGTTCAACACCAAGACTCACACGGTGCAGAGAGAGGACTGACTGCTGCAAGTTTTCCTCTGTCCACCCCATACAGACACCACATAAACAGAACAAATAAATAAATACTTTAAATATGATTATCAAAGGGATCAAAAAGTTGGAGCCAAAAATGTCATAAACCATGAGCCTTGTAATAATACCTTTTTTTCCTCCCGGTGTTTGTTTCCCAGCCAGCTCCAGAAAAGTTTGGTAAGTCTATTTTGAGTTTTGCTCTAGACAGTGCAAGAAAGTTACGTGCTGAATCAGACGAGCAGACGCCATAAAGGTGTACTTCTGCCGAGGGGAAGGCGCGGCGGTAGTTGCAGAGCCCAAGCAACAGTGTGATGAACTTTGATCAAACACTGGCTTTTTTTTAATGATTTATTTATATTTACTTAGTTCTGTATGAGGGTGTCGGGTCCCCTGGAGCTATGGACAATTGTGAGCTGCCATATGGGTGCTTCGAATTGAACACGGGTCTTCTGGAAGAACAGCCAGTGCTCTTAACCGCTAAGCGTCAGCACTGACTGTCCAGGACCCACCTGCCCACCAGAAAAACAGAAGTACAAGAAAGGCCACTACAGTGGCTTTCTGGGTGGACAGTTTTAGACTTTCATTTGCTCGTTATTCCCGCCTCTCGAGTAAGCAATGTCTTCTTCCTAAAGTCGTGGGACACTCAAGGGAGTGGGAACGACAGATCCCACACTCCAAAGTCCCCTGTCCAGTCCCCAACCTGACTCACAGGAGGGTCAATCAACTAAAGTCCCGATCAATTAATTGATGAAAGCTAAATGAGAATCTGAGGCAAAAACTTACTTCCTTCTGATTGTGTGATTAATGAGATTCTTTTTCCGTTCATGAACATAATGTTTGATATGTTTTTTGTAATTTCAGTCAAAGACATAGATGGGGGAATTGATCAAGACATATTTGATATCAATGAAGGTTTGTGGCTCTTCATTCTTTTTTATTATAATATTTTAAACATTTTTAGTGTGTGTGTGTGTGTGTGTGTGTGTGTACGACTTGTGGGGGTGGGTTCTCTTTCCCCACCATATGGGTTCCCAGGAATCAAACTCGGCTTGTCAAGGCTTGGTGGCAGGTGCCTCTTCCTGGTTGAGCTATCTTTCAGGGCCCCCTTTAACTTTTTTATTATCATGTTTTACTTATATATGATGATGGCTTTCATTACGGCCTTTTCATGCCTCTATATAGCGTGTTTGACCATATCCACCCATTACCGTCTCTGTCCCCTCTGGTTTCCTCAAACTTCCACCAAGCTCCACCCTCTCGTCAGCCCCTCCCATCTCTGCTTTCAGTTTTTTTTCATTTTCATGCTTTTTGTTTTTTCATTTCAGTTTTGCTTTTCCTCTTGTGAACTAAAGAGCTTCATCAGGGTTACAAAGGCTGGAGGAGGGGTCATTCACGAGAGCTCGCGCTGCTTACCAGCGGGCTACACCTCTGAAGACAATGTCTCTCCCACCCCCAAGAAACCATTAAACAGCCTACAGATCCTTAGGGGTGGGGCCTTGTGAGTCCCTCTCTCTTAGAAGTTTTCAAAGCATCCTCTATTATGCGGCATAGGAAGCCAATGTAATAACATGGTTTATCTCAATCCTTCTCTTAGGTTTGGGACTGGACCTTTTTGAGGGAGACATCAGACTGGAGGTGAGTTGTGAGGGTGCTTGTGTGATGGATCCTGAGCGCCGACTTTGAGTACGATGGCATGGGCTGCTGACTGAGGTACCCTTTCAGAAGGTGCAGCCGCCCAGTGGCACAGATTCGGAGCATATGCTGTCCTGAGAGGACTCACATATATAGCTACATCTTCATTCTCCTGTGCTTAGGTTTCTGTGTAGTGAAATCCACTATCTCTTAACGTGTGTGGTGCTTTGAATGATTTTTATTATTGGAGCAATAAGGAGAATTTTCGTTTAAAAACAGAGCTTCACTGATTTTGTCTAGTTGAGTAAACTAAAACTGAATTTGTAACTACATCCAATGACTTAGGCTTTTATTATTAATAAAAATTTTATTTATTATAATTATAATAATATATATTTAATATATTGAATGCATTATATATTGAATATATTCTATAATATTATATATTATAGAATAAATTACATATTGAATATATTCTATAATATTAAATATACTATATATAAAATGTATAATTATTATAGTACTATATAATCACCATCACTATATATTATTACACATGACATAAATTATATTTATATAAAAATATATTGTATAATATATAATTATCACTTATTATTATTGTCGTTATTTTACTTTCCTCCTGAAATCAGCTATAAATAATGACGTCAAGAAAGGGTTCTCCCAAACCAGATCTTTGAGTGCTGATTCGGATCTAGCCATCATGACACAGAGAGGAACACGTGTGCAGATGTATATGTAGATTAAGAGGACCTAAAAGCTCAGTATTTTATTGGACATGGTGTCCTGTCACACGCCTTTAATCCCAGCACTGGTGGGGGGGGGCAGATGCAGATGGATCTCTGAGTTTGAGGCCAGCCTGGTCTACATGGTGAGTTCCAGAATAGCCAGGGCTACACAGTGACACCCTGTCTCAAAAAAAAAAAAACCAGAACAACCCAACCAACCAAACAAGAGTTCAGTGTCTTAAGCACTTTTTAAAAAAGAAAAGCCTGGTATATTTTTTGGTTTTCCAGATTTTTAAAACTTTAAGAACTTACTCTTTTTTTGTAGGTGATGGAGTCAGAGATGTTTAATAATGCATTTATAATTGTTGTGTTGAAGAAGTTTATGTAAAGTGAAAAATAGATAAATTAACAAGATTGTTCATAATTTAAAATGTACGTACCCTTGGACATAGACATTATCCAGTAGAGCTTTCTGCTCTTCAAACTTCTACTGTTTTCCTCAACACACTCTGTGATCCCTCCTCGCCCTCTGTCAGAGGCTCACCTCTCAAATCCTCCTTGGAGAGATAGAGCTGTGACCTATACCTGCTGCTCAGACCTGTAATTCCCACCTGCTCAGGTGGTCAAGGAAGGAGAACCATAGGTTCAAAGCCAGCAGGGGCTACACAGCAGACCCAAACTCAAGTTAAAATGCCAAAGAGAAGCTGGGGATACAGTGTAATACTTACTACGCTGAGGTTATCGTTTGGGTTTGATTCCAATAGTACAAAAAGGGGAGGGGGAGGGGAGCAGAAAGGGGAAGAAAAGAGAGGGGAGGGAAGTGAAGGGGGAGAAAAGAGAAGGAAGAGGAGAGAAAGAGAGAGGGAGAGAAAAGGAAGGACTCCGGAGGGATGAAGGAAGGAGGGGAGAGGGTGGAGGAGGGAAAGGAACTGATGATGGGAAGGGACGGGGTTGAGGGGAGAGGATAAGAAGTAGGGAAGGAGAGAAGGAAGGGAAAGATGGGGGAAGCTGCTGTCTGAAGGCTTCCTCTTGGTCCTGGTCCCTTTCTTTCTGCTTCTCCGTCTCACTTGAGCTAGGGCTTAACGTGCCACCTCTGAACTAGGTGTGTGAGTGGGCAGCTCTAGTCCTGCCCCCCCTCCGCAGCCCCAGTCTCCATTCGCAACTGTATGTGCATATCTACAAGATGCAGCAGATCAAGGTTTGCACTGACTCTGCCCTAGAGCCTCCCTCTGCAGCTGCCTGCCATTGCTTCACAAACTTGCTTCACAAGGAAATCCATAACGACCTCAGGCGGCCCCTTTGCTCCCGGCTTATCACTGCCCTCTCCCGGAGCATTAGCGCCCCCTGCCAGCCTCTCCCCAACAGTCGTGGCTCAGTAACTTTTCACCAGCATCCAAGCCCTGTCACGGGTCCCCCGTACGCTTTCAAGAGCCTTCCAATTCATCCTTCTGTTTCAAGTATTGCATTTCCTTCTCCATAATATTTTCCACCCTGAACCCCATTTCCTGGAGTAAAGTCATTCTTTAGATAGGTGGCTGTGGACCGAGGCGGTGACTCAGAGGAAACACCCACTGAACCAGTGTGAGGACCTTGCTGCATTTACCACCCAGGGGCTTCTGCTCTCTGGAATGACGTTTATTGTGTTGCCAGGGCAGACGCCTTAAAAAAAATACATTATCCATTTTCTATTATAAAATTAGGATGCCTTTAAAAATATATTCATTTATCTATTTTTAATCTTATTTATATGGGTGTTTTACTTTTCATGTGTCTCTGGGCACTGTGTGTGTTTCTGAGGCCATTGGAGCCATAAGAGGTCATTGGATCTCTTGGAACTGGAGTTACTGGGGGTTCTGAGGCACCATGTGGGTGCTGGGAACCAAACTGGGTCCTCTGCAAGGGCAGCAGGTGCTCTTAAAAGTTGAATCATTTCTCCAGGATTCTCCTCCAGAAAAATTACCATCTATCTTATGTCTGATTTTTTTCCCTATGAGATTCAGATTTTAATATTTGGTTTAGTTATCAGTCCCCTTCTGTGTATTTGTTTATTTATTTGTATGTGTGTGTGCCCCATGTGTTTATATGCACCACATGCATGTTGTGTGTATGTGAGAGCATGATGAGTTTATGTATACCACATGTATATATGTATGTGCATGTTTATGCCTACATGAGTTTATGTGTGTGAGCCTGCATGAGTTTATGGGTACCATATGCATGTTGTGTGTGAGTGTGTGTGTGAGCTTGCATGAAGTTATGCGTGCTGTGTGAGCTGCTGATGTGGGGAGTCTGAGAACTGGACTTAGATCCTGTTTAAGAGCAACAAATGGTCTTAACTGTGGAGGGGTTGACAGTCCATTCTTAAGTGTTTTTAATATGTAAACATCTACCAATCCGTATAGTGTCTTTTCCAACAATCTTTTTTTTGAGTACCATTTCTTCTTTAATTCTATGTTAATTACAGTTATTTCCAACTGCTAATTTTATTAAATTATGGTAGAAATTTAGACACACGCCCCATTTGGTTTGAGTTAGCAGGAAGAACTGTAAACTTCACTTATTTCCAGACTGATTATTGGTTAGTTTTGTCTATTTCACTTAACTGATCCTTTTCACACTTATTTTTGACAGGCACTTGGGAGGAATTCCATCATTGGAGACCACTATAGATGGCCACATACCATTCCATATGTTCTAGATGACAGCTTGGGTTAGTACACTCTTTGGAGTTTCTGCAGCTAGCGTGTTCCTGAGACGACAGGACCAATGTGTACCAGAATGTCCTGTTGGTGTTAAGGCTTTTTATTGCTGCCGTTGTTCCTCTGTGTGGTTATATATGTTTACTTTAAAAAATAAGCAAAATGCAGAATTAAAAGATCTTAAACATTTCTGACTGAATATATATTGGTTTTGACCAATATAAAATCAATTCAGTCAACTTTGATAGAGAACTTACTTTGTGTTGAATCCTAAGGACATGACAATTAGGGAAACAGTCTTGGCTTTAATAAGGTTTGTTCTAGATTTTATTGCTATTTTAATATATATTCTATCTCCCTCTCTGTCCTTTTCCCTCTCTCTTTTCCCCCCACCCTCTGTGTGTGTGTGTGGTCTCTCTCTCCCCCTCTGTGTGTGTGTGACTGTGCATGTACGTGTAAGTATGTGTATGTATGTATGAGCATGTATATGTATGTGTGAGTATGCATGAGTGTGTATGTA
Organism: Tokudaia muenninki; assembly: GCA_036184385.1. Classification (NCBI taxonomy): domain Eukaryota; kingdom Metazoa; phylum Chordata; class Mammalia; order Rodentia; family Muridae; genus Tokudaia; species Tokudaia muenninki. The sequence goes on from BTHS01000005.1 coordinate 10,909,882, forward strand.
TGCATGTGTGTGTGAGAGTGTGCGTATGTATGTGCATGTGTATATGTGTGTGTGTGTGTTCACATGGGTCAGTCTCTGTGGTACTCAGAGAATAGTATGCATTGCCTGGAGCTAGAGTTTGTCTGTCACCTGACATGGCGCAGGGAATCCAAGTTTGATTTTCCAGAAGAGTAATGCACACTCTAACTATACCATCCCTCCATTTGCTGACACTTCTGTTTTTAAAGCCCCATCTCCCCATGTTTAAGCACTTATTAATTTCTTGTAGAGTTGACAATAGAATCTAGGGCACAGGTATTCTAGGCCACTGATCACTCTCAGTCTGGAAAGGGGTTTTAAAAAGATCAATTTTCATTGCTTTTAGTTATGTATATTTTTGCATTGTATATAGTGAGTGAATAACATGGGTGTGGTGCCTGCAGAGGTCAGAAGAGATGCCGAATCCCCTGGAGCTGTTAAGAGTCACTGCTGTAGGTCTAGGAACTACATTCCAGTCCTCTAGAAGAGCAGTGCTAGAGCCAGCTCCCCAGCCCTAGCCCCAGTGCAGGGTGTCAATAGGCGTGAAAAGCACAGAATAACCTTTTATAGAAAATGGCAGCTCGCCAGGACTTTATTTTGCCAAGTCCAGATGTTAACAAAAGCTCGCTATCCTTTTTTTCTGGAAATAAATAATTATAAATATAGTATCAAATTATTAAAAAAAAACAGAAGAAGGTTGGGGGGAAAGGCAAGTATGAGGATGGAAATTCGGATCTTCAGAACCCACATAAATGCTGTGTGCGTTGGGGAGCCAGCTGTAACCCCATCCTCCTTGGAGATAAGGAAGACCAGAGCAAGCTGGCTATGGAGACTAGCCATATGGAAAGCTCTGCGTTTGCTTGAGAGACCTTCCCTCAATGACTAAGGTAGAAGAGCAATGGAGGATGAGTTCTGATATCACAGACATGAGCTACAAACAAACAAATGCATGTGTGAACACACGTGCACACACATACCACACATATACACATGTGCATGCACACACACAGGTACGTGTACACACATGTGCACCTTCACACATGCATGCACACACATATGCACACACAGAGAAAAGGGTGGGAGAAGTAAAAAGAATATACCAATCACTAAGAAAATTTTTTGTGCAGAAGAAATTAGTCATTAGCTAGGAGTAGGGGAGCACACCTGTAACTCTGGTAGTCTCCCAGAAGGAAAGGCAGGGTGAGTCTGATCCTGAGGCCTGAGCCTTTATAGGAGAGAGAGAGAGAGAGAGAGAGAGAGAGAGAGAGAGAGAGAGAGAGAGAGAGAGAGAGAGAGAGAGAGAATAGGATGCACAGAGAGACTCAGAGAGATAGAGACAGACACCGGCAGAGAGACAACAGACAGGCACAGAGAACACAAAGCAGCCCACTCCCCTGTAGTGAGCTCATTTTCTCTGTGGACTGGGGAAGCAATTCCTGCCTCTGACAAACATCAATCTGAAAGATACCTTTGGGGGAAAAAATAAAAAATAAGGTCACCTTAAGAACCACTGACTTCCTGGGCTGGGCACGTAGCTCATGTGGGAGAGTGCTCACCCAGCATGCGTGTAGCCTTGCACCTCGCTACTTCATAGATATGGCTCTCAGTGAGTGACCAAGAGGAAGGTACTGAGTGAGCGGATGACCAAGGTGCAGCCCAGTCTTGGGGAACAAATGTTTAGAAACCTTGATAGCTTAAGAATTCAACATAGACCCTCCCATTCAGATAAAGAGTCTTACAACACTGTAACTATGGTGACATAGTTTTCCTGTTTCTCTCAGTGTACTGCACTTCTCATGTTGTCTTTTAACTCACATTATTCCTGTACAGTGTGTATGAACATGTGTCACACTGTGTGTGGGCGTGAGAGGCCCTCCCCACCATGTGGGTCCCAGGAATTGCATCACTGTTTGCTGAGATCCTGGGATGTTCTAGAACGTTCTTCATCCTTGAGATGCCAAGGGTTACTCACATGACCCAGGTCAAGCTTTCTACAAATAATCCAAAGTTAGCCAAAACCTGTGGTAGTAAAGACACGAGGTAAATGGACAGCTTAACTTGGTAGGGGGCTCTATGGTTTGCGATTCTTTTACACACGTTTTGTTTGGTCCTCAGAATGGTTCAGTACAGGACAGAAAGTCTCCTCTCGAAGCTTTACTAGCAGATCCCGTGTATATCCTGCTCTTAGGTAGTCACGTGGTGGTCATGCCATCCTGTCTTATTTTAAGGACATGTAAGGCTCTCTTGAAAAATCAAAAATAAGTAAGTAAATATTTTTAAAAAAAAATAAAAGAAACGGAGATCTCACTGTGCACTTTTGTCTTCTGTCAGAAATGAATGCTAAAGGAGTTATCCTGAATGCGTTTGAGCGTTATCGCCTTAAAACATGCATTGATTTCAAGCCTTGGTCTGGAGAAGCTAACTATATATCAGTGTTCAAGGGCAGTGGGTAAGTTTGAAGGTTCTGAGAAGACTGCTGTTCCTCCGAGCAACAGTCCAAGGTCTTGCTTGACTTTTGGGTGGGGTGGCAAATTCCATTGCTATTTATGTAGAGTCTGACCTTTAAACCTGGTTTCTCTGGCTGTAAAATAATGCTTTCACAGTAGTAGATGGTATTTGTAAGCCCTTGGGGTAGGTTCACAGTACTATAAAAAGGAAAGAGTAGGTGAGAACGAAAGAGGAGGACCAGGAGGGGGAAGGGGGAGAAAGAAATAAAAGGAAGGAAGGAAGGAAGGGGTGGATGGAGGGTGGGAGGGAAGAAGAGGCAGCCAACTTGGTGTTGGGGAGATGGCTTAGTTGCTAAAATTCTTGCTGCATACACATGAAGATCGCCTAAGTTCAGGTTCCCAGCTCTATGTGAAACAAACAAGCAAGCAAGCAAGTGAGGAAGCAAACAAACAAACAAACAAACAAACAAAAAACTGTGTGAGGCAGCTTTTCATTCTGGGGAGCTAGAGACAGGTTCCTGGACCTGTATAGCCAGCCTAACCAAATTGCCAAGTTTCAGTCTCTGTGAAAGATTCTGTCTCAAAAGGTAAGTTGGAAGGCAACTAAGGAAGACATTAGATCTGGCCACCACATGCATGCACACCTGCATACATGTATGCACGCACATCTGCAAACGTGTATACACAAATACACATACACTGAAACAAATAAGAAAATAGGAAGTGTTTTCATACACACAACTAGACTACCAGTGACAATGTTTAGTAAGCATGGACTGATGTCATTTATTCTATAGCCTTGTGAATTTCATCTCATTTACAACTTAATACTCTTTATTCTCTCTTCAAGTAAAATGTATTGTAGATTGTGTGTGAATTCATTTTAAAACAAGCAAGTCTTATTTCTTGAAAGGTAGCAGTGTCATTGACCCAAAACACAATGACTCTGAGTAATTGCTCTCCTATAAAACTCTAGTTTGGTAATTGAGGAGATAATTCAACTGTTGTTCTTGCAGAGCAACTGCACTCTTTTCCCAGCATCCTCATTGGGTGGCTCACAACCACCTGCAATTATAATTCCAGGGGATTCCACACCTTCTTCTGACTTGTGAGGCTATGCAAACACATGCTTGTCTACACACACACACACACACACACACACACACACACACACACAGAGATAAACAATAAAATTACACAAACAAAACAATGTGGGATGAAGGACATGCCAATGCCATCTAAAGAAAGGTTGCGATTCCCAGGGATGAGCATAGATAAGTTGTCCTTGTGCAATGCATGGTCCTGAGGTAAATTCTCTAAAAATTATCTGTTTTACAAGTTTTTTTTATACTTTTTATGCTTTTATGCAAGTTTTTTTTGCCATCTCGGAGACTTACTGGTGAATGAGCTCACTATTTCTAGTTCTTTCTGAACTCTGGTTGGCTGGTTCAACTCAGGTGTTCTGGCTCAAACTCCTCTCCAAGCTGACTGATTCAATCCGGCTTCTCTCAGCTTCTCATTGAATTGCTCTCCTTGGCCTCAAACTAACTCTGGCCACCTACTCTAATCTGACTCCTTCTTATTCTCTGGCTTCAACTGCCTCTGCTCACCTGCACTGAACTGCATGAACTCGTGAACAAACTCAACTCCTCTGCACTCACGGGCACTGACTCCCAACTCACTGACTCACTCACTCTCCCTGTGCCGCTCTTAAGTAGCCACTTTCCTATGTTGTTCTTCCCTATCTCTGACTTGTTCTGTCAAATCTTTCTGATTCGTCACTCGCTCTGCTCCTTAATTAGATGTCATTTTCAAACATGGCTGCTTCCTTCTACAAACTAATTTTACCTTAAAGGTATATATCAAGGGCTTGCTTGCATTCTAGCCAGATTGCCGGAGTAGCCATGTTGCTGGATTGAAATTCCTTTACAGAGTGCAATTCAATGTTGTTGTCCAGTGTGTGTTCCCCACTCAAAAGGGAAGGACATATGAGGTAAAGAAGCGAGCTCCTCAGTGAGGCCAACATCCTGTTCCTGGTCTGCATCAGGTGCTGGTCTTCAGTGGGAAACATTCACGCTGGGAAGCAAGAGCTGTCCATTGGGACAAACTGTGACAGAATAGCAACAGTTCAACATGAGTTCCTCCACGCCCTGGGATTCTGGCATGAGCAGTCGCGTGCTGACCGGGATGACTACGTCACTATAGTTTGGGACAGGATTCTGTCAGGTATGTTTCTCTCATATGCTCAATAACAGGTCAAGTTTCTGAGCAGGGAAGCATCAGCAGCCTGGTAATGGGTATCTGTTACTTTGGAGACCAGATACACTTCATCATGTCTACAAATTCATCTGATATCAAGGTTCAATCAGTTGTCCAATTACAGGAAGCTAAGTAGCCTGGCATCTTCCCTAAATACACTCAACTTAGTGTTTTAAAATGAGTTCATGATAACTCAAAAATATCACATTTAAATTTACGATTGTAATTTTATATATTTATGGGTCGCAAGGGGGATATTTTGTTCTATGCACATTAATAATTAGTACAGTTATTACTTCATTTAAAATAAACTCAGTCAGCGTGCCTGTCACTCAGCATTTTTTTTGTGTGAGAAGGCACTTTGTTGATAAGACACTAACTTATTTACAATCTTCAAATATATAATACTCTATCATGTATTGAATTAAATAATTAATAAAGCGATCCTGGTGGTGGACAGTTTTGTTACCTGCCCCAATGCCTGAATGAAAGACATGCACACAGCATTTATATTTTGATATGCTCTAAACAGCACAGTCGCCGGGCCACTTCCTAACCTCCATGGGGTTAATCTACCTCCCGCTATTGATCCCGAATTATTACTTACTAAATTCTATGTTCTACCTTGGCTGCCCTGGACCCAGCTGGGCACACTCTCTCCACCCTCTTGGGCCATACTCTCTCCACCCCTTTACATGGCGGCCAAGGTAGGCATTATCCTGCATTATTCTCAGGCATGGCGTCTTTCCTCTCCTCCATACTCTCTCTTCATAGCGGATCTCTTTCTCCTTCCTCCTCTGGGTCCCAAGCCTGGAAACTCCCACCTCTGTCTGCTTTGCCCAGCTATTAGCTTCAGGCATCTTTATTTACCAATCAGAACCAACTGGGGGCAGGTTCCCAGAAGTTATGTGCAGGCAGTATAATACAAACAGTTTTTTGGGGGGGAACATAATTAGCATTCATATTACAAACAACTACAATCATGAGCTATAGCCACCATGATTTAAATGAATATACAAGCATTATAGTAGCCGTGGGAGTCCTCAACAATGCCTATCCTTTCTTTCTTTTGTTTTTTTGTTTTTGTTTTTCAAGACAGGGTTTTTCTGTGTATAGCCCTGGTTATCCTGGAACTTATTTTGTAGACAGGCTGGCCTCAAAATCACAGGCCTCCTGCCTTTGCCTCCGGAGTGCTGGGATTAGAGGTGTGTACCAGTCAGTTTATATGCATCTTTTCTAATGACTCTTATGTTATCAGTGTAGGTCCTATCTTAGCATACTCCCCAAAGTCCTGCTTCTCACCCGAGAAGTCTGCTGTGAGCACTTTAAACCTCCATCAGTGCTGGGTGGTGACTGAATGTTTCCACACTGCTTTGTAGAACCATCCTTTCCATTAGCAGTCGGTAGAATCTTAGACTTTTGACTCTACCGGAAGTGCAAGTGTGTTTGTTAGTTTGACCGTTAGTTTGACATAACTGTGCGTGATGTCAGGTTCAAAGACAAGAGTATCTGGAGCCCTAGACACTCCATAGATAATGTATACAAAGTTCTCTCTGTTACATTTTGTATTTCCCAGTTACCAGCGTTTAGTAAAAGCACCTTAGTTCTATGAGCATAAAATAATGAAAGTTTTGAAAATATATTCAGGCAAGGAACACAATTTCAACATCTACAATGACAGTGTGTCTGATTCCCTGAATGTCCCATATGACTACACCTCGGTAATGCACTACAGTAAAACCGCTTTCCAGAATGGAACAGAATCTACCATCGTCACGAGAATCTCAGAGTTCGAGGACGTGATTGGTCAACGAATGGACTTCAGTGACTATGACCTTTTGAAGCTGAACCAGCTATATAACTGCAGTATGTGATGGGTACTTTGAAATTCCTCATTTCTCCTGCCTTGCTGGAAAAAAAAAAGATGTTCTGTATACATTTGGGTTTTTGAGATTATGAAAGCTAGATTGAAAGAATAGCTCTTGGGTCCCAATCTACCAAAAATTTTCAATACTTTTCTTCTTACAAAGTTTACCTTTGTAAAACAGCCTGAATCCTTGTAAGAATGCAACCCATGCAGATTTTTGAGGTTCTACTAATTCAAATACAAACGGCTTCTATATTCAAACTTCTTTTACACCAGAATGAAACATGCAGTTGTCTCATAAATGAGACAAAATAACCTTTGCTATAGCTTAAAGTTTTGACTAACAGGAGGAAATTGACTCAGGTTTCTACAAATAGATGAAAAAAGGGTTGATGGGCTGGGCATTCACACACACAAGACTCTGTGGAAGACACGTGTCTGCCGGTCGGCAGGTCCTACAGTCATGTTCCTTGTAGTTTTGTGATCACTTTTATCACATAGGTCGGTCCTGTGTGTGAGCGCTCACATCGCTTTCCTTTCTTGCATTCGCAGCTTCTTCCTTGAGTTTTATGGACTCCTGCGATTTTGAATTGGAAAATATCTGTGGCATGATCCAAAGTTCAGGGGATAGTGCTGACTGGCAGCGGGTTTCACAGGTTCTTGGTGGTCCAGAGAACGACCACTCCAACATGGGCCAGTGCAAAGGTAACAGGCTTTACGATCAGTGGCTCTGACCTTCTCGTTCAGTCCAAAAGACTGGCGCTTATCTCTCATTTCTATCAGAATTATTATCTGTTTTAAAATAATCTATTTTTATTATTTTAAATTATGTGTGAGAGTGTGGGGTGGGTGGTGTACACACGAGAGTGCAGAAGCCCTTATCAGCACTGGATCCTCTGGAGTTACAAGTAGTTGTGAGCTACCTGACGTGGGTTCTTCGTAAGAACATCAGACACTCTTAACCCCTGAGCCATCCCTTTATCCCCTCTATCAGAGTTACTAATGAAAACACACCCAGGTTTCCCAGCGGAATGGGCCATATGCTCTGTAAAGGAGTACCTACTGGTTCTCTGCTTTTGTTCACTCAGAATGATTTTCTTGCTACAAATCAAAGGCTTGGTGCTGTGGGGGCAGAGAGCAGGGCAGGAAGGGACCTCTTGGAAGGACTGTGATTGGAGGGGCTGCCTTGCCTTTTCTGTCACTTCTCAGACTGTGAGTTACTCTGTTCTAGACCTAGAGCTGGATATAACTGTGAGTTCGAGGTGCCTACAGTGAAGACAGGATGCTCCGACTTAGGAGCTTTCACTTTCCTCTCTTCTTGGAAGCTAATTTCTGTAGGAAGAGACAGGATGCCTCACTATGTCTCATCCATGAACTCCCTGACTGTAGAATGGTATTTTAATGCTCAGTACAACACCATGCTTGTTTTTTTTTTGTTGTTGTTGTTGTCTTTATTATTATTTATTTTTTTTTTATAACTGATTACCTGAGACTGGATACTTAATTTCTTTAAATATCACTTTCTCATGGGTCTGAACACTGACACTTGGAAGTTGATAAGTTATTATTTCTCCATCGGTGAAACAAGTCAATTCAAGCCAGATTAAAATATATTATATAAAATCAGGTTTATTGCCATGAGTAGGGAGAAAGAGGAGGGGGAAGAGAGAAGAGAAAGAGAGCATTATGGGGGAGGGGGGAAAGAGAGAGAGAGAGAGAGAGAGAGAGAGAGAGAGAGAGAGAGAGAAGGGAAGGAAGGGAAGGGAAGAGAAGAGAAGAGAAGAGAAGAGAAGAGAAGAGAAGAGAAGAGAAGAGAAGAGAAGAGAAGAGAAAGATCAAAATGTCTGGATTTTATAAGGAAGAGCCTCTGGGGGAAGGGCAGCTCAGCCCCTGGGCTGGAAAGTTCAGGATTGGGGGCAGGGTGTGCCAGGTAGGGACTGAGGGATGCTGGGAGAACCTGGAGGCCAGGTCTTTTTTGTTGTGTAAAATATATACCTTAGATTCTTGTCCTGAGGTCTGAAACCAAATAGAAATTTAAGATTAAGGTGCTTAGTGTCTGCTTGTCTTCTGTTGAGGGAACATCATCACTTGGTCACAGGAAACATTCTGCTCGCTCAAGTCCCTCCTTACTCATAAAGCCACAGATACTTAGGTGAGGACCCTACTCATGACTTCATGGTATCCTCATCTCCTCCAAAGGTCCGACTTCCAAATGCTGTCAACACTCAATTTGAAAGTTACTTCAACTGCATGAACTTTGGGGGCCACAGCCAGATTATAGCATATGTGTATTGTGGGGATTAAGCAAACACTAAAGGAGCGTGCTCAGAGACAGTCATCCTAACATCTTACTTTTATCCATTCTGCTTGTGTGCTCTGAGCAGACTCTGGCTTTTTCATGCATTTCGACACTAGCACTGGGAATGAGGGGACCACAGCGGTGCTGGAAAGCAGAACGCTGTACCCCAAGAGAGGGTTTCAGTGCTTGGAGTTCTATCTGTACAACAGCGGAAGTGGAAATGATCAACTGAACATTTACACCCGGGAGTACACTGCAGGCCAGCAGGATGGTGTTTTAACCCTTCAGAGAGAAATAAAAGGTACAGTACCCACATTTCTATTGTTTGGATTTAGGGTGAGGTGTTCTCGGAACTTATAGTGGAGCAGGGGCTGGTGACATGTGGCTTTCAAATAGAATTTGATCTGTCTTGATAAGGAAGTTAAAATGAGGGTCCTTTAGCAATACTTAGAAAGCATAGCCGGTCTCTGGAACTGTGGACTTGAGTTCTCCAGAAGTAATGAGAACACACTGTGAACTCTGGGCAATGTAGAGAAGGTTGATGGCTAAAGGAAACCAAAGTATGGAGTGGATGAAGGAAGGATCCGCCTCAGCGAGGCCTGGTCTGTCCCTAAAGAAACACTCTTGGCACCTCTCATTTTATCTCACGGTGTCACAGTTTTACCAAAGTGACATTCCAATGGAAAAAGGACTCTAACTTCCATCTTAAAAAATAAATCCCATAAAGGATATAAAACAAATGTCATACTGGGAGCTACGTCTGTGGGGAGGGGGGAGTCCACATTTTACATCAACCGTGTGCCCACATATTAAAGCAGACGGGGAAGGAAGGGATGTGGACTGTATCAGTTACTCTCCTCTTTGTTATGACAGAGAAAGAGCTATTGTGGACCACAGTTTGACTGGGACATCATGACAGGGACGGTATGAGGTGGCTAGTCACACTGTACCTGTAGCCAGGAAGCAAAGAGACCACTGGTGTTGGTTGACTCTTTCTCCTTTGGATACAATCCAGGACCCTAGCCTGGGCATGGGTGCTGCCCACATTTAGGATGGGTCTTTCCCTTTCAATTAACCTGTTTCTAGAAAGTCTCTCACAGACGTGCACAGGGCTAGTCTCCATGGTGATTCTAAGTCCCGTCAAGTTGACACTCATGATTAACCACCGTCACAGCAAACTGACTACTCTTCTTGTTGTTCACACTGACTCCTTAATTTAATGACAACACCAAATCCATTATGAAGTGCATCCACTGCCCTATGTGTCACGGCACCTCTCATTCACGAAAGCATCTGAGATACACCTATGAACAACACCTATGAACAGTGAGGATTTTAATCTCACAAAGAATATGCATGCACTGTGCATATATTTATATGAAATTATATTAGCTGTTAAAACTATATATCTTACTTTCATTAGTATACATTTATGCACTAATATGTATATTAACAAAAATAATAAGGTATGCATATGTCATTGTCTGGGTTTGGAATAGAGAGCTGTCCCCTTAGCAGCCTGTGGGTCTGTCACTGAAAGACAGTAACATAAGACTCTCAGGAACCTGCTTGTCAGCCCTTCTGGACTTCATGTAAAGGAATGACCATAATGAAGCTAAACCATCAAATGTAGATGGAAGGTTTTTGTTTTGTCTGTAATCTATCCATGGAGAGCAACAATATAATCTGAATATTTATACTTTATCTCAAAGCAATTTTAATTCTCATTAAATGCTGATATAGTTAAGTTTTCAGGCAGTGTATGTTAACTGATATTTTGACATGATTTTTTTTCTCCTGTTGTCATGGGGGTTCCTGAAGACTTTTCAAGTACTGTTTCTTATTGAAGAAGTGGTATATGGCAGTTTGACTGTTTCACATTCCAGCTTTCTTCTTACCAAAGGCACCATATGACTGAAAAAAGAGATTTGTCCTCTAATTTCCTGCTTAAATGAGCAGAAAAAGTCTCCCATATGCAGTGGGCCAGATGTGCAAGACAGGCAAGAAGAGGGTGGTAGGAAAGAGGGGTCACTACTCTACAGTAAATACTTAAAGCCCTGAGTCATTAGGTGTCAACAGGATATGGTATTCCTGGGTTTGTAGATTCCTGTTTAATACTGCTAAAATTCAGCAGACATTTAAGTATTTCAGCTATGTTATAAGTATAGTAAAGAAGTCTTTGTCTGAGTATCAGCAAATCACAAGAGCTAATATTGGGCTCAACTGTTAATCAGTACAGAATGCCAGGGAAGTAGCACTAAGGAATTGGGCGATTACCCCTCTGAGAAAGGGTGAGCTATCTGAGGAGCAGGTATGTAAAGATCAAGTATCTCAGGGAATAGTCTAAGGTCAGAAACACCCTTAAATCAGTGATCTTATAAATGATCTCAGGATAAAGAGGTGAGAAAACCATTCTCCACATTCACAGGAGAATGCGGGTTGGGGCCCCTTCCTCTCAGAGGAGAAAGGGATGGAGGATGGGAAGGGACTGTGTGAAGGGGGGCCAGGAGGGGAGGCAGCGATCGGGATATAAATTGAATAAATAAATTAATTAATGAAAAATAAAAAGAATCAGATGCTCTGGGACTATCATTTGCTTTTGAAGATTAGAACTTTAACACTGAGCACATCAGCAAAGACAGAGTTCATAGGTCATTCATTGCTCTTGAAACAAGGATTCTTTCTGCAGAAATACCCACTGGGAGCTGGCAACTTTACTATGTAACATTGCAAGTGACTGAAAAGTTTCGAGTGGTGTTTGAAGGACTCCGAGGCCCTGGCGCATCATTAGGTGGTCTGTCTATCGATGACATCAATCTCTCAGAAACAAGGTGTCCTCACCATATCTGGCACATACAGAATTTCACACAGCTTCTTGGCGGCCAGAACACAGCTGTATACAGTCCTCCATTTTACTCTTCTAAAGGTTATGCCTTTCAGATTTATATGAATCTAGGCTCTTCAGCGAATGTAGGAATTTATTTCCACCTGATCTCTGGTGCCAATGATGATCAATTACAGTGGCCGTGTCCTTGGCAACAAGCTACAATGACACTCTTGGATCAAAATCCTGACATCCGACAGCGTATGTCCAACCAGCGGAGTATAACCACAGACCCAACAATGACCAATGGTTCGTGGCTTATGTTCTTTATGTCTAGGGCCATGATCATTATTTAAGGAGGGATGGGTGATTTGGGAGTGAGAGATAGCACTGTTGGTTAATTGGAGAGTATTCAGTTTCAGGGAAAGGATTTACTAGTGGAAGACGAAGTCCCCAGGTAGAAGACTGTTAGGAATGTCAGCAAGGCCTGGACCTTGGGAACTAACCATACCTAATTTCTAAGTATTGACTTTAGAGGCTGATATGCTTGGGTTCAAACCCAAGATTTGCTTCTCATTAGCTTTGTGATCTTGAAGAAGAAACATTCCCGAAGCCCCACTGTTCTTGGTTGTTAAACCAAGGCAGGGACAATAATCCCATAGATGTATTAAGAGAATTGGGAGAGGTTATTACGGAAGCCTGAAGAGCCCCTCTGCTGATGAGTGTCTCACCTGTGCTGACTTGGTCACATGGTGGCACAATGGAAAACAAGTCAGTTCTTAAGGTGAGAGCTTACAGTCAGAATGGAGAGGCTGGGACACTGGTGGCAGCAGTGTAGAAGTGGATAGGAATGGCTCGTCAATGCTTCTGACAGGATTTAGTCATGGTGACAGCATTCCAAGTCCCAAAAAGAGCCATCACCCAGGGAATCATGACTGCACTTGGAAGTACAATAATCTTTCGTCCCTGGGAACCGAATAGAGGGGAAAATAGAATTATGGGAAGTGGGATGGCACCAAATATATTTTATAAATGAAAAGGATGAATCAAAACGACAAAGAAAAACAGCGACTGAATCCGATAAAAAAACAAAACAAAACAGAAAATGGAAGTTTTCATTCTTTTCTAACATGTTCCTCTGGATGAAATGCCACTTAGGACAGTTTATGAGATAAATTGTTCTTTGCTAATATTAAAAATCCTCAGCAAGGCCCAACTGCAACCCAGAAGGCTGTTGAGGCTCCATCCCACCAGACAGAAGGGTTTTCGTGACAGGCAATATGCATATGTGATGTCCTCTACTTGTTGTCTAGAGGTAGGGCCCCACTGGTAAGCAGTCTCATGTCTGTGGGGCGGTGTGAGTGCGCAAGGTCCAGCGACTTGCCTGGGAATGCACTGCAGGTCAATAGTATCAATTGATTCCCTCAGCAGCAGCAGCCTTGTGTCTCGAGGCCTGTCGATCATTCCTGCCGAAAGCTGTGATGACCCAGCCCATTACTATAAATTGCTTTTTTTTCCTTTTCAGATAATGGAAGCTATTTTTGGGACAGGCCTTCCAAGGTGGGAGAGGTAGCTTCTTTCCCTAATGGAACTGAGTTTAGCAGAGGCAGAGGCTATGGAACTTCTGCCTTCATAACCCACCAGAGGCTGAAGAGCAGAGAGTTCATAAAAGGAGATGACGTTTACATCTTACTGACCGTTGAAGGTATGGAAACGATAGTTTTACGTGAGTTTGCTTCTTGTCGTGGTGGTGGGCTGTTTGCTGTATTCTTTGGCTTTTGCTTTTAGCAATGTGATAGGTTGTGATAGGAAATGGGCAAGAGTGGGAATTTTTTTTTTTAATATGAATGATTAGAAAGATGAAGCAATTGAATTTGGTATATCAAAAGTTCCAGAGTCGATCATTTATTTACTACATTATAGAATAACAGCGAAAATCTTTAGGCTGAAATCCTCTGGTACCTTACTTCCTAACACAGGAAACACATGACCCTGGCTGGAGGTTGACTGGGGAGCCCCTTAGAGCTCCCTCTGCCAGATAAGCATGGTGCTTGTCACTCCAGCCCTCTCTTCTGTGTGTGTGTGTGTGTGTGTGTGTGTAAGTCATTGAACAACTCTGCTTGCCTTAGGCACCATTGGCTCAGTTTTTAATTAATTAATTAATTTTTAGAAATTTTTATTGGCCATTCTCTTTATTTACACTTCAAAAGTTATCTCCTTTCCCGGAATTTTTTTTTTTTTTAAATGTGCATTGGTTTTCACTGCATGTGTGTCTGTGTGAGGGTTTCAGACCCCCTGGAACTGAAGTCATAGACAGTTGTAAGCCACCCTGTGGGTGCTGGGAATTGAACCCAGGTCCTCTGGAAGAGCAGCCAGTGCTCTTTATTGCTGAGCCATCTCTCCAGCCCCCTTTGAGGCAATGCTAGGTGGGCTGGCCTCTCAGCCCGTTATCTGCCTGTCTCCACCTTTTCAGACTGTAAACATATACCACCTCAGATGGCTTTTAAGAAACAAACAAACCAACCAACAAACCATGGATTCTGGAGAGTGAAGTCAAGTCCTCAGCTAACAGCCATCTATCTGCCTTTGCCTGATCCTTATTTGACTGCCCACAAGTGGTGCTGGATCACGAATCAAGATTACATAACCTTTTCACGGGCCTTAACTCTTGAGTAGTATCTGCGTCCAATGACAATGCAAAAGCTAATTTCCACCATGCTCTCTCCTTCCCTCTGCAGACATATCTCACCTCAACTCTACACCAGCTGTCCCAGACCCAGTCCCCACCTCGACTGTCCATGATACCTGCTCTGAGGTCGAGTGTCAGAACGGTGGCATCTGCGCTGTCCACGATGGTACAGCTGAGTGCAGGTGAGGGCTCACATGAGAGGTTCCACTACCTCACTCTCTCACGAGATCCGCTGTTATCCTTCTGGGAAGTAGATGCTGATTAATTCACTTGCATCATATTGATCGAGTGTCCAAGTCAGGCTTCTATTGCTGCGATGAAACACCGTGGCCGAATGTAACTTGCGGAGGAAAGGGTCCATGTGGCTTACACATCCACACCATAGCCCGACATTGAAGGAAGTCAGGACGGGAACTCAAACAGTGCAGGTACTTTGAGGCAGGAGCTGATGCAGAGGCCATGGAGGAGTGCTGCTTACTGACTTGCTCCCTAAGGTTGGCTCAGACTGTTTTCTTATAGAATCCAGGACCCAAGGATGGTACCACCCACAAAGGGCTGGGCACTCCACCATCAATAACTAATTAAGAAGATGTCCTACAGGCTTGCCTGCAGCTCAATCTTAGGAAGGCATTTTCTCAGTTGAGGTTTCTTTCCTCTCCAAAGACTCCAGCTTGTGTCAAGCTGACATCAACTATCCAGCAGTTACTCTTTTGAACTCCATTTGGGACTTTGGCTAGCCACCATAACAATGACTCACGAAGAAACAGTGCACTACAGTCTAATTGCCTGAATTATATGTTTTATTACATTACTTATCATTAAATCCTCACAGAAGTTTTGTCCCTTGACTCTGCTGTTCCCCATTTTCTAGTTGAACATGTTGAAGTGCTGAGTCCTTAGTCAAGGTGTGGAGCTCACAGTGGTGAACCTGGTCCCCTCCTCTGGCTTCCCCCCTGTCCCCCCAGCTGCCGTTCCAGGGTCAGATCAATTGTAATACGCCCCTGCCCTCTTTCCTGCCTCATCAGATGCTAGTCTCATATCTCCAGGTGGTTGTGGGTCAGACAGTTATGTCTGTCAGCGACTGTCGACTGTCAGTGTTTGCATATACTAGAGGTGACCGGGCCCCTTAAAATGATGTTCACAGATGTCACCCATAAATGTCACCCTAAATGGCAGCTTGTCTCTTCCTGCAGGTGTCCTGCAGGAGAAGACTGGTGGTACATGGGCAAAAGTTGTGAAACGAGAGGGTCCACCCGAGACACTATTGTCATAGCCGTCTCTTCCACGCTCGCCGTGTTTGCTGTGATGCTGCTTATCACGCTTATCAGCGTCTACTGCACCCGGAGGAAATATCGTAAGAAGGCTAGTGCAAATACGGCAGCCATGAATCTAGAAAATGTAAGTTGAGTGTACCCTTTGGTAGTAGAACCACATGAAGAGGAGCTCGGCCATTTTTACACACTTCTTCATTTTTAACTTTTGTTTTTTGTTTTTTGTTTTTTTTTGGTCTTAAGCTAGGTAAACTGGGTTGAGTCTCTTTGCACGCCCATTCTCACTACTCTAAATCGTCGAGTCTTAACTCATTTTCTGCAGAGGCTTCTTAGAGGGGCAGTCATTAGACTCTGGGATTTGTATCTGGTGGTTCATGCTTCTTTGAGGTGACCACACAGCTGACATTTCCTGCACGTCTCCATCTCCCCCCTAGCCAAGGGACCATGGCTTATAAATAAATGTCTTTGCTCTGAGGGTCCTGGGGTGGCTGGGCTCAGGAGGTGGGGAGAAGTGTGTTTGGGGAAATGCCTCCCTTAAAAAAGGTTCCAGTGAATTCTGGCTTCTTCTGGAGTAACACTCACCAAAGTGAATTTTTTTTTCATGTAAAAGGTTTAGAGTTTTGCCTCAGATGGAATACTAAATGACAACAAGGGTCCTAGACAATAGGTTCTGAGGTGCATATTTGGGAATAGGGCAGTTGGACTGGAAGAAGGTGAGTCTGGGCTTTGGTGTAGGTGCACCTGGGTTCCAACTGTCCTCCAAAGAGCAAGGGGGCCAGGACAGACCCCCACCCACATTTTTACTTGAAGAAAAGGGGCCAGGCCTTTGTATTCAGTATGTGACTAGCCAGTGCATGAGGGTAGACCCTAAGGAGTTCCACAAAACTGCCTAGACAGCAGCCTTTGAAGGAGGACATTTCTTTTTTGTTTTTTTTTTTTTTTTCTTTTTTTGGTTTTTTGAGACAGGGTTTCTCTGTGTAGCCCTGGATGTCCTGGAACTCACTTTGTAGACCAGGCTGGCCTCGAACTCAGAAATCCTCCTGCCTCTGCCTCCCAAGTGCTGGGATTAAAGGCGTGCACCACCACCACCCAGCTGGACATTTCTTGAATGAAAGTTTTCATGCAGCATGGCAGGGTTGAACATGTCTGGGATTCACTAGTAACCCCAGAGCTACAGCACTGCCCAGTGTGCCGTCTTTGCCATCTTACACGAAAGCTCAAACAAAGCGTGTCACAGGGGAACGAACATTCCAGTAACAACCAAAGTACCTGGCAGAAGGCTTGTGAGATGCATGGAAAAAGAGCTCAAAATAAAACATTTCAGTGAGCTAAAGCAAGAGTGTAGTTTCTGAAGAGGAGCTGCTACCATGTTTTAAGCATTTAAGTGGATCGTCTGGTACCTAGACACTATGACTCCATGTTTTATTTAAGACTTTTATTTTTTGCAAAATCAGCTGGAAGATGGACAGCAGTGCTGAAAGCAAACGGTCCTATTCTCTTTTAGTATTAGTCTATTTCTTCAACCGCAGAAAGATTTCTAATGCCGTCACCTAACTATAGATTCCATCACAGTGTTTATATATAAAATTTAGTTTTATTTCACGTACATTGGTGTCTTGCCTGAGTGTATGTCTGTGTGAGTGTCAGAAACCCTAGAACTGGAGTTAGAGACGTGAACTGCCACATGGTTGCTGGGTACTGAACTCAGGTCCTCTGGAAGAGCAGCCAGTTCTCTTAACTGCTGAGCCATCTCTCCAGCCCCACATCACATATTTTAAAAGTATATAAGCTGGACATGGTGTTGCGCACCTTTAATCCCAGCACTTGGAAGGCACTACATAGCCATTACATAGGTAATACAAGGCAAATACACAGCAGTGCCAGGACTATATAGAGATCCTGTCTCACAAAAACAAAAACGACAATAACAAGAAGTAAATGAAATGTATACAAGTTGCTTTTCATTTGATAGCCATTTTCTCAGCTGATTTTTTTTTGAGTAACTAACAGTGATAGCGCAATCAGTGTGGGACCGTGCTGCACTTGCCTGTCCAAACCTGTGTCCAGGGGCCAGGTTCCCACCATCGGGAAGGATGCACCAGACACAAGAACAGGAATGGCAGAGAGCGGTGAGGTGGGAGAACCAGCCACGTGGGTGTCTGTGACTGTCAAGAGCCCTTCCCTAGAAATTGGGCAGTGCGGGAGAGGTTGTAAGGGCTCAGCACATGTCAGAAGTAATGAAAGAAGATGAGAAAAACAGAGAGATGAGCCTAAGTCAACAGAAGGGAACACTACCGTCATACCAGGGAGAAGACAGGGACTCTTGAGTGGACACATATGCCACCATGATGTTGCAGGGGACATGGCAAGGACTGAGTGGATAAATCTACCACCATGATGTCTCAATGACACTCCAAGTCAGTAACTATAGTGTCAGGTGTGAGAAGTCCACTTCATCCCTCCCTTCACCTTTGCATTTCCTCAGTGTGTTCAGCAAGAATGGAACTTGCAGATCCAGTGTAGATCTTGAACTGGGAGGCTCCCCCTTCTGAACCCTCACCATTTGCATGTGAGAATTTCAAGTCCCAAGGGCTGGGACATCTTCCCAAGGACAGAGCATTTGCCGCGTGTCAGCTGGGAGGGATGTCAGGAATCCTTATTGGGGACTTCATTTGAAAACCAGACTGTTGCGTTGTGACCCATCTTTTATATTTAGGAATTATATCATCAATGGTCCTTTCTCCTTTCAGCAGCATGCGTTTTGAATATTAACTCACGCCAGCGGGTGAAACGAAAAGCGACCTTCCATCATAGAAGAATATTTCACCCAAGCTATGTGACATTCATGGCATTCCAAACCAGATCATCTTTGTAAATAGCTGAATGTGTAATAAATCATTATTTTGGTAAAGTCAAATTGGTGATCTCTCTCTCCCTCTCCTGCTTCTCTCCACAGTTCAGGACTCTCCATACTGCATGCGCAAAACTGTAAGAGAAAGGGAGAAAAAGAGAGATGGCTTTCCAAATTATCGTTCCTTCCATTTAGGGACAAAATATTAGACCTCACAGCAATTACCCAGAATCACCACAGAAAATATACTGTGGGAAGGGGCCTGGGCTAGAATCTCAGTTGTTTCAGTGTGGTCCTATCCCAAGGTAGGGGAAGACAGCTGATTTCTTTCCTGTGTTTCTACAAGCAGCCCATTGGGGTATGCTGTCTTGTAGAAGGACCTGAAGGACTAACATTGTAGAAATGTAGTACAAAGGGGGGGCTCTGTCTGTTTATACTCTGTCTGTAAACTTCACATGCATTTCCTGTCCCCTCTTCTCCTTGCTCCTCCTTTCCTTTACTCTCTTCCCCTCCCTCTTATCTTCTCCTCTTTGCCTGCCTTCCTTCCTTCCTTCCTGCCTTCTTTCCTTCCTTCCTTCCTTCCTTCCTTCCTTCCTTCCTTCCTTCCTTCCTTCCTTCCTTCCTTCCTTCCTTCCTTTTGTTTCTTCAGACAAGGTCTCATTAGGTAGCTCTGGCTGTCCTGGAACTCACTATGTAGACAAGGCTGCCCTTGAACTCACCAAGATCTGCCTTCCTCTTTAATCCCAAATACTGGGATTAAAGGTGTATGCCACTCTGCCTGGCTCCATATATATTTTAAATGAGTTTCAACTGTGTATGACCTGTGACATGCTACATCACTCATTTAGAAATTTAGAAAATTTAGGCAGTGCTTAAAAATCTTGAAATATTTCATTTTACAACATCACAACAGCAGAGACTATCACTGCTAATCTCAAAAATATCAGTGAGTTCAGTACAGTTTACATTAACATCTGCAGTACAAAAATGAATGAGTTTCTCTGAGTCCTTGCCCATGTTTGGTTATCACCATTTTTAATGTACTTTTGTATTATTATTATTATGATTATTATTATTGACAATCTCATTATGCAGTCTGAGATGGTCTCAAACTTGCAATCCTCCTGTCTTTGCCTTTCAAGTGCTGAATTATAGGCACATCTCACCACACCTTACTTACAGACTTTGTTTTATATAGTAGCGTTAGATTTGTAACAAAATTAAGTGGACGATGGAGAGAGCTCTCACTTATTTCCTAGACACACATGGCCATTCCCACTACCAAATCGCTCCAATCAGAGGGGTCTCTTGTGACAAAGCCACATTACAAGCTCACGGTCACTGGGAGGCCACTCCTTTCACTGTGTTCTCATCTGGTGTTTCACAACCCCTGGCCTTTGAGAAAGGCATGGTGAATGTACGCTCACCGCCTGCTAAATGGTTTCAACGCTCTAACGTCCTTTGTGAGTCACCTCTTCATCCTTCCCTCCCTTCTGGTCTCAACAAACCTGGGCCAATGTCCGGCAGCTTGTTCTGTTCTTTAGTGTCAGCATCGCTGATGTATGTGAGAGGCTCGCTGTCACGCTGGTATGTAGTTTCCTTCTGTTCGTGTTTTCCTTCTTGCTACCTGCACTGAAATCTCTCAACGTCCTGCTCATGCTCCAGTTGTGTAGTTGGTGTTGTTGCTCTGTCATAGGAGGTCTTTGCATAGTCTAGATACGACACTGTAGTCGGGTATTGCTTTAGGAAGGTATTGTCCCCAAGCCAGACATGGTGGCCTCCCTGCACCCCACTGGGATCAGAGCCAGGGCTCACTAATGGCAGGCCAGTGTTCTACAGCCTTAGAACCTTATGTTCCTTCTCAGCCGTATACTTCCTTTCAGTTGCGGTATAGATTTATGTTGAGTGTGGTGGGGCATGGCTTAAATCCCAGCACTCTAGAAGCAAAGGCAGGGTGATCTGCTTTACATAGTGAATTCTAGACCAGATAGGAATACATAGTGATACCTTGTCTCAACAAACAAACAAACAACAACAACAAAAACCCAGACAGGTTTTTAAAATCAAAACTTTAGATAAAGCCCCATTTATTGTCCCTCCCATCCTGGCCTTCCCCACCATTGAATATAGGTCATGCTTTGGACTGGAGATTTTAAGCTCTCTGTCTCTAAGCTGTGAATAGTTTCTATTTTAAAAAAAAAATCATCCAGCTTTTCAATGTTCTGTGTCTAAGCAATGATATGTTGTCTGTTGGTTTTAAGGAGTCAGATTTGGGAAGATTTTTCATGGCGTTGAGTTTCCAGCACCAGCTAATGAAAGCCAGCCTCGCTTGCAAATGGCTGAATGTGTCCCTTTACATCTGCCTCCAAGTTCTCTATTCCAGCCTCGCTTGCATAAGGCTGAGTGTGTTCATTTGCATGTGAATTCTCTGTTCTGCTTTGCTGATGTATGTGTCTGGGCCTCTGCAATACAAGATTCACAGTCTTGATTACTGCATAGCAGTGACTACTATATAGCTTGTCAATATCGTATAGTCTTGGCTACAGTATTTGTATGGTGGCCGACACAGTGGGTTTTAAAATAGGGTACGTGAATTTTTCTCATTTTAGTTTTTAAAAACAGTTTGGATTATTTTAGTTCATTTTCCTTTACAGATACATTTCAGAGTGATGTAGTCTGTAACTGAAAGAAAAATCTTGCTTGGACTTTGACAATAATTGTGTGAAATATTATAATTGTTGGGGAAAATGACATTTTTCCTCTTTTGTCTTCTAATCTATGATCACAGCACATCTGTCTATTCTTAGGTTTTATTTTTTCTTTTAACTACTTCTTTCATTCTCACTATGTCCTGGCATAGAGGTTCGGAATATATCTTATTAGATTTACACGTCTGTGCTTCTTTTTGGTGGGGCTATTATAAATTATGAGACTTTAAATTTTCATGTGTTCACTACTGGTGTTGTGTTTTATATAAAGAAAAGGAACCGGTCTGTCTGGGCTAGTACCCTGAGCTGACCTTGGGCGCAAACTCCGCAGCCAGTCCTACAAAATCCAGAGGAAGGTCCACTCCCAGGAGCTCTAACACGCCCAGGATCACAGGATCACAGGATCACAGGAGCTAGGTCACACCAGGATCTCAGGGTCCCAGAGACAACTCAACTCCCAGGATCTCTGACACACCCATGATCTCAGGATCCCAGGATCCCAGAATCACAGGACCACAGAGACAGCTTGACTCTGAGGAGTTCTGACACAACCAGGATCACAGGAAGGACAGGCTCCAGTCAGATATAGTGAGGGCAGATAGCACTAGAGATAACCAGGTGGTGGTGGGAGGCAAGCATAAAAACATAAGCAACAGAAACCAAGGTTACTTGACATCATCAGAACCCAATTCTTCCACCATAGCAAGTCCCCAATACACCATCACACCAGAAAAGCAAGATGAGGATCTAAAATCACTTCTCATGATGATGATAGAGGACTTTAAGAAGGACACAAATAACTCCCTTAAAGAAATACAGGAAAATACAGGTAAAAAGCTAGAAGCCTCTAAAGAGGAAACACAAATATCCCTTAATGAATTATAGGAAAACATAACCAAACAGATGAAGGAAATGAACAAAACCTTCCAGGATCTAAAGATGGAAATAGAAACAATAAAGAAATCACAAAGGCAGACAGCCCTGGAGCTAGACAACCTAGGAAAGAGATCAGGACATAGATTCAAGCATCATCAACAGAATATAAGAGATATAAGAGAGAATCTCAGGTGCAGAAGATACCATAGAAAACATTGACACAACAATCAAAGAAAACACAAAAGGCAAAAAGCTCCTAACCCAAACCATCCAGCAAATTCAGGGCACAATGAGAAGACCAAACTTAAGGATTATAGATAGAAGAAAGTGAAGATTTCCAACTTAAAGAACCAGTAAATATCTTCAACAAAATTATAGAAGAAAACTTCCCTAACCTAAAGAAAGAATTGCCCATGAACAGACAAGAAGCCTACAGAACTCCAAATAGACTGGACCAGAAAATAAATTCCTCTCATCCCATAATAGTCAAAACACCAAATGCAGAAAACAAAGAAAGAATATTAAGAGTAGTAAGGGAAAAAGTCAAGTAACTTATAAAGGCAGACATATCAGAATTATACCAGACTTCTCACCGGAGACTATGAAAGCTAGAAGATCCTGGGCAGATCTCATCCAGACCTTAAGAGAACACAAATGCCAGCCCAGGTTACTATACCCAGAAAAACTCTCAATTACCATAGATGGTGAAACGAAATATTCCATGACAAAACCAAATTTACACAGTATCTTTCCACAAATCCAGCCTTACAAAGAATAATAAATGGAAAACGCCAACACAAGGAAGGAAACTACACACTAGTAAAAGCAAGAAAGTAATCTTCTTTCAACAAACCCGATAGAAGATATCCCCACAACCATAAAAATAACATAAAAAACAGAAAGTAACAATCGGTTTTCCTTAATATCTCTTATATGAAAATTAATATTATCAACATATCCTAATAGATTGAAATTTAAAAATATGAGGAACTAGAAATTTGTTGGCTGTCACCCAGTGGTCTGTCTAATTTGGTAATTGGAGATATATGTCCAATATTATACAATCCATATACACTTTCTGCTTATTTGTACATGACAGAGCCTTGCTGTGTACCACATAATGGTCTTGAAATCATGCTTCTCCCATCTCAATCTCTCTCAATCAAGTAGGATTGTTTATTTGATGTTTTTACACTATACTATGGTTTTCAGAATAGCTTAGATATTTCAAAATTAAACATAGACAATTAATTTGGGAGGTGGCTTGTAAGAGAACAATGAAGAGTGAGACTGAATGTTTTGCTTGATATTTATAATTATTATATCAATTTTGAAGAAGATGACCCTATAAGTTACTCTTTTTCTGAGATGAATGCTTTTCAAAATCGTCACAGCCAATGATCTTACCCTCACCTAATATCTGTGCCACCCTCCAAGCAGAACCACTGTTCATTGAAACAGTTGATGAATGACTTCATGGATAGACCATCTTAATACACACACCATTTCTTAAGTGAATGTAACCTGTTCCCTGTGGGCTGAGAATGATGACAATCACTCAAGTCCAATAGCTTTGACCATAGCAGGAAATCTGTATCCAAATAATAGTGCCTACAATTCATTCCTTGGTGCTGCAGAACTGGCAACTCTTAGCTACTATGGAGGTGAAATTCTTTTTGGTGATGTGAGGGACATTGAAATACAGCCTTATTACAATGAACTCCAGTGTCTAAAAATTGTTCTTATTTTGGGTTTCTACCACAGTAAGAGCCAAGGTTTTAAGCTCTACTAAAAACAAAATGAACAGACAAGCAAAAAGACTTTATCTTTTTATGTTCATTTAATGGCACGTCCATTATTTTTATGATTGGTATAAAAATATATATTGTGTTGAATATAATAAAAAATAAAAATAAAAATAAAGAAAAGCAAGCCAGGGATATGTTTGATAGATGGTGCAGGAGAGAGGTTGGCTCTGTGGGCCCATGCTGAGGCATCTCTGTCCCCTGAGGTACCAGCTACACAACAGTGGGTATAGTATAAAATAGAGTTTATTTAGGGCATGGGAAGGGGAGTTGGGAAGGAAGAGAGGAGAGGAGAGAGAGAGGGAGGAAGGGAGGGAGGGAGGGAGAGAGAGAAAGAGAGAGAGAGAGAGAGAGAGAGAGAAGAAGAAGAAGAAGAAGAAGAAGAAGAAGAAGAAGAAGAGAGGTCAGCAGTGAACACGTGGAGAGGGGGGTGCAGGTGAACTGGGAGAGAAGGGACAGAGAGGGAAGAGAGCAAGAAGGTAAGAGACTGAGGAGGGGGTGATCAGCCCCTTCTATAATAAGCCAGGCATTACCTGGTTGTTGCCAGGTAACTGTGGTGCAGAGCCTAGAAGGAATGCTAACAACTGGTGTATGGAGAGACCACTGACTTCTGTATGTTGAGCCTGCAGGCAGTGACCTTGCTATATAATCATGCCATCTGCAATAAGGCTGCTACATTGTTCTTTTCTGTCTGCATACCTTTCGATTACCTTTCCTCCCTGATTGGACTGACGAGAACCCCTCTGTTTTTCTGAATACAGCGATGGACACTGTTACCTTGCTCTGGTGTTAGGAAGACCTCCAGTCTTTCATTATTCGCTATGACGTTATCCATTTCTGTACCTTCTCTTCAACAAGTTGAGAAAGGTCCTCTCCACATTTATCTTTTTTTATTTTTTTCTTGAATTTATGTGTACGTGTACACGTCTGCGTGAGTTTATGTGCACTGTGTGAGCGCAGGTGCCTGCAGTGGCCACAAGAGGGCACTGGATCCCCTGGAGCTTAAGTTACAGGCGGTTGTGAGGCACCTGTCGTGGGTGCAGGGAACTGAACAACGGTCCTCTGGAAGAGCGATTCCATCTCTGGAAGCCCCTGAACGTTTCCTTTAAAAAATCTCAAATGAAGCCGGCAGTGGTGGCGCACGCCTTTAATCCCGGCACTCGGGAGGCAGAGGCAGGAGGATTTCTGAGTTCAAGGCCAGCCTGGTCTACAAAGTGAGTTCCAGGACAGCCAGGGCTACACAGAGAAACCCTGTCTCGAAAAAAAACCAAAAAAAAAAAAAAAAAATCTCAAATGGATATAGATTCTTGTCAAAATCTTTTACTGCATTGGTCTGTATGACCCAAAGGTTTTTGTCTTTGGACCTCATCTCTCTTGTCCCAGTGCCCCTGCACCTCTCGTTTCTCACGTAGCTTTAAAAACAGAAGGGTTTCCAGTGAGAGCTCATGGGATGGCTTAATCTTGTACATTTAATTTTCTCAAGTTAGGGAGCCAGATGATCTATTTCACGAGGTTTTCAAAGAATTGGTGTATTTTCTCTAAGTTATAAATTTACATTTATACTGTCTGGGAGATT
The DNA here is from genome assembly GCA_036184385.1 of Tokudaia muenninki. Taxonomy (NCBI): domain Eukaryota; kingdom Metazoa; phylum Chordata; class Mammalia; order Rodentia; family Muridae; genus Tokudaia; species Tokudaia muenninki. The sequence goes on from BTHS01000005.1 coordinate 10,935,372, forward strand.
CTTTTTAGTCTGTTTGCCTTTGGCGCTCTCTCTCTCTCTCTCTCTCTCTCTCTCTCTCTCACACACACACACACACACACACACACACACACACACACACCCCACACATACACACACACTGGCTTGGCCTTAAAATTGCTATGTAGCTGAGGATGACCCTGAGTTCCCATTCTTCCTGTTTTCACTGCTTAAGTACTGGGTTACAAAAATGTACTATACCCATCTGTGTGTGTGTGTGTGTGTGTGTGTGTCCTTATTCAGTGTTTTGGGTAAATGTCTAGGTCCAGAATTGCTGAATCATCTAACCTCTGAGGGGCAATCAAATGATTTCTTCCAGCAGCTGCACACAGGACACAGGAGTAAAGTACACACACTCACAGGATGGCATCCACACATGTCACACAGCTACAGTGGGGTCCACATTTTCAGTATCTGTTGGACCGTTAAGATTTTTAGTAGTCTGTGCATTTTTGCTTTTGTAGTTGTTTCCAATGATTTGTGCACAGCTCTATGATATGAGATCTCCTATTCCACATCGATTGTCATGAAAACGAGGGGCAGGGGAGCTGTGTCGGCTTGTGACCCAGCACTGCTTGCCGTAGTGGAGGGGCAGGGGAGCTGTGTCGGCTTGTGACCCAGCACTGCTTGCCGTAGTGGAGGGGCAGGGGAGCTGTGTCGGCTTGTGACCCAGCACTGCTTGCCGTAGTGGGGCAGGGGAGCTGTGTCAGCTTGTGACCCAGCACTGCTTGCCGTAGTGGAGGGGCAGGGGAGCTGTGTCGGCTTGTGACCCAGCACTGCTTGCCGTAGTGGAGGGGCAGGGGAGCTGTGTCGGCTTGTGACCCAGTACTGCTTGCCGTAGTGGAACGCTCTCCTCTGAGTGCTTTCCCCATGCACCCTATGATTATTCATAGCACACACCTGGGTGATGGCTATCTGACTGCTTCCCTGGTAGTAGAATTCGAGAATTTCAGAGCATCAACCAGGTCGTTTCAATGGGATGTTTTGACCCTGGTAAGTGTAGGTAGTGGTCTTGGCAATCTAAGGAAGCAGTCCTATCATAATTTCTGTAAGCACCGAGCAACTCAGAAGAGGGAATGGAAGTGTGCATTATCCAAGTATCTTATTACAACAGAATTCTGGCAACCTCTGACTGTGATATCTGCCTATGCTTGTACATTTGTGGTGCCGTTCATCTCTTATCAGTTTTGACTCGCAAGAGGATATTTGACAGAGGTTATTTCTCAAAACCAGTTGTGGTTTAAATATGAAATGTCTTCCTCTTCGTGTGACTATTGCTGTGATGACATACCATGACCAAAAGCAAGTTGAGGAGAAAGGGGTTTATTTGGCACATGCTTCCACATTACTGTTCATTATTGAAGGAAGTCAGAAGGAGAACTCAAACAGGGCAGGACCCTGGAGGCAGGAACTGAGGCAGAGGCCATGGAGGGGTGCTGCTCACTGGCTTGCTCCACTTGCTCAGCCTGCTTTCTGATAGGACCCTGGAATACCAGTCAGGGTGGCCCCTCCCACAATGGGCTGGGCCCTCCAACGGCAATTGCTAATTAAGAAAATGGCCCTATAGGCTTTCCTACAGCCTGATCTTGCGGGGGCATTTTTCTCAGTTGAGGTTCCTCCTCTCCAGTGCCTCTAGCTTATGTCAAGCAGATGTAAAAGCAGCCAGCACATCCCCCCATAGACTCATGTGTTTAAACACTTGGCCCCAGCTGGTGACTCTGGTTTGGAAAGGCATGCAGACTTTAGGAGATGTATCACTGCTGGTGGGGACTGGTCAATGGTCTACAGCCTTGGCCCATGTCCTGTTCCCTTTCTGTTCCTGACTGCAGATGCAGGGTGGCCCACCACCCTATAGCCCCCCCCCCCCCCCCGCCCCATGCTTTTCCTGCCATGAGGAATGGTATCCCTTCAAAGTTCACTTGGGGGAAAAAATTCTTCTTCCTGCCTGTTGCTTTTCAACAGATATTTGGTCATAGCAACAAAAAATGTAGCCAGGAAAACTGACACTGGCCTGTGAATACAATCTTGGCTTTCAACTGGTATGGACAACTAGCTTTTAGAGTGTTGAGATTCTGGAAGGATTTTAAATGTCATATATTTCACATTATTTAAAACTTTGCCCATAGACAGTTCATGAATACACTCAGTAGTGAGCTATTTCAAATTAAAATGGTCACATTTTGCATAGGATTTAACCATACCATATTTTCCAGGCAAAAATCCTTCCATTACAGTAAGATGGGAATTACATACATTTTCACTCGATCTACTGAGTCTCTCCATGTCTGCAAAAACCAAGTTAACCTGCTTTTGTAAGTATTAGGAAGAGTTTGAAAATTATTTAATCCAATGCCCAAGATGATCCTAAAACTCTTGTGTCTGTTCTGATAATATCGCCACCTCATGGTTCTGCAAAGAATGGGGTTCCACCCAGATGGCTTCCTTTCAAAGCCATGTTCAAATAAGAATGTGGAGCATGGACTGAGGAGAAATAGGTGCTGAATCTTGAATTTTAACATGAAATTAAATTTTACCGTCTAAGTCAAGTTGGATTGCCAGGCCCAAAGGTTAACACTATACTATACGTGTGTGTGTGTGTGTGTGTGTGTGTGTGTGTGTGTGTGTATGTGTGTGTGTGTGTGTGTGTACCAGGGGCACGAACTCATGTGCAAATGTATCACTCATGGAACAGGCAGGACTTGCTGCCAAGAGAGCTACAGATGACAGGAAGTTGCCCTTAGAATTCTCAAATTCTAAATTGGCAAAACCTGTTTTAAAGATCCAACTAACCGTTGGCCATCTAAAGAGCCATAATCATTATTCCACAGTATCCTGAGAGGTGGAAGTAGAACACACACGATGGATAATGCATTAATTGTGGGGATCTAGGGAGCATCCCTAGGGAGGTAATGGCTTTCTTGGGAAGAGAGGCCGCTGTGATCTCCTAGGCTCTGTTTGAGGAATTCTACAGTCTTTGATCTTTTTGTGGTAGGTCATACCATGTTTTAACTTTCACCTACTGTGTGTGTGTGTAGAGTCCCAGGCAGGGCAGGCCACCCCACTGAACACCAGCCCTGAGGGGTTGTTTCAGTACAACCTGTGTGGAACTTACATGAAGGTCTTTGTGATGGTCAGTTGTGAAAAAGAGTCAAGCCAGGATAATGGGAAGCGATGTCGTGATCTGCATACAGGAAGACAGGTGAAACACCTGCCTGGCCCTCTGGTGGAGACTTCGAGGATGGCTCTGAAAGGCATTTGCTTTGCTAAGGGGCTTGTGTGAACTGCTAATTGAAGGACTAGGCCTTGGACCTTGGACTTTCTTTGTTTCTGCTTTTAACTGCTGTTGTAGAATGTTATTCAGTAGCTGCCATCTTCATTATAATAGCAGCACCTACTAGCCAGTCCCTCAAAGAAGTGGGTGAACAGGGACATTGACCCTTACTCACAAGTTCCTTCCTGCACCTGCCAGTCATTTGCATATAATCTTGTCCTATTTCTACATGGCCTTGTGACATCAGGAAGTGCTAGAGTCCATTGAGTGAGGAAGGTTAGCAGAAGTGGGGACTCCAGCTATGGGAATGAGACTTACCAGTAGTGTGGACTGTGTAGGGTCTCCCACAGTTTGTAAATAACTCCTGTTCATGCTCTGTGAGTAAGCCTATTAAGCCCATCAGTTTTCCAGGCAGGACTTTGGTAGAGTTGAACTTTGGTTTGCCATTGGTGTCCTATAAAGAAGGGATAGAAATTTGCATTGTCTCTCCTGAAAAAGAGTCCTTGACTTCCTGAAAACCTAAATTGAACACCAATGCTATAAAATCAGCGAGCCTCTGACCCATTCTGATGGCACTTACCACAGGACATCTTGAGTCCCTTCCAGTGTCCTGCCCACTCATACATTTGTACACACAGTACTCTGAGGGCGTAGGACTTTCAGATCCCACATAGGCAGAGGAGAAAGAGTGAAAAGGGGGCAGTATTTCATTCATGAGTTATATCCTTTACCAAATCTATATTTCAAGTGTGTACAGATCAGATAAAGTGTAGAGCTAGCTACCTGTTTCTTTAAAAATGGGTCTTGCTGTATAACCCAGGCTGGCCTCAAAGTCACCACCTTTCTGTCTCTGACTCCCAAGAGCTGATATTACAAGTTTTTCTACCATGGCTGGCTTCTGCCTTAAAAACAAGTACTTTCTTTGTCTGGTATTTGTAATTTGATGTGTTCTTTTGGGGTTTATTAGAGTGACTGTGTAAAATATTTAATATCTGACCATTTCCTGATAAGTGTATGTCAAGCATATAAAACTCATTCCAGGTCTTCCAGGAGGGACTTTCTTTTTGGGTCCAAGGTAACCCCTCCCTGAAAGTAAATCAGCGGGTCTTCAACCTGAAAGACAGAGACTTGGTAAATACCAGAGAACTGTGGAATTTTTCTTTTTAAAAGCACATTGGAATGTTTATTTACATATGGGCAAGAATCACGAACGAGAGTTAGAATTTGGATTAAGGGACTGCATAAAGAGCAGACCCTTGGTACGTAGACCCTTGGTAACCATCCCATGACTGGAAGGAACACAGCTCTTCAGACATTTCAACTTTATCCCCGTAAGACACATTTTAGCACGAGGGGCTTCTAGGAGGAGAGGAAGGGCTGATATTGAGTTGTAAAGCAACTGTCTCTGCTCGGATCCTCCAAGATCAGCTATTTCTATGTATGAGTTCCTGGAGGTTGGAAGAGGGTGTTGGATCCCCTAGGGCTGGAGTTATAGATGGTTATGAGCTTCCAAGTGGGTTTGGGGAACAGAACCAGGGTCCTCCGAAAGAACATTTGGTGCCCCTAACCGCTGAGCCGTCACTTCAGGGTCATAGATGAGCTGGTTTCTAATTGTTGCTGTTTGGACTCTTACCCAGACTGGCCTTCAACTAACAGCTTTCAGCTCCCTCCTCTCTTCTCTTTCTAGACAAGGACTTGCTCAGTTCTATATAAGCCTTGCTCTTGGGATTTTCCCCAGCTAAACTTCCTGAATTGTGGGTTTACACACTTGTGTCAACACTGTAAGCTTCCTGCCTTGATTTCCCCTTATGTGGCTCCACCCTTACCTGGTTATTGAAGACGCCTTCTAGGCGAGTGTTCTTCCACTCTAACTCTTTTCTCCTCTTTAGCCCCCTCTAAGCTTCTTTTGGTTGATTCTGCCTCTGTGTTTTTCTCTCCTTGGGTTTCAATCTCTTGGGTCATTTTGCGGGTATGGGGAAGGAAGGGCACACTAAAAGATCGGAGGCCCAGACAGCAGGAATGTTTTCATGAACTAAACCTCTTCAAATCCCATCGACTGGTGACACTTATAAACTGTGATCCACGCCAACCCTCGCGCAGCCCACGAGAGAAAGGAACATAGCTCTGTAGGATTTATCTGCACGGGGTCGCTTTCCCCAGGTGTTACAGGAAGCTTTTTTTATCTCCCAGCTAGTGACAGCTGGCCCTGGGATTTGACACGGGCTTTTAGAGACTCTGTTCATTTAGCCATTGCTGTCTGACCAAGCCGTGAGAGATGAGAGAGAAATTAGAGCTGACTTTAAGGAAAGTGCCATCGCTGCTGGTTAGTCACGGGTGTGCTGCCGGAACCCAGATAAGGGAGAAGAGAGTGCAGAACAATGCAGTCCAAGGTGGACTCTTGCTTGTAAACGTCCTTTGGACCACAGATGAAGAATTTACAAGTTCGCATAGGCAGGAGGACACTTTATTGACTGCAGATCTGAACTTTGGGAAGGCTGGGATCGGTGGGTGATGGCAGGTAGTGAAAATAGCCATGGCATCAGGTCCTCTTGGGTCCTGCTCTTGGCTCCTCCATTTGCCCCGCTCTGTCCGACCAGCTCCATTTCTGAGGCAGGGTTATGGTGGGACTGCTGAGACCGGACTGAGATTCCAACAGCTCTGCCACAAATAGGACCTTGTTCTTCTTACCAGCTCCAATTTGAAAGTTTTGGTTGTCTTGGCTTTGGATGAGTGTTTGTGAAAAGGGTGTGGCAATGTGATTGGTACAGTTTGGCTCACATACACACCCCAGTGGTCAAGAAGGGGAATGGAGACCATATCCTTGGAAAATCACCATGGTCATACTGTTTGGTGGGTGTGTTGCAAAAACTGATATTGGGATGATTTTTAAATGATATTTTAGGACTAACTCAGTCCCAAGCTATTTGGGACTTGCTTATTGTGCATGTGCAAGGACTTAGGTTTGATTCCTAGCTCATTCATTAAAAAGCAACAAGAGGTTGAGAGCTGGCTCAGTGGCTAAGAACCCTTGCCGCTCTTCCAGAGGACCTGGGTTCGGTTCCCAGCACTCAAGTCCAGCAGCTTACAATTGCCTCCAACTCCAGGTGGCCCCCAAGGACAGCAATTATCAGCCAACCATATGACCTAGATTCTCACATTGCTGATGAGTTATCAGTTGCACTCATAGCATAATACAAGTAGAGCTTGACTGACCATCACTCAGAGCCCTCAAGTACAAGATATGAAATCATAAATCATATGTATATGTTTACACTGAACTTTTCTCGGTTGTAGCTGAACTATTTTAGAAAGCCAAGAAACCAATCTGAGTTAATGTAGAGTGCCTTATTGGAGTGCCATGCCACCTGGCAGGAACTTGACATCAACCAAGGTGAAGTTCCTCTCCTTGAGTGGGAACTCCTGTGTTAGCCATAATCCCCTCCACCTAGGGTGGAGCGCTCAGACCAAGGTGAAGTTTATTGTTCTTCAAGGACCTGCAGTTTCCTGAGAGACACTAGCCACCAGTGGAGCAACCGAATTGGTTCTGCTGAGAATTTCTAGCCTTTGGGGGAAGGGTCTCCCTCCTCCTCCCCCCACCCCTATATATTTGGAGTCCTCCATTAAACCTTGAGACTTTGAACAGCAGCTGTCGTCTTGGTCTCGCTCTCTTTTCTCTTTTTGGTTGTAGATTTTCGTCATAATAGGGGCTGAAGGGACTGTAACCCCCATTCCCTCCTGAAGGTCTGGAACTTTATAAAAGTTACCCCTTCACACACATATGCCCGTACTGCAGAGTGTGTGTGGAGACCAGAGGACATCTTCAGGTGTTGGTTCTTGTCTTGCACCTTGTGTGACACAGGCTCTTTTTGTTTTCAGCCATATACACCAGGCTAGCTGGGTGTGTCCCCACCACTCCCTACTCTACCTTCTGGGGACCCCACTGTCTCTGCCTTCCACCTCACCCTAAGGCGATTACAGTGCACACTGCTTCTCTCCTTGGGTTCTGGGGATACAGATGCATGCTTGTTTACTTTACCTACTCAGCCATCTCCTCAACCCAAGGTTTAGGCCCAAGTTGTATGCTCTAGCCCAATGACTTTAAACTCTCCATCCTTCTGCCTCTACCTGCCAAATGCTACCCGATTGATGTGGCGCTAGGATCGGACCGGACGCACACCAGGCAAGCACATTACCATCGGAACCACTTCCTCTCCCACAAAGAGGTATTTTCTTACCTTCTATTTGTTTTAAACTCCTTGTGAGTCTCAGGCAGATGGAGCAGAATGTGGGCACAGGTGCTATTTGATTTTTAAAATGTGATATTTGGCAATTTCATGCATGTATAATTAATTTCTCCCTCCATTATCCTCTTAATGCCCCTGCTCTATCTGACCTCTTCTTTGCCAGTCTTCCTGCTACTTTCATGTCTTTTTAAGTGTGCTTTAGTCTAGTTGGGGTTGCTTGTATGAGTGTGGACGGTAGATTACTTACCTGCCTATGGGCAATTTATTGATGGCTACACCACTGAAGTAAGTGAGGCCACCCCACTGCAGAGTTAATGGGGTCCCACGTCTGCTCTGCCACAGGACTCAGCAGTGGGGGAGGCAGAACTCAGGAGGTTTGACTGCGCTTACCCCACTCTGTCACCGGGCAGGTGTCAGGCTATGGGAAACTGGGACGACACTTTGGGGGTGGTGAAACACAGTCTGAGGTCTTGGGGACAGCTGGAGCTGACAAGGGTGTCCCCCCCAAAACCCCGGACCTGCAACAAGGCTGGGACCTTCTGGTTCTCAGGCTTTTGGGCACCCAGGTGCCGCTGGGAGCCTTGGAAGAACTGAGAATGGAGTGGGGGGGGGGGACAGCGGGGTGTGTGTGTGTGTGTGTGTGTGTCCATGGGCTGAGTCTAGCCCAGGGGCGAAGGGGAAAGGGGAGCTCCGGCTGGTCCCTAGGGGAATAGAGTCCTTGGCTAGTCCTCAAGTTGGCTTGGCTTGAGTGCAGAGAGACCTACAGGAGACCTGCAGGAGACTAGATGGTGGCTCTATAGACAAAGGCCTCCATGACTCCCCAGAGCGGATTCCAGTGAAAAGAGGTTTTATTGTCATGGCGGAAAGTAGATGAATAAAACCATACCCTACTTCTCAGGGCAGGCCTGAAGTTAAATATCTTTTGCAGGGAGGAGTGTCTGGGAAGGAAAGCTTAATTGGCTAAGCCCTCCAAACCTCTAGGTACCTCATTAAGATGGAGATCTGTCTTGAGCCTACACGATCTGTGGTCACATCCTCTACCTGTGGAGGGGCTTGGGGCATTGCCCTTACATGACTGATGGCCACAAATCTATGAAGGGCTGCTGCCTCAGGTCAGGAGCCGAGTGTCCAGGAACCAGGCAAAATGTCTGCCATTCCTTTAGGGTCACCAGGGTTTCTAGCCTTAGCCCAACCAGGAACCAGGCTGCCTTTCAGGGTCCTACACCCCACCAGTAGCCATAGCTGTCTAAAGCCCCCTAGGGAATGAATGGCATGCTCTCATTACCCTTCCCCATGATGAATTTTAGGGATGGTATATTGTGCACTTTGTTCATTGAGACAATGTCACACTGGGATTAGGCTAGGGTGGCTGACCAGCAAATCCCAGGAGTCCTGTCTCTGCTTCCTCAGCATTTGGATCAGAAACACAGGCTGTCAGGCCTGGTTTTGTTGGTTTTCAGTGTTGGCATGTTGGACTGAACTTTGTGCTTTATGGTCTTTGTGATTGCATGGCAAGCACTTTACCGACTGAATCATCTCCCCAGCCCTTACTTCACCTAGGCGTTTCTTATCCTTATCAGAAGCCTAATCTCCTCTGTGAGAGCTGTGAACTCAAGGCTCAGTGGGTAAAATCACAGGCCACCAGGACTTACCCAGGACCCACATGGTGATAGGAGAGAACCGACTCCTGAAAGTTGCCCTCTGATCTCTACACATGTGCATAGACACACACACACACACACACACACACACACACACACACACTCACACACACACACACGCGCACACACCTGCACGTGCATAAACAGATACACACACACACACACAGAGACACATACAGACATACAAACACACAGACACACACACAGAGGCATAAACATACCCACACACAGACACACACACACACACACACACACACAGAAACACAGACACGTACCCATAGACACACAGAGACACATACACACACACACACACTCACACACACACGCGCACACACACCTGCACGTGCATAAACAGATACACACACACACACACACAGAGACACATACAGACATACAAACACACAGACACACACACAGAGGCATAAACATACCCAC